>JANAVB010009198.1:16464261-17016020 GCA_029216955.1 Iris pallida | reverse complement strand
AAGCTCATAACGGTGTATATATCAGCATCAACCTGGTCCTAAGCTACAAGATCGCATTAGACGTATGGACTACTGGCCCTCTAGGTATCGGATGCCATAGAGTATGCAAAGAAATGTCGAGCTTGTCAAATCCATGCAGACTTCTCATCACCATCAAATTCTTACACCCGACGCTGCTTCCTGGCCTTTTGAAGCTTGGGGTATGGACACATAGGCCTATTAACCCTCCTTCTTCTAGAGGACATCGGTTCATATTGGCAAACTGATTACTTCTCCAAGTGGGCTGAAGCTATACCACTGACTGAGGTTAAGACTATCAATGTCACAACTTCGTTAAACACCACGTCATATATAGATTTGGTGTACCCCGAAGAATCATCCATGACAATGGACCTCAGTTCATCAGTCAGAAGTTCACTAGATTCTGTGATGATCACCGGATTAATAATGTCGCTTCGACAGCATACAATCCTGCCGCTAATGGTTTAGCTGAAGCCTTTAACAAAACCATCATTAAACTCCTCAAGAAGTTTGTATCTACTAACAAACGGAACTGGAGCGAGAAACTTGGCGAATGTCTTTGGGCTTATAGAACTACAGTCCGCAATCCCACAGGCTTTACACCTTTCTCTTTGGTGTATGGTTGTGAAGCTGTTCTTCCTTTAGAGCTGCAAATTCCTTCTTTAAGGATCGCTATTGCCAATGAGCTTACCACAGAAAATAATGATCTTCTTCGGCTTCAAGAGTTAGAAGCGTTGGATGAGAAGCGATTAATGGCTCAACAGCATATTGAGCTATATCAAGCCCGCATCTCAAAGACTTTCAATCGCAAAGTTAAAGTCAGAGCATTTCAACAAGGAGAACTTGTTCTAGCAGTCAGACGTCCTATGACTATGACTCATATGAGCAAAGGGAAATTCGATGCGAAATGGGAAGGTCCCTATGTTGTAAGCAAAGTCTTCTCAAATGGAGCTTATCAACTTTCAGAGCTTGATGGTCGAATTGCCATGATGCCTATCAATGGCAAATTTCTTAAGAAGTATTTTGTATAAATGTAAATGCTTGTAAAATCGTCAAACAGGATCAAGTTCATAAATAAAATACAAATTTTATTTCATTAAATGATAGTACATTATATTAAAGGTCATTATCATCTTTCTTTACATTGGGACGAGGGCCACTGCCGTCCTTTTCGAAGACATGATCAGCAAAAGAGCTAAAAACCTCCTTGCTGGAACCCACGAGGAATTTGCAGGCGGCCATCCTCATGGCTTCTTCTTCTTCAGTCCTTCCTGGTTCGAGCAGGAAGTCCAAGATATCCCGTGGCGGCTGGGGCGCAGACGGACCTTCGCCCGCTTCTGCCTCCTTCGGCTGGATTGGATCGGCAGGGCGCTCTTCAGTGCTCTTCTCAACCTTCGGGGCGATCTCGGCCTTCTTAGATGCTTCTCCGGACGACATTTTATGTTGAAAAGCAGAAGTGTTCATTCCTGTCAGATTTCTGCTATATTTATAGACAGAAGTTCTTCAAATAACGAAGTGACGGTTCATCCGTTCATTTATCACATTCATCAGACGGTTCATCCGTTCATTAATGCCTGACGGTTCATCCGTTCATTTATCACATTCATCAGACGGTTCATCCGTTCATTAATACCCGACGGTTCATCCGTTCATTTATCATATTCATTTGATGGGTTCATCCGTTCATTTATCATATTCAACCGACGGTTCATCCGTTCATTACTATCACCTGACGGTTCACCCGTTCATTTCACCTGATGGTTTATCCATTCATTTCCATTTAATGGCTTACCCATTCATCACCACTTGACGGTTCACCCGTTCATTGTCATTCATCATTTGACGGTCTTCCCGTTCATTCATTTCACAAACATTGACGGTTCATCATCGTTCATTATCTATATCAGCAACTGGTTGTTTTCGACTAAGTTGTCAAGTCGAAGTAATAATATTCAATATATTCTGCCATGTCCATATTACCTCTGAGCAGATATAATGAATATAATTATTTTCTACAAAAAAAAATATCAAAAAAAAATATATCATGTCTTGCACCTTTGAATATATTTTCTATCTCTATTATTTATATCTAATAAGATATGCAATAAATAATGGAGCCACAACAAAAAAAATGTCTTTTATTTATGGAAATATGAGACATTACAAAAAATGTTTCCATAGCAGCAAAAGCAAAGATACAAAAAAGTTCTAATAAAGAAGGAGGAATAATTAAATTGTCGATTTGCTGCTTCAATGTCTGCAGCTCTTCTTCGTGACTAGTTGTTACTCTCATTCTTGCTTCCTCCATCCCATTTTCTTCATCAAAGATAGGCATATCTACTGTCCTGCGGGTAATTTCAGCACTATGAGTCTCATCATACTCATTTTTCTCCTGAATTAGGGTATTGAGTTGTTCAATCATAAATTGTTGATTGGCAGTTTCTTCTTCAAATTCCTTCTGAAGGCGAATAATTTCTGCTTTCAATTCAGCAAGCCTCTGTCCTTTGTTCTCAACTGCCAAAGTAACTGATTCTATCTTTGAGTTGAATTCAGCTGACTTTGCAGAATGAGCTTCTAAAAGGTTCTGAAGGTTTATCCTTTCCATATCAGCTTCTTGGGCTAGTCGTTCATATTCAGCTTGCACCAGAGAGTCTATATTCTTCTTCTTGAGCTCTTTATATTTCCTTATGGATACTTCCAACTCATCTAATATATGTTCAAGAAGAACGGCTTGGGCTTCGTCTCCTTGGCCTCTTATGGCTTTTATCAGGAAAGAAGTGGGGTCCCTAACCATAATGAAGTTAGCTCCTTCCTTCTCTATCATTTTACGGACAAGAGATCCCAATGACTCAAAGAAACATCTGGTAAAAGATTGGACAACTTGCTGATTGATGGCTATGGTTCCAGGAGTCGAAGCTACCCCTGTTGAGGATGGAGTATTCGGTTGCTCAAACCTTTGCTGCTGAATGATGGGCTCTTTAAATAAAGGAGCCAAAGTAGAGCTGGTTGCTCCTCCTGCTTGTTCTTCTGCAAAAAGTAAAATTATTATTTTACTAATTTGCCAATAAATAAAAAGATCAAATAAAAACAGTCTTACCTTGATTTGATCTATCAACAACTGCATCTCCTGCTGGAATAGACTCCCGTTGAACGGAAGTAGCTTCAATTGCGACAGCTTGGCTGCTGCCCGCTTCAGAGCCGCAAGATAAGTGATGGCTACTACTAACAACCACCGTCGGAATAGGCACCATTGCCAGGTCCATCGGAGGTGTTGGTAGAGTATCAAGATCTGCAAGAACTACAAATGAAGATATTAGATATCAATCTATTTTAAAGAAAGAAGATTGTTAAATCTCGTTTTATATACCTTGGGGTTCGGTGGCGGGATTTTCTTGCTGAACATCTTCACCAGCCGCTTCTTCAGGAGATATTTCTATCTCGACGTCTTCATCTGGGTTAACAACCTTTTCTACGGACGCCTCTACTTCAATATCCTTTTTAGGATCAGAAGCATCATCGGCGGTATCAAGAGATATGTGTTCTTCGTTGTCCCCTTCAGGATTCTGTATATACTCATCAACATTTCCAGATGAAGAGCTTTCTTCTTCTTTATCTTCTTCTTCTTCTTGGGCTGCATTCCCACTATCAGTTGCGGTTAGATCCTCCTGCAAGCTATAACAATCGGCCAAAGCTGCTATCATTTCATGCTCTTATTCTTCACGAAGAGTCTTAGGAGTAGGAGGAAGCTGAGTTGTTTCCGCGACGGGTGAAAGAGGTTGTGTAATATTTTGCTCATCTTCAATGATGTTTTCTCTGAATGTTTCAACTTCAGTTCTGGGGTCAAGATCTCCCCTCTGTTCAGTTTCTTCAAGGGTTTTACTCCCTGATTCAGAAACAGGGGTGGGAGATGGCATTATAAATCCTGCTGCAGCATCTACTGAAGTCAGGAGTTGTTTGGAAGAAGAGGCTTCTAAATTTCTTCTGGTAACCAACTTCTTCTTCTTTCTGTGTAGAGGTCTATCGGGACTCTCTACATTTATTGGTGCTATTTGCTTATGTACAGAAGTTGGTGTTGTAGCAACTTCCTGAGTTGTCTCGGCTAGCTGCCGAGATTGGGATCTTGTAGTCACTTTATCAGAAGAATGCTCCAAGACCAATTTCTTCTTTGCTGCAGGAGCAGGAGGCTCCTCTCTTCTTCTTTTCTTGGCAGGAGACTTTCCCACTCTTAGAGAGATCCGCATTGCTGCGTTTATCTCTTGTTGGAACATCATTTCTCTTAAAGTTTCTAAGGGTTCATCCGCCGGTTCGTTTGCCTCATCATTGGCAGGGATTGATAAAGCTATCCTCCCTTTCCTCAATCTTATCGCAGAAGCAAAACTATCGGCGAGGTTAAAGTTCTCGGCAAAAGTATTTGCAGATGTGTAGAATACCGAGTATGTAAAGAGCATCCGAGGCCCTTGAGGAGTGCTCTTTGGTGGCATAGAGAAGGTAGCCTTTGTGTCACGGGCATTGTAGTAGGCCCAAGCTCGGGCCCCGTCAATCAAGAAGCCCTTGCCCTGAAGGCAGGTGATTGCGTTCCCTACGTGGAACTGATCATACCCAAATTGTCTAGCAAAACGGCTAGGGAGGTATGGTTCCAAAAAGCATTCTTCTTCAAAGCGGTATACTAAATGAGATGGTCGAATTGTCTTCAACCATTCAAAGGCCACACGGTTTAAGGGCTGCAGTTTTGAATCTACCATGTTGGGTGGCATTTGGTCATGACCGGCCGGGAGAGGGGCGCAACAGAAGTTCCATCCTCTGTTCAAATTTAAAACAAATCTGCACTCACTCAGAGAGGTGTACTTCCATTTACCCTGAGAATATCTGCGCAAGAAGCTGCCATCTACTGGTCCCATACCAGGGTCCATTAAAGTTGGATAGTGGAGGAGTAACCATCCAAAGAGATAAGTGTACGGCATTTCGAGACGGGGGAATTCTTTCTCTCCCTTTGCCTTTAGCATCGAGTCAACATACAAGCGAAGACTCGTATTCAATCTGCAGGTCATTGCCGATAACAAGTCAACCTTATAACCGAAGACTAGCTTGACGGCAGCAAAAAGTACACCGCGATGAAAACGGTCCACTGCACTAGATCCTGGGACCACGAATCGTCTGAGCCAGTGTGTCAGAAACCCTGCTAACTGGGCTTCTTTGGACATGGGTCTGTAACCCATTCTCAAAAAACTTTCCAAAATGTCACCTTTCTTTAAAGGTGGACATTGATAATCATCCTTCATTTCCTTATCATAATGTTTACTTTCTTCCATCATCTTCATGACTTCCGTGTTAATCAGGGGTTTGAAAAAATGAGGGTAACATTTGTCATTTTCCTTGGTTTTCTTCTCTTCAATATGATTTAAGAATAAATATGGCAACCACTTCGAAGAATAGCAAGTGTTGGCCGTAGCACTCTTATAGTACAAAGAGCAAATTTGTAATGGCATAGCAGTTCTTCAAACACTGCTACCATTTCTGCATTTTCTTTTCTGAGTTTCTCTAACTCGTCATTTGTGGGAACAAACTCTTCATATGGAGCATCTGCCATGGGCAAGTATGAGATGTATTTCATCTCGTGGAGTGCAAACCCCATCTCTCCACCCGGGGTCATGAAGGTTCCTGTTCTGTAATTGTATCGCTCAGCCAAGGCCAAAAACATTTGAGGGTTAGGAGCAAACCCGTATACAGTGGCATGCACTGCTTGAAACAGGTTAATTTGTTGAAGTTTATCTTGGAAGGTTGTCAGAACCCAATTTGCAATGCAATTCCATCGTTTGTAATCTGGATTCACTAATCCAGTCATCCTGATATCCTGTTCAGGGTATCTTCCTTCTTCCTTCACAAATTCATTTGCGAATATAGGGGTTCTGACGGGCATCAGCATAGATGAGTTTTCCGGTGGGATGCAGCTGGGTCTCAAACCTCTCAACATAACACTGTATCTGTCAGAAGAGCTGTAAAACATATCTTTCCCGTTAACCTTCTTTACAAAAATCTTCCCTGCACGAGCATCCTGGAGAAGGGTGATGTTCCAATCCATTTTCCGTGGGTAGCTCGCATGAGCGTACCGTGACAAAGGAAGGCATCGAGCAATTTTAGGAATGAAGAATGATCTGTCTTCCCGGTGGACTACCATCTCCTCCATCATTGGCCTAGGCTGGGAGACTTTTTCAAAGGCATCACCAAACAAGAATAAGGGTTTCTTGTGGATAACAGCATCTGCTGATTCCAGAGGCTGTCCATTCATCAGACACATTAAAGTTTCGTTGTCCTGAGAAATCAATATTGCCTGACGAGAAGTCGGCAGATCGTATTGAGGATAATGGACGTGAGACAAATCTTCTTTATATTCAGATTCAGACAAAGTTCCCACAAAATGTTCATAGTTTGGATCTTCAT
This sequence comes from Iris pallida, assembly GCA_029216955.1. Classification (NCBI taxonomy): domain Eukaryota; kingdom Viridiplantae; phylum Streptophyta; class Magnoliopsida; order Asparagales; family Iridaceae; genus Iris; species Iris pallida. The sequence goes on along the minus strand of JANAVB010009198.1, from coordinate 17,009,561 downwards.
TGGTTTCAACTGCATCAAAGACAGATAAAGATCAGTACAAATCAAAAAAACTCTATTTTTTTTAGACAAGCAAAACAGAAGAGTACACAATCCTCAGATTGCGCTAACATGGATTGCGCAAGATTAGTTTGCGCATCATAATAGGGTGCGCAAACCAATCGATTGCGCTGACATTCAGCGCAAATCAATTGATTGCGCTGACTTTCTGTCAGCGCAATTCGATAGATTGCGCAGGATTACAGTTTTCATAAAAATGAAGATTGACTATTTATGCAACCAAAAATCCTAAAAAGGATGGCGCAAGATGAACTCATCTCTAAAAAGAAATGAGTTTCGAAGATCAAAGGAAGTCAAAACACCCTAAAAAGGGTTTTCGATCGGTTAAACAACCTCTCAGAGCGGGCAGCGCAGCTTCGTGACGAGAGGCTCGTCGCGCAGTCCTGGATGAAGACTCGGCCGGAGCTTTGCCTTTCGCGGCGGCGGCGGCGGTGGAGGATCGTCGGGGGGCCATTGTTTGTCGAAGAAGGAGGACAGCAAGGGTTCGGGGGAATTTCTCTCAAAGATCAACGGATGCAAAGTAAAAATGAAAGTGAAAAGAGGCTATTTATAGCTTTCGAAATACGAAACGGCTGCCATGGATTGCGCCTGAAATTGGGGGCACTTCGCTTTGCGCAGACAGCTCATCATCATGCGCAACTTGATTCAAAAATGCAAAAATTCAAAGTATTTCGAAATTTTGAATCAAATCAACTTTCGAAAACTTTGAAGGGGGTCTTGTAGGTCCTAAAAAATCAAGTTGCATCAATCAACAAAGTCAAGAAATCAAGAAACCCATCATTTTGATGAATTGCACAGACAACAGATTGCGCAGCAATCCGATTGCGCACACTGCTTTGCGCACACAACCGATTGCGCAAGTTGACGTGGCAGAAGTCATCATTACTAAATCAAATCAAATCTTTTCTGACAACTGACAGCGCGAATAACAAGGAGTCTGTTCGTTTCTTGTGCCGCACAGTGCTCGAGGGCGGCTGACAGCTGGCAGCGCAAACCAATGCTGCGCAGTTTGAGTCTGCGCAAATCATGTATACGCAATTCAACTCTGCGCACTTTATCAAATATAACTGTTAAGTTACACGTGGCATTCATGCCATCGATTGTTCATTACGTGGCAACTGTTCATGCACGATCATGCGCAAATCATGCCATGTGTCCATGATAGTCGGCCCACGATCCAGTAACTATCTGCGCAAATCAATGTTGCGCAAACCAATGCTGCGCAAATCATCCTGCGCAGTCCAAAATAACTGAAAATTAGTTATTTCTAGAACTCTATAAATAGAGTTTCAAGTCTTCATTTCAAGGGGGATCAAGATCAGAAATCAGAAATTAGAGAGTTCAGGAGTTCTTGCTAAAGTGCTGCTGCATTCTTCCGAGACTTTTGTCTTCAACTTCCGAGGCTTTCGCCTTCAGTTTTCTGAGTTGTTTTCAACTTCAGAGGCTTCGTCTTCAAAAGTTCACATCGTCCAAGGGATAAAGCAATCGTCACCGAGATTGGATTCCTACAGTTGTAATTTTCCCAGAATTCTTGTAATCTTTATTACAGTTTGTATCAATAAAGTTCTATACTTTTGTTTTTGCAAACAAACCCATCATGCACATAATGCCATTACCCAATCCATAGAGGTTATTGACTCATTAGTAATGCCCCAGTCCCAAAATACGTAGGACTAAGATATGTATACATGCCAACTACGCATCGAGAGGACTCCAGCCCAGGTCGAATACGTATAAGTTGTCTGGTTATTCTAGACCAACTATATCTCAATCCACTAAATATCGGTAACAATAACGAATCAAGTGCAGTAAGGCTGATCAGACCATAATACACTGATTCTAGAATAGATAAATATGTTAGAGTGGATCCCAAATAACATATTTATTATGAACAAGCTAGAGGAAAATAGAAGCTTGTACAAAACTAGGCTATAATGCAGCAAGAATCAAATATAGGACAAAATCTAATTACGGAAGAGAAAGATAATATACCAACTAAATATACCTGCAGTCTTGGTGTAGCAATCATCCTCCATCAGTGTACCATACCTTCATCTAATACCTGGAGAGGTCACCAGGTCCTCAGAGGACTAGCAAAACACATAATATACATGCCTACTGTGCAGTAAATAACATGCAAGAAAAATAGGAATAACAAGTAGAGAAAATGATATACATATAAAGAAACTCTACAGATGGTGACATGTCATGAGAATATAATATTAATCATGGCTATAGGTGCATGTGATAAAACCGTAGCCCGGGGAGGCACTAACAGTCCTATAACATGTGCTCTATCGTAGCCCGGGGAGGCACTAACAATAGAGTTATAGCCACGGCTAATAAAACATTCTCTCCTACGGTACTAGGAAGTCAAGTCTATCTAGTCATGTCCAAATCAAGTACGGGTCAAGCAGGTCAGGAAAATATGGAACAGGCATAGCAATACTATCACTAGATATGAACAAGATAGGAAAGATAGAACAAGTAATATGAAAAGAAAAAGTAACGATCTATGTGCACGTAAAATTAGAAAGTAACCATAACATGAATCAAGAGAAATACATAACCAAGCAAGAAAGAATGGAACTATAGAAAAGCATGTAAATACTGTAAAGTTTGGCAAGGTGTACTTGCCTGGTGGTAGCACGTAGAACCAACACTATCCAGTCAATCAACGAACCATAAAAGTCAAACTCCCACAATAGTCTCCGGGGGCTGAAATAGATATTACCAACTTGTTCAGAATAGTTAAATTAGCTAGGATAGCCTTCCCTTAAGTCCAATTTTGGATACAAGAGCAAAATGGTAATTTCATGTCAAAATGATATCCGTCGTTGGACCCGCTTTGCACCGAAAAGCATGCCAGAATCTATGGTCCCTAAAGTCAATAAACTACATGTCTACGGGTTCAGTTTGACAAGATAAATCCAACCTTATGTCCAAAGTTGAATTCCAGTGGGCCGTACACAATTTTGCCCATTGTGTCGGATCGTGGGGCCCGTAAAATAGCAATCCGGTCAACTGTCTCAGAATTGGACCAAACTTGGCACACAGGACCAGAAAAATGACACGGTCCTATTGGCACAAGGTTCGTCTTGAGTTGACAAATGTGCACAAAGTATTTGGATAATTTGTAAAGAGGTCGATACGGTAAATTTTGACGGATACGCCTCAAATTCGTCGCACACATGCCACCAACTCGAGTTCTGTTAAAGTCCACACGTCCGTAAATTCGTACGCGTCTTTCGATGCTCACGGATTGCAACCAAGTCACGCGATTTGTCGGAACGGACACCATATCAAAAAAATTTGTGCTTTGAAAACATATTTTTGGTCAACTTCGAACAGGTTTTATGTAACGCCCCAGTCCCAAAATACGTAGAACAAAGTACGTAGACATGCCAGCTGTATACATACGAAGTACATGGGCCTTGTATGTATACATAAGCTGTAAAGTGTAGTTATCCAAGACAAACTAAATCTCATCCACAATGAAAAGAATAATAATATAAAAATCAACTTGAATATTTATGGTACAATCGTTGGGCGGAGACAAAGTCCACTACCAACTATCACAATGAAAGAAATGTACAAAAATCGATCAATAAAATGGCAAGACGAACCAAGCGCAATCGTCTTCGAAGGAATGGAGAAGACCACGACCTTGGCTAGGACACCTGCGGAAGACATGAACACACACCGGGGGAAAAACCAGGTCCTCAGACGGACGTAGCAAGATACAGAAAGAATAAGCTAATATAAACTGTCAGAATAATAAAATAATATAGAAAAAGACTCTCCTAGACACAAATATGCAAAGGAGATTCTAACCGCCTAATGTGCAATTTAGAGGACAACTTTCATGCACATGGGTGGGATTTTAGGCTATGTGTACATAACTGGCATCCAGTCATCTGTATCCGGCCGTAACATCCAAAACGTCATAGGGTATCTGCAAATAAATCGTCACAGTTCCATCCGGAGACTGTGGTTTACCTGTTTGGATTCTCATACGCACTAGCGATTGTCCTCCCCTAATATTTCCCACACTGACCAAGTCATATCCATGGCTCGTTCAGTTTTGTAACTGCTTGAGTCTCTAAAACCCTAGTTATAGCAGTTACGATCATCTATCCGTCACACGACTTTAGAGATAGCTAGTCAATAAGTCGTGCCCCTAGTAACAAGTCTCAAACTGTGTAGTGTGAGTGTCACAGCCAAAGGAGATATAAGGACATCCCCCAACAAGAAGGTAGTCCGCTAACACTAAGTCAACATGCATATAGTAAAGTAAAACGACTAATAGAGTCGCTTGCACCCAAGTATGGCTTGGACGCACAGTTTATAACAAATAAAAATAATAAATACGAAACAAGTAAATAAATGGTTAAAATAAATAATATGACAGTTAATTAGTAAGGTATACTTGCCTGGTAGGCCGCCTGGTATGGTGCATAATCCAACAAGTCCTTGACATGGTTGCAGTTGACGCGTGTATGATTGTGTTGGCAAAAAATAGTCGTACATGCCAAAAGTACGCAAGATGATCTCCATCAATGGGACGGACCGTGTCATTGAGTCCGGAATAGCCAAATTAGCTAGGGACGATATAAAGTAATTCGAGAGTTGCAAGAAGATAGGAATATGACTAGCCAGGGACAAGATTGATAATTGAAGATAATTGGTATAAATAAATATTTAATAACTTTTAGTAAACATCTATATATATAGATATATTTGAAAATTCTACTTTAGTCAAATATATTTAGACAAATACTTGGTAAACCCCAAAAATTTGTTTAGGGCTTAAAAACATAAGTTTTGTCAAACTATAGTTTTTGTTCAAAATCATAACTAAAATTCCATAAAAATAATATAGCAATATTCTTTTAGTTTTTTGAAATCAGATTTGAAAATAAATATATGACTAGCCTAATATATATCTTGTTACACACATAACTTTTAAAAATACTTAGTATATACTTTATTTAAAATAACTATAATAATAATAACACTACCTACATATATCTAATACATATATAATGTTATTTATAAATTAATAAGATAACAAAAATAATACAAATATTAATAAAATAATAATAATAATAATAATAATAATAATAATAATAATAATAATAATAATAATAATATCAGTTTTCAAAAAATAAGACGCACACTTTTCCAAAAATGACTGAACCCATAGAATAATAATAAAAAGAATTAATAACAATTGTAATAATAATATCTATGTTTAATACTATTCTTCTCGTTTTGTGAGAAGAACAAAGATAAAAAATAAAACTAAAAAGATGGATCAGAAGAAGGAGGAGTTTGGGGAGATCGAGAGCTGAGAGAGAGAGCGAGTGGCGGGAGAGAGGAAGAGAGCGGGCGGAGGATGATCGAGAGAGGGGTTCGTCGGGGAAGCGGCGGCGCTCCAGCGTGAGGGGGTGCGGCTGGAGGAGCATGGGGCTTGGCGACGCGGCGGCGGATGCTGGAAGAAAAGGGGGCGACGGGGTGGAGCTGCCGGAGGGGGTAGGGCTCGCGGCGGTCAGGCGCGGCGGACGGACTCGGCGGAAGAGCAGAGTCGGGGCGGCGAGGGTTGAGCCGTAGCGGACGGGCTGTGCTGGCGGTGGAAGGCTCAGGGCGGTCGTCGCCACGCAGGGATGCGGCGGTCGGAGGAGGAAGATGGGCGCGGGGCTAGGCGGTGATGGCAGAGGGTTTGGGTGAAGTCGGTCGGCGGCGGAGGCGCTCGAGGGTGGAGGAGGCGGACGCTGCGCGCCTGCGGAGGAGGCGGACGTGCTCGCGTCGGCGCGGTCGACACGACGGCGGAGGGGGTTGGGCGTGGACTTGGTGAGGGGATTCGATGGCCTGAGGGGATTTGGTGGCCGGGACGATGACCTAGCCACCGACCGTAGGCGGTGGCGCGTATGGGTGGCCGAAGTTCGAAGGAGGACGGGGTCAGGAGCGGCGTTCTCGATGGAGGCGCGACTGGCGGAGAGGTGACGGGGTCCCGAGACGAGGCCGAGGAAATCCAATTGGGGACTGACGGCGCGGACGCGGACGGCCTTGCGCCGGCGGCGGCGGCTTTGGGTAAGGGTTTTCCTCCTTCTTCTATTTCTTGTGATTGGAGATGGTGCTGTTGGAGGAGTTGGCCATGGTTGTCGAGGGTGGTGACGGTGGTGGTTTTGCTGACGGGTGGAGGACGATGACAATGGTGGTGGTGACGAGGATTTTTATTGGCCGGAGTGGCCGGAGTTGGCCGATGGTGTATAGGCGGGGATGGTGGTGATGGTGGTGTTGCTAATCGGTGGTGACGGCAGGGCTATCGGTGTTGATGGCAGCGGGGGTCGTAAAGGTGGTTGTGGTCGAGGGCTGCGGTGGTGGTGGATGACGACAGTAGCTGTGGTGGTGGTCGATGGAATCAGCAGGTCATTCTTGGAGAAGTCGGTCTTGTAGAACCCGTAGGCGAGGGCAGAGGGTTTTGCTTAGGTTTAGGTTTTGGGTCGTCGTGTTGGGGCTGTCCAACACGACATAAATGGGGTCGAAAGATGTGTCCTGCGCGACACGGGACAGTTAGCGTCCGAGTTTGTCGAATGAGTAAAAGTTGTATATGTAGAAAGGAATAATTAGTGGATGGGAGGGAACACGGACACGATACACAGATTTTTGGGTTGTGGAGAATTTTGTGGACGGTAGAATTTATGGAGGAGAACCTGCCTATTTATAGGATGTGAGAATTCCTAATTGGATAAGGACTAGGAATATTTAAAATCCAATTTGATAACTCATGTATTAAATTAATCAATGAAATCAAATCTAAATTCAAATCAAATCCAATTTAGATCTAATTAAATTTTTTGTTTAAAATCAAATGGAATAAATCAAATTTCAAATATTTAACTGTTTAAATAATTCCATAAATTCAAATCAAGATTTAAATCGCCACAAAAATTTCGAAATACATTTTCCAAAATACTAATAATAATAATTTTGAAAATAAAAAATATTTAAATATCTTTTTGAATAATAAAATATTAATATTAATAAATTTTGAAAATCAATTTAAATATTAATAGGTACTACTTCAAAAATACCTTTGAAATAATTTAAGATAATTAATAAATAAATTCGAGAATTAATTTATACATAAATTATATCTTACGCCCTTTTTTTATAATGATAAAAATAAAGTAATTATTATATATTATTTTGAAACTATAAAAATGGAAAAAAATGTTTTTCTAAAAATATGTACGCTCGCACATTCGCACTCGTCGAGCAATTACGAAAAATGAAATTTTGCGAGCGACGTACAATGCAACTACGCGACGTAAAATACAAAAATTTAAATCAGTACCAAATTTAATAATAAAAAAATAATAGTAAAATTTTTTGGGTTTAACATCCTACCCAACTTACAAGAATTTCGTCCTCGAAATTAAGAATAAGTAGGGGTGAGAAGATACAAGGGTACGATCAAATCGTTGGTCGAGGCAAGAAAATAACATTTAACACAAACATGTATTAGGGAATCGTGATTTAGATAAATACGAAAATAATGCACGGATATGGTAATGGATGAGGGTCGCTAGCTAATGCAAGATTAGAGAAGGATTTAAGGGTTAGAAAATGAAGGTAAAGTAATTAGAGAGCAAAGGTACATGGTTCCTTAGAGTGAAGTTACGCGTCTAGGTTTAGGGGTGGTTAAGGAAATAATTCTAGTCATTTCTAAATTTCAAATAATTAGAGATCATGATCAAGAGTCGAATGAGTAGGGCAAATAACTCGAGGCGAGGTTGTAATCACATGGCTTGGTTGATGGCTAACTATAACTATCATGGTCGTAGGGGAACACTTGGTATCTATCTATCAAGTACGAGTGTTCTGTCCTTCCAAATTACGTGAAAGACAAAAACGAATAAGAGTTCGATGGAGATGTTTATTGAATACGAACACCGGTTCAAAGGCGACTGAATAATTTCAAAAAAGAATTGTCAAGACAGACACGGATGGGACTCTAGAGGGCAAGTTTAGCTATGTCTCCATCCACGTAGAACGATAAATAAAAGCAAACCAAAGTGCACTCGGTTGATCAGACCATCATGCACCGGTTCTGACTAGACAATATGTTAGTGAGCGCGCGCTCAATAACATGTGTCTCGAACAAGTTTGATAACGGTTAAACTTGCAAAACTAGGCTATAGTAGTAACATTTAATTAAGATGGTAAAAAAAACATAAGCACGAGAGATTAAGATTGAAATAGAGTAGGATTAGTTCAAACTCCTTAAGACTCTAAGTTATATCCTATGTTGGTCTCTATATAGCCGTCTTATAGTCTCTTTTGTCCAAGTCTTTGGTTGACTAGATGGGTTAGGGTCCTCTAAATTCTAGAACCTAAGTGAATTTGCTAATATAGGTCACAAGAACAAAGGGATTGCTAGGTCATAAGGCATTCTATCCAACTTACAAGAGTTATACTAGTAGGGTGATGGAACAATGGACAACGTCCACCTAGTATGGGTTACCTTATTAATCTCTATTAAGCACGAAAGGAGAGCACGAATCACGATAGAATGGATCAAGAAGATGCAACTCGAGGAGTCAAGAGAGAAGGCGGTCAAGTATGTGGATGAGATCCTAGACTCTAATCCTATACGCAGGCTTGCTTTGTACGGTAAAGTAACCAAACAATTTATCTTGACCTGTATGGGCCACCACAAAAACATGTAATGCTCCAGTCACAAAATACGTAGGACTAAGTACGTAGACATGCCAGCTGTATACATACGAAGTACATGGACTTGTATGTATACATAAGCTGTAAAGTATAGTAATCCAAGAAAAACTAAATCTCATCCACAATGAAAAGAATAATAATATAAAAATCAACTTGAATATTTATGGTACAATCGTTGGACGGAGACAAAGTCCACTACCAACTATCTCAATGAAAGAAATGTACAAAAATCGATCAATAAAATGGCAAGACGAACCAAGCGCAATCGTCTTCGAAGGAATAGAGAAGACCACAGCCTTGGCTAGGACACCTGCGGAAGACATGAACACATAACTGAGGAAAAACCAGGTCCTCAGACGGACGTAGCAAAATACAGGAAGAACAAGCTAATATGAACTGTCAGAATAATAAAATAATATATAAAAAGACTATCCTAGACACAAATATGCAAAAGAGATTCTAACCTCCTAATGTGTAATTTAGAGGAAAACTTTCATGCGCTTGGGTGGGATTTTAGGCTATGTGTACGTAACTGGCATCCAGTCATCTGTATCCGGCCGTAACGTCCAAAACGTCATAGGGTATCTGTAAATAAATTGCCACAGTTCCATCCGGAGACTGTGGTTTACCTGTTTGGATTCCCATACGCACTAGCAATTGTCCTTCCCTAATATTTCCCACACTGATCAAGTCATATCCATGGCTCGTTCAGTTTTGTAACTGCTTGAGTCTCTAAAACCCTAGTCATAGCAGTTACGATCATCTATCCGTCACACGACTTTAGAGATAGCTAATCAATAAGTCGTGCCCCTAGTAACAAGTCTCAAACCGTGTAGTGTGAGTGTCACAGCCAAAGAAGATATAAGGACATCCCCCAACAAGAAGGTAGTCCGCTAACACTAAGTCAACATGCATATAGCAAAGTAAAACGACTAATAGAGTCGCTTGCACCCAAGTATGGCTTGGACGCACAGTTTATAACAAATAAAAATAATAAATACAAAACAAGTAAATAAATGGTGAAAATAAATAATATGACAGTTAAATAGTAAGGTATACTTGCCTGGTAGGCCGCCTGGTATGGTGCATAATCCAACAAGTCCTTGACATGGTTGCAGTTGACGCGCGTATGATTGTGTTGGCACAAAATAGTCGTACATACCAAAAGTACGCAAGATGATCTCCATCGATGGGAGGGACCGTGTCATTGAGTCCGGAATAGCCAAATTAGCTAGGGACGATATAAAGTAATTCGAGAGTTGCAAGAAGATAGGAATATGACTAGCCAGGGACAAGATTGATAATTAAAGATAATTGGTATAAATAAATATTTAATAACTTTTAGAAAACATCTATATATATATATAGATATATTTGAAAATTCTACTTTAGTCAAAATATATTTAGACAAATACTTGGTGAACCCCAAAAATTTGTTTAGGGCTTAAAAACATAAGTTTTGTCAAACTATAGTTTTTGTTCAAAATCATAATTAAAATTCCATAAAAATAATATAGCAATATTCTTTTAGTATTTTGAAATCAGATTTGAAAATAAATATATGACTAGACTAATATATATCTTGTTACACACATAACTTTTAAAAATACTTAGTATATACTTTATTTAAAATAACTATAATAATAATAATAATACTACCTACATATATCTAATACATATATACTGTTATTTATAAATTAATAAGATAACAAAAATAATACAAATATTAATAAAAGAAAATAATAATAATAATAATAATATACCAGTTCTCAAAAAATAAAATGCATACTTTTACAAAAACGACTGAACCCATAGAATAATAATAATAATAATAAGAATTAAAAACAATTGTAATAATAATATATATGTTTAATACTGTTCTTCTCGTTTTGTGAGAAGAACAAAGAAAAAAAGATGGATCAGAAGAAGGAGGAGTTTGGGGAGATCGAGAGCTGAGAGAGAGAGCGAATAGCGCGAGAGAGGAAGAGAGCGGGCGAAGGATGATCGGGAGAGGGGTTCGTCGGGGAAGCGGCGGCGCTCCTGCGTGAGGGGGTGCGGCTGAAGGAGCATGGGGCTTGGCGATGTGGCGGCGGATGCTGGAAGAAAAGGAGGTGACGGGGCAGAGCTGTCGGAGGGGGTAGGGCTCGCGGCGGTCAGGCACGACGGACGGACTCGGCGGAAGAGCGGAGTCAGCGCGGCGAGGGTTGAGCCGTGGCGGACGGGCTGTGCAGGCGGTAGAAGGCTCAGGGCGGTCGTCGGCCACGCGGGGATGCGACGGCCGGAGGAGGAAGATGGGCGCGGGGCTAGGCGGTGATGGCTGAGGGTTTGGATGAAGTCGGCCGGCGGCGGAGGCGCTCGAGGGTGGAGGAGACGGACGCTGCGCGCCTGCGGAGGAGGCAGACGCGCTCGCGTCGGCGCGGTCGACGCGGCTGCAGAGGGGGTTGGGTGTGGACTTGGTGAGGGGATTCGGTGGCCTGAGGGGATTTGGTGGTCGGGACGATGACCTAGCCACCGACCGTAGGCGGTGGCGCGCATGGGTGGCCGAAGTTCGAAGGCGGACGGGGTCAGGAGAGGCGTTCTCGATGGAGGCGCGACCGGCGGAGAGGTGACGGGGCCCGAGACGAGGCCGAGGAAATCCAATTGGGGACTGACAGCGCGGATGCGGACGGCCTTGCGCCGGCGGCGGCGGCTTTGGGTAAGGGTTTTCCTCCTTCTTCTATTTCTTGTGATTGGAGATGGTGCTGTTGGGGGAGTTGGCCATGGTTGTCGAGGGCGGTGGTGGTTTTGCTGACGGGTGGAGGACGATGATAATGGTGGTGGTGACGAGGATTTTTGTTGGCCGGAGTGGTCGGAGTTGGCCGATGGTGTATAGGCGGGGATGATGGTGATGGTGGTGTTGCTAATCGGTGGTGACGGCAGGGCTGTCGGTGTTGATGGCAGCGGGGGTCGTAAAGGTGGTTGTGGTCGAGGGCTGCGGTGGTGGTGGATGACGACAGTAGCTGTGGTGGTGGTCGATGTAGTCAGCAGGTCATTCTTGGAGAGGTCGGTCTTGTAGAACCCGTAGGCGAGGGCAGAGGGTTTTGCTTAGGTTTAGGTTTTGGGTCGTCGTGTTGGGGCTGTCCGACACGACAGAAATGGGGTCGAAAGATGTGTCCTGCGCGACACGGGACAGTCAGCGTCCGGGTTTGTCGGATGAGTAAAAGTTGTATATGTAGAAAGGAATAATTAGTGGATGGGAGGGAACACGGACACGATACACGAATTTTTGGGTTGTGGAGAATTTTGTGGACGGTAGAATTTATGGAGGAGTACCTGCCTATTTATTGGATGTGAGAATTCCCAATTGGATAAGGACTAGGAATATTTAAAACCCAATTTGATAACTCATGTATTAAATTAATCAATGAAATCAAATCTAAATTCAAATCAAATCCAATTTAGATCTAATTAAATTTTTAGTTTAAAATCAAATGGAATAAATCAAATTTCAAATATTTAACTATTTAAATAATTCCATAAATTCAAATCAAGATTTAAATCGCTACAAAAATTTTGAAATACATTTTCCAAAATACTAATAATAATAATTTTGAAAATAATAAATATTTAAATATCTTTTTGAAAAATAAAATATTAATATTAATAAATTTTGAAAATCAATTTAAATATTAATAGGTACTACTTCAAAAATACCTTTGAAATAATTTAAGATAATTAATAAATAAATTCGAGAATTAATTTATACATAAATTATATCTTACGCCCTTTTTTTATAATGATAAAAATAAAGTAATTATTATATATTATTTTGAAACTATAAAAATGGGAAAAAATATTTTTCTAAAAATATGTACGCTCGCACATTCGCACTCGTCGAGCAATTACGAAAAATAAAATTTTGCGAGCGACGTACAATGCAACTACGCGACGTAAAATACAAAAATTTAAATCAGTACCAAATTTAATAATAAAAAAATAATAGTAAAATTTTAGGGGTTTTACATTTTATTCGATGTACTCATCGAATTAATTAAAACTAAAAAAGGTTTTGTTGTCCTATATGTTGTCAATAAACTCCTTTAAATCGATTTTCAAAATCGTGCATGATCTAGGAGAAAACTGAGCATAAATTAGGGTAGTTGGTCTGTTCTATAAACTGTTAAAAAACAGTTTTTCATAGCGACTTTTGAGTCGATTTTCATGGGTTTGTAAGAGATTTTATTGTAATCTATTTATTGGGATACGAAGTTGGTAGGGTTGTCAACAAACCAGATAAAATGGCTCGAGAAAAGATTGAACGGTGGATGAGATGTCACGGCACGAAGTTAGGCTGTTGCAACTGATGTCGTTGTTCCCTTCTGCTGTTGTGGATGGCGCGACAGCCGTCCAGCGTTGCATCGGCGGTGTGCAATGGCACGGGGAGGTCGCGCATAGGCAGGGGTACTGGCCGTCAGGTGTGGTTGGGAATTAGTTAGGGTTTCTCTTCTACTTCTCTCTCCCCCTCTTTCTCGATATATATGGGGGCTCGGGCTATTCCCTTTACTGTTCCCGCAAGGGAACAATAAATCCTTTCTTTTCTTTTTCTTTTTTCTTTATATATATATATATATATATATATATATATATATATATAATATGAATATATATATAAAATATATATATGTATATATAAAATATGAATATATATATATATATATATATATATATATATATATATATATATATATATACTCCAAAAATCCAAAAAAAAATATATATATATACTCCAAAAATCCAAAAAATTATCAATATCTTTTTTAGTATAGTACATAAAATTATTTATATACATATTAATATTTATTTCCTAAGGAAACACAAAAAATTAACCAATAATAATAATATTTTTAATAATTATGATAATACTAGTAATAAATCAACAAAATAAAATAAAAATAACTAATAGGTGCATAATAGTTTCAGGTGCACATATTACTCCCACTTTATTCAGTCCACATAAAATCTAACAAATATCCTAGAAGGTCATATATAAATATTAATGACACTCATACCTATAACAAATATTTAGAAAAATATTTGTTAATTCATTAAAAATACGAAATATATGCATATACATAAAATATACCAACCTGAACGTCTCTGGTCGTACTACATGTCTACATGGATTTGGATTTGGCTCGGGTCAAGTCCGACTAGTTTAGCACAATCGGGTATCCTAAAAAGTCAATAATCTAACCAATAATTAATTAAATCGTCTATAGGGGTTAAGTCGCAACTTTGACTAATTTTTCTAGCTAGAACACACATATGGCTCGGTCTTCCCTACCATGGCTAAAATACTAGTCAAAACACACAACCATGCTAACCGTGCCAAAATTCCTAGTCGATATATATCACATGACTTATCCATGGCTAAGGCCATATTTATATATAATATTAGTCTATTATAAATATAATCATATATATATATAATTGTATTTAAATCTATTTACTGTATAACATCCCAAAATAAATCCATAATAATCCTACTAAGTCATGGCAACCTAACATGGCTTCCTACCAGGTGGAATTGGCTAGGTTAGGGTCCAAATATATTTTCTAATCAAATCGAACTTAAAAAGTCAAACCATGAGTCCCTTGTGCCATTCGCAAATAAATAGCACATGGGGACTCGATTGAGTGACACACCTTTGGCATGTGAGTCGTAGACTCAAAATGGGTCAAAAAAATAATTGGGTCGAATAGTTTTGATGTATATCGAGTTCCGAACTCATGTAGGAACTTAGGTCTGGAATTATGGCAAATAATCTAATTGTCTAAATTTGACTCGAAGTTGTGCAAAGTCAAAAGATGCTAGGGGACAAGTTTGGATGGGACATGATATATAAAATTGAAGGTGGACTTGTCTACTTCACAACTCATGAAGTACGTTTCAAATGGTTGGTACTTCTTGTGCTCCAAAAATCAAAGCTACGGAGAAGTACATCTATATCATAATAAAAATTTAAAATCTAATCTAATAAATACGAATCATATAAAATAAATAAATAAATAATTCCCAAAATTAGGGTCCTTACACATTATGAATCTCACTCTTTTATGAATCAAAGTAATGCACACTATATATACATATCTATTATTATATCCGGATTAAGAGCACAAGCATCTATAATAATAGAGGTATTTTTTCTCTTATGTAGTCAATAAAAAGAGAACAACCTCAAGTGGTCTTGTTCAATATACACAAAGTGCACTAGTATAAACCGATAGTCAAGATAGACTAATGCCATATTATACTAAAACTTTATCAATGGTTTGTCCAAATCCATCTAGGTTGTGAACCATTTATATATTATACAAGGGACTGAGAATTTGATCTTATATGTGTCACCACGCACAATATTATCTACAATGTAGAATATCAGACACTTGCATTAACATATAACAAATATAAAATGCCAACATTTGCCCATATGATTCTCATTCAAAAATAATAGAAATATATAGTTAATACAAAAGTGATGCTTTCAGTACATAACCCTAACAGAAAGATCACAAAAATAGGATCCCAATATGACCTTTTTTATGTCTGGTATATTTACTTGAAATGCTTATAGTTTGCTGCACTATCTTTATTTCAAGAAAAAAAGGGAATTAAGTATACATTCAGTGGCAGTGAAATGAAAGAACACTAAATAGTTAGTATATTTGTTTTGAACACCAGGTGAATGAACTACTATATTTCTGCTACTGCATCAAAAAAATTACAAAGCTAGAACTACATATTTGCATTGCTACTGTCTCTTCCTTTCTATAGTTAATTGTCTAATATTTTCTAATACAAATCATATATACACTTCCCAAAAATCACCAATTTAATACAATAGGACAAGGTGAAACATAAACTCAAAATTCACTACTGAAACATATCTTACTCCTTAACTAATACTCA
This sequence comes from Iris pallida, assembly GCA_029216955.1. Lineage (NCBI taxonomy): Eukaryota > Viridiplantae > Streptophyta > Magnoliopsida > Asparagales > Iridaceae > Iris > Iris pallida. The sequence goes on along the minus strand of JANAVB010009198.1, from coordinate 16,993,813 downwards.
GTTCAACACCAAGTATCCATATTACCATCCAACGATCCATAACCATCAATCTAGGTAAATAAGCAGATACTTCAGTTTTTATAACTACAGTAATTGGAGCATAATGATTACAGTTGTAACCCAACACTATATTATTTATAAACAAAAAAACAATCTCATACTTCATCGTGTATACCAATATCATCATTGAAGCTTTTCTGAAGGTTACGAGGACTCATACGAATTCCATCCTTATTCAAACGCCTTATTCCAGTAGTAACCGAAAAGTACTCAAATGCTCTAATCTTCGTCAAAAAGCAATAGAACATAAATGATAGAAGAATCAAATTAAGGATCACTATTGAAATCATTTACATAAATCATAATATAATTTGATATTTTCAAAACTAAAGCTGAACCGATTTTTTCTTTCAAACAGAATTGAAAATCACTCTTTCGGTTCTGTTCTCGGTCCAAAATGAACAATGCTCACCCATAATCCATTGTCTATGTTTGTTTGGGTTGTTTTGCTATGTCTTAGATGATTTTAGGAGCTGCCTTTAGTAGTAAATGGTTCCCTAAGCTACAAAGCAAAATTATTTTAAACATTAGAAATTAACCAATGATATTTGCAATATAACGTCTAACACACAGTAAGACATGATACCTATTGACAATCAGATGCAATTAATAGTTACAGTACACAGTTTGGCACTAATGCATCACATTGACTTTTGTCTCCTAGTAATAGGGATTCCATTTTTAATTGGAAGAAATGGTTGAGTGGACTAAAGCGACAGATTGCTAATCCGTTGTACAAATTATTCGTACTGAGCTTCTCGGTCCCATCGAGAAGTAGAACAAACTAATCCTAATGCAAAGGGTCAAGAAACTCAATGCCACTAATCCATGTGGCTGAGAGCCCTCACAGCCCAGGCACAATGATGCAATTATCAGGGGCGCGCTCTACCGCTGAGCAAATAGCTTGTCGTGCGGTCCTCCCAATGAAGGGCCTGCTAACCAGCTAGCTTTGGGTTCGAGTGGCATTTTACCCTTATTTATTCCATATTTTGGACCTTTGCTCCATGGAACAATATGCTACTACTGAAGCATGGAAGAATTAAAATCTTATATTATAAAACTATGTATGGATGGTATGAACTGCCTAAACAAGAATTACATTCGTTTGATGAGAAACAAAAAGGAATATCAAAAATTCGCGTGGCTGAAGCTGAAGTAGCTACTTTTGAAGTAACAGAAAGATAACCAACGAATGACAAGTGCTTTTCCTTATGTAGATCGTATTTCAATAGGAACTTGATGAGTCGATCCGCCTATACGTCTTGCTTTTACTGCTATATCGGGAGTAACTCCACTTAAACATATACTAGGGTGTATGTGTAACTCGTTTAGATCATGAGTTCGAATAAATGAAACAATTTTTCAGTACCAATTGCCAGTAATATATGATAGATAGAGTAGAAGAAATGAGGAAAAAAATTAAAATACAAAATAAAATAAACAAAAAAACAAAAAAGTAAATGGAAGAGCCCAGATTCCAAATGAACAAATTCAAACTCGAAATCTGGTTCTCGAAAAATGAAGGGCAAGCCTCTCCGTCGAAAAGACATGATCTTGACGATCGAGGAAAAGAATACAAAATTAGTAAAAAAAATTATCTATCTAGTCATCTCATGAAAAAAGCATAATACGAATATATTTTCATCCAAACATACATAATCTAAATCAAATACAAAAGACAAAAATTAACCCTAAAGATTAAAAAATTATATTGTTTCACAATAAGATAAAAAATCCAAAAGATAAAAATCAACCCACCAACCCAGAACAAACGATACACAACCAAAATAAAAACATATTTAGACAAAAAATAAATGAAATCATAGAGAAATAAAACAAAGAAGGACAAGGCTGACTTGGGACTAAGAAGATAGTTCATGTTGCTTAGTTTTTTCAGGGAAATTGGTGTAAGTATAAGTTTACAAGGATTATTAGTATCGTTTACAACGATTGTTGGAATGGTTTAGAAATTAACTGTAAGCCCTCTGATTTTTAAGAATTTATTTATTTATTTAATATGATTTTTAAATATTAAATAATATATTATTTATAATTACGACTATAAATATACTTTGTCGTAGCTTTAACTTTTGAAACACAACATTTGCCAATTCCGCGAAACAAGTTTTATGTTCGTGTTCTAGACGAGTCCACCTTTATTTTGGTATATCATGTTCCACTCAAACATGTTCTATTACACACCTTTTTTTGCACAACTTTAGGGTCAAAATAGTCATTTTTTGCCCTTTGTCATAATTTCGATGTATTTCCAATTCTGATTTGAAGTCTAAACCCGATCCAAACTTTTTGACCCATTATATAGTTTTTGACCTATTTTGAGCCTAATACACACATGCCAATAGTGTCTCACTTGATTGAGTTTCCATGTGCTATTTATTTTTAAATAGCACATAAGATACATTTAATAGATTTTCAGAGTTTAATTCAATAAATCGTACCGGCCCGAAACTATTCCAACTAGGATCGGTATAGCCTATTATAGGTTGACCTAGCCTAATATGATGATTTTAGAGTAGTTTTTATTAATTATTTACAGCCACCTATAGTGGAATATGCAAATCTCTAAAACAAAGATTGAGAGGGGGTTATTTGGAAATAACAAATCTCACTCAATCTTTTAATTTCTTTTTTAATTCAAAACAAATTCAAATCTCAACAAGATCTTTCAAAATCAAATCCAACCTCTCCCAAATCCTTTCTCCCTCGTGTAACCATACACCCCTTCCTATTTTCGAGCAAAATTTATATATAAATTCCAGAAAAATCAAGTGGCCTTATAGGTTTTATCACACGCGCACATATAATTCTAACCCGACCAAATCTCCTCTTTCTGACACCTTCTAACCTTTTCACCACCTTCCACTTGAACCTAGGATAACCTATAATACCCTAGCACATTTTCAAGGAGCCACATGTCACGGTCTTAGTATTTTTACTAGTAATTCGTCCCATGAGACGCACTATCTTCCTTCTCGAAGACTCGTACAAGCCTTCCCAACCCGCTTGGCTAGAATACTAAGGAAATAAAGAAGAGTGGAGCAAATAGGACATGTAAAAACTTTTTCTATTGCTTGGAGAATGCTTACAAGTTTTTGGTGGTGAGGAACAAATGAGGCCTCCCCCTTATTTATAATGCCCATAGAGCTTACATGGAAATCTCAAAAAACTTCTGGAATCAACATATTCCATGGATTATTCTCTAAGAGATAAGAACATAAGTACATCCAGAAAGATCATGATACATCAAGAAGGATCTCGAGTCTTCTGGAAGATTCTTGGGTCCTATGAAAGATTTTGGGGACTTCTGGAAAGTTCCACCATCTTCTAGAATGATCTAGAAGCTTCCCGCATAACCTTGGTCCGTGGAAAGGTTATGAAACTTAGCCTCGGGTGGGGCAAAACATTTGGGGCTTTACATTCTCTGCCACCTAAGGTATTGATGTCCTCGTCAACCATGCTAGCTGAGAAATGCCTGGACCTCGGCCTCGAACTGATGCAATGTATCAGCACGTTCCCAGCTAGACTCACCGTGCGGCATGCCCTTCCATTGGATGAGGTACTCCACATACGGGGATACGTCTCACCGATGAATGGTCCTCTTGTCCAGCACGACTTCCACTTCTTTGTCGAAGGATGTAGTCGTGGTCGTTGTGGGTCACTTCAGAACTCTTTGCTAGGGATCCTCCAAGTCTTCATGATAAGGCTTCAGGCAACTCGCATGGAAGACTGGATAAATCTTCACCTTGGTGGGGGGCTCGATCTTGTAGGCCACCTTGCCTACTTTTTTGAGGACGGGGAAGGGGCCTGCGTACTTTCGAATCAGTCCTTTGTACACATTTTGGAACACCTTGAACTGTTGTGGTTGTAGCTTCACCATCACCATGTCCCCCTCTTTGTACACAATCGGCCTTTACCTCGCATCGGTCCATTTTTTTATCTTTTTCGTGGCCTTCTCCAAAAATGTATTGGTAATGTCCGCCTTTGCCTTTAAGTCTAAAGTGAACTGGTTGGCCGTATGGCTTCTACTCGTGGACCCCGTACTCAGCGTATGAGGGGCAAGCGGCTGGCGACCCATCACCAACTCGAATGGGCTGTTGTACAACGACTCGCTCCGTTGAAAATTGTAGCAAAATTGAGCAACGTCGAGGTGGTGCACCCAACCCCTCTGGTTTGCACTCACAAAGTACCATAAGTACTCATCCTCACAAAGTATCATAAGTACTCATCGAGTAGAGAATTGACCGGCTCAGTCTGTCCGTCCATTTGTGGGTGAAAGCTGGTCGAGAAGTGTAAGTCCATCCCGAGGATTATGAACACGTTCGTCCAGAACTTTCTAGTGAAGTAGGGATCTCGGTCACTGACAATGTTCTCTGAAATTCTCCAAAACTTCACCACGTGGCTGATGAACAGTCGTACGAACTCCTCCGCTGTAAAGTCTGTTGAAGCAGCAATGAAGGTCGCATATTTTGAGAACCGGTCCACCACTACGAGAATGGACCCAAGCGCCCCCCACTTTCGGTAGGGCGAAGATAAAGTCCATCGATATGCTCTCCCATGGCCATCTTGGCACAGAGAGAGGCTCCAATAGGCCCCCAGGTCTCTGATGGTCCATCTTGTCTTGTTGGCACACAAGACAGGTGCATACAAAGTCCTCCACATCCTCACACATGTGAGGCCAGTAGTAGGCGACCTCCAGCAATGCCAAGGTTCGCTTCTGGCCCGGGTGTCTAGTCCACTTTGTATTGTGGCACTCCTTGAGCAGCTGTATTCGCAAGCCACTCCACTTGGGCACGAGCACCCTGTCGCCCTTGGTATAGAGAAGCCCGTCCTTCAGACAGAACTGCATTGTTTTGCCCTCCTGAACGAGCTTCACTATACCCTGTGTCAATAGGTCCTCTATGATACCCACTCGAATACAGTCCAGAATATCCCTCTTAAGCAAGCACACCATCACGAGCTTGGCCTTCCTGCTTAGAGCATCGGCCACCTGATTCTTTTTGACGGGCTTGTAACGCAGCTCTATATCAAACTCGGCTAGGAAATCTTGCCATCTCGCTTGCTTCGGGGACAACTTCTTCTGGGATTGGAAGTAGCTCGTAGCAACATTATCCGTCATAACCATGAACATGGTGCCGATAAGGTAGTGCCGTCATATCCTCAAGTTGTGCACGACTGCGGTCATCTCCTTCTCTTGTACCATATAGCATCATTCGATATCATTCAACTTGCGGCTCTCGAATACGATGGGGTGCCCTTCCTACACTAACACCCCACCGATGGTGAAGTCGGACGTGTCCGTCTACACTTCGAACACCTTAGAGTATTTCGGCAGAGATAGAACCGGCTTCTCCGTCATACCCCTCTTCAGTACCTCGAATGCCTTATCATACTTGTGCATCCAACTCCACGCTCGATTTTTTTTGTAGCAGATCAGTGAGAGGTGCTGCAATGGCGGAATATCCTCGAATGAACCGCCGATAGTAGTTAGCTAGGCTTGTAGGCGCATAGGTCGTGCACCCCAACATGATCAAAGTATACCCCGCACCTTGTTTCAGCATCAAGACTAGCGAAGAACTATGCACGCCTGAGAAATCTCGATCTTTATGCTCTGGGCCAACTGCGCCCCTATAAGGGCACACCCCCTTCTTGTGCTCCACTTTCATATGTGCCCTCGATCCTTCACAGCATGACTACTTTCTCCCATACTGCATTTAATAAAGTTGAAATCTTTCTCGAGACGTCAAGTCAGACACTTCAACTCTAGTGCCAAGGAAGAACCTAGAAAAGTAGAGTACAACAGCCTTGGAAACAGCGTAAGAGAAACAAGTTAAGAATAGGTACGTATTCTAGTCGCGCTCCCCTTCGCGCCTCACCAACTTGGACGCGCCTGAGCCATCACACCTCCGTCTATGTCCAATTGCTCCTTTTTTGAGACTGTGTTTAATGAGCATGACTCTCTCAAGACCACCATATGATGCTTTGATTCTCGTATAAAGAGACGAACACTGAAGTCAAGGTTCATTCCCCTTGGAAATAATACAAATAGGCGTTTGTCGCCCTAAGCCCCCATAGGCGTGTGTGCTTCTAACCCCACGCCTATATATTATGCGCCACCTAGGACAGTGACTTCTAGGCGCATGTGTGACTCTGGCACGTGCCACGTGTCCAAATGCCCAGTCACGCCAAAGAACGAGTTTAGAGCATTTTGAGATTCTCTCTAATAGCATATCTACTATGTGGCGGTCGGCTATGGTCTCCTCACCAGTGAAGTGTGTGCCAGATCCTAACCAACCCCTATTTAGGGGCACCGCATGGCAAGATGAAGCTCGTGCATGTCTACTCTTAGGCACGTGTACTACTCCCCCATCAACTATAAATAGGAGGAGTTCTCTTCTATTTAAAAGGTTAATCCCCTCGATTCTAGATTTCCTTAAGAGGTTTCCGAGTAAGCCAGAGAGAGTCCTTGCTGCTCCCCTCAGCTAGTGAAGTTGAGCCCGACAATACTCCCTCACAGTCGGATCGTCAACAGAGTAAAAAAATAATCCTCCAATGTCATAACCCAGATCAAAAATAAAGTACGATTAGGGATTCCTGTTCCGGAGTTCCTCTTTGCATTATCGTTCACAGTAATTCTCAAGCAACAAAATTTTAAGCTCAAAATCGATATCGAACAAAATAACAACTCTGCTGGGAACGTCCTTCTCCTCTAAAGAGAAGGCTGTGATACAATTTGACACGGCCATGCTCGAAACCATTACACAGATGCTGGTCGTCAAATTCGACCAATCAGCATTTGAGGAAATGCTCTCGGGAGACAATATGGGCTCTTCTCCTAGACTGATAAAGTCTAAGAAAATAAAGAAGACATGGGTGCCTAAAGCTCGTATAGCTTACCCATAACCTGCTGAAAAGGAGCAGCGTGCGCCCGTACTCTTACCCGGCACGCCGATGACTTCATCTCCCGCACTTCCCCTAGCGTGTGGCTCGGAGAAGTTCAACTTCGGGGTAACGCGTGCCTACCAATAGGCGTATGAGGAAATCAACCCAAGGCAAACTCAGCTCCTTGGATGACGGCAGACCTCAAGCATGTGAGGAGGTCTTAGAAAAAAGGCACAACACATAGCAAATATAAAACCAAAACCAAGGCACGGGCCACACATGCCACAGCAAGGCGTGCTCCTCTAGTAGTGACGTGCACGCCTGATGGAAATCTCTATAGATCTCATTTGTGCGCCTCTGTGCCAGGGTCGGACCAAACTCCAGAAAACCCAAATGATCTGCAGGATCATGAATCAGGTCTGGGGGTAGATCCACTTATGTGCCATAACACTCGGTCTACCCGAGGAAGGGTAAAGGTGAAGCTCCCTTCCCATGATCTGTGTCATGTGATCAATCACAAACGCAAAGTGGAGGGAATCACGGCAAATACTATACATAAAACCCCTTTGGGTGTATATACATGCGCTAGCATAGTCATCAACTTCTATTACGTGAAATCCACATCAGTCCCAGAAAGGCAGTCCGTGTTTCAACGGCTCAAACCTACTTCATCCACCCGACGTTGTCTCGGCGAATGGATGCAATCAGACGACGAAGAGAAACCTCTCTTTGCCATATGCCATGCTGCAAAGGGTTCTCCTCTGACTGAAAATAACCTCAACTCTTCGGTCTGTACACCCAAGAATCGATCCATGAGCAGCAAGTCGGTGGTGCCCAGCACCGGGGTGTTCCAATACACCCGTTTCAAATCCAAAACCTAAAAACTGGAGGTAGTCAGTACTCTGTACCAAATACTGACCTGACCGGGGGCGCCCGTTCCCCGCTCATCCAAGGATCTAGGGGAAGCCTACCCCCGATGCTGCACCATAATCCGATGTTTCAAAAGGACAGTAATTCCCATGAAACTGAAGAAAGAGAGGCCGGGGGTACTTACTCCCAGTATACTGTTGAAAACTCAAAAACCAAGGACACTCCGAACCTCGACCCTGGTAGTTTCTCTCATATGATTGCCTATACTGCCGACAGCGAGACATAGGAATTAGGGACAAAGAGCAAACAGTCAATCCATACCCACGTCATGCTGTCGTAGATGACGAATGATGAAGAGAGGTCCCAAGACAACTAACGCTTCGAAATGATCGAAGAAATAATACAGACCATGAATGACAGCCTGTCACTTCTGACAAAGACTATCATAGAGCTGAAAGCGGCTAAAACTTTATTCCAACCACCAGTACAGGCTCTAGAGCTAGGAAATAATGGGGAATCTAATGCCCCAAATCTCCCAACTTTATCCCCAAATCTAATGTCCCAAACTTTATCCAAACGGATGTGAAACCTAACTTTTATATATGCGTCGGAAAGGTATCGACGTCTAGATTCTGAATAAAAAATAGAAAGGTTAGAAACTGAACTAAGAGAGACAAAAAGTGGCCCGTAATAGAATTAATCAGTTTTGGATACCCTATTGTAGAATCAATGCCACGGGCAAACTGCTTGTAACTAGGAGATCCGGCGATCAGAGGTTGGAGTAGACATATAAAGGTAACTCTCAGATTTGGCTTGAGGAGAAACGGATGAGAAAAAGTGGATGGAACATCATCTACAAGTCGATTAACCTGCTGTGACATTTCAGACTTCGATTCGACGGAGTTTTGGCCCAAGTAGCACGTCGTGCACCTCTCTAACGGCCGCAAGGTTGCTCCTACAGTTGCTAGGGTAGAAGGAAATATTGAGAGGGAAGTACAAGTGGTGGTGGTTGGCGCAGAAATCGAGGAGAAATTATATTTTATGAAGAAAGGGGGGTCGGCTAGGATTTCGGGTTTGGAGTGGTGGCCGCTAGGTTTGGGGGGATTTGTGGAGTAGTGAGCGATTATGAGAGAGTGGGATGGTTACGGTTTGATATATACATACATACATATATATATATATATATATATATATATATTATATATATATATATATATATATATATATATATATATATATATATATATATATATTAATATATATATATATATAATAAATATATATATATATATATATATATATATATATATATATATATATATATATATATATATATATATATATAGTGCATGGGCTTTGGTTTGATCTAATTTGGATATGATTTGGTTCTCTAAATTATAATATTATTAATAGGTTTCCTATTTTGGTTAGAAGTTTGACAAAGCCAAATATATAAGGAAATATTACATATGGCTGCAATTAAACCTCTAGAATTCTCTTAAATATATGTATACTTGGTTTTGGTACTCCTAGTTTGGCTCTAACTAGTAGGATTGACTAGGTTAGGGTCCGAGTAGCATTACTAGTCAAATTGGACCCGAAAAAATCAATTTAATGAGTCTCATGTGCCATTTGCAAATAAGTAGCACATGAGAACTCGATTGGTTGGTACACCCTAGGCATGTGCATTGTAGACTCAAAATGGATCAAAATCATATATTGGGTCATACGGTTTCGATCTATATCAAGTCCAAAAATTAAACTGGAAGTTGGCATAAAATTACGTCAATGGCTCAAATTGGCCTAAGTTGACCCGAAATTGCGCAAAGTCAAAGGAATGTTGAAAAGCAAAATTGGATGGGACATGATATATCCAACTCAAGGTGGACGAGTCTAGAATTCAAATATCGAACTGGATTTGAAAAAACAATATTTGTTGTTCTTCCAAAATCAAAGCTACATTAAACTACTAACATAGTCATTATTGAATTTAATAAATTAAAATATCTATATAAAATAATTAAAAATAAGATCCAAAAATGAGGTGGCTTACAACCTACCCACCTTAGAAAATTTTATCCTCGAAGTTAAAAATAACACAATATAAAAAAAAATTATCATAAGAATAATTAAGCTAAGACTTACCGGCATCTACGAATAAGTGAGGATAACGCTTACGCAAAGAATTTTCACGCTCCCAAGTTGATTCTCCCGGAGAATGGTGCCTTCATGCGACATGAACCAGTCTAATTGTCTGCCCTCTAAGCGTCTTCTCTCTCGTATCCAAGATACCTACCGACTGCTCCTCGTATGATAAACTGGGTCATACCGTGATCTCAGAGTGATCGACCACATGACTGGGATCAGTCACATACCTCCTCAGCTGTGAGACATGGAATACATAATGCACTCCCTCTAGTGATGGGGGTAATGCAAGACGATATGCCACCTCTCCTATACCTTGGACTCAACTTCCCTCTACTTCTGAATTGAATGGTGCCCTGCGTCGGTGAGATCCTCATAAATACATGCTCTTCCTCCTTGAATTCCAGTGGTCAATGATGCATATCGGTCCAATACTTCTGCCGGTCTTGAGCTGCCTGAAGATAACTCTGAATCTGCTTCACTTTTTCGACTTTCTGCGTCACAAGCTCCAGTCCAAGTATCTGTCGTTCTCCAGCCTCTGTCCTCTCGCGAAGTCTTCAAAATCTTGCATCTGTAGGTAATGCTGCCTTTATTCATTTCTCAAGTAACAACTGTACTTCAAGATTGGCAAGTACTCCTTGCTGTCCCGGCATAATGACTTATATTCCAAGCTTATAAAGATCCTCTAATAACTGTGACTGAGCTACCAAAAAATATGAAGTAGGCTTCCTACTCAAAGCATTTGTCACTACGTTCGCCTTGCCAGGATGGTACTGTAAGTCTATATCATAGTCTGTCATAAGCTCCAACAACCGCCTTTGTCTTATATTCAACTCCTTTTGCGTGAAGACGTACTTCAAGCTCTTATGATCCGTAAATATCTCCACACGCTCTCCGTACAAATAATGCCACTATAACTTTAATACAAAGATCACCGCTGATAACTCCAGATCATGAGTAGGGTAATTCTTCTCATATACCATCATATGCCTCGATGCGTAGGCTATGAACTTTCCATGTTGCATCAAAATACATCCAAGTCCACTACCTGATGCATCACTATAAACCACAAATCCTCTCGATTAGAAGAAAGTGTCAAAATAGGTGCTAAGGTCAACCTCTTCTTCAAAAGCCTTCTGACTATCTTCTGTCCATCGAAACTCTTGATCCTTGTGCGTCAACCGCGTCATGGGCTCTGCAATTCGTAAAAAAATTTCTATAAACCTGCGGTAATACCCGACAAGTCTGAAAAAACTCCTAACTTCTGGAACTGATGTTGGTGTCGGCCAAGACTCTACGGTAGCTATCTTTTCCTGATCAACTGAAAGTCCTTCTCCTTAGATAATGTATCCAGGGAAAGAAAATCTATCAAGGCAAAATTCACACTTACTAAGCTTAGCATATAATCTCTCCTTCCTTAATACTTCCAACACAACTCTAAGATGCTTCTTGAAAATAAGCTAGGGAAAAAAGGACTAAAGTATTTACTGCAAAAGAATTCTAATACCACTAGTTGTACCATTTTATCATAGGTATAGTATTATATCAATGATACTCGTCAGCTCACTCATAGCAATTTCTTCTAATAGGCTCTACGCATCTGATATCCATACACTCATATTCGACTCATAATCTTACTAGGATCCGTCTCTAAGAAACTTATCCGTTTCTAGCTACCCAACATCACAATCACACCAATAATCTAGCTTAATTATATAATATAACTATAAGGTTTAACTATTTTAGTTATTTAATAAGTAGAAGGTAACGGGAACCTAAAACTGGTCAAACAAACCTATATACCAATTTCAAACAATGATAGGGTCAAGCAAAGTAGGAAGGTTTGTCGAATTATTTCCAAGAACGATGTGAAGCCAAATAAGAAGCATAGGACATAGTCTAGGTAAGACTCGAGAACCATATATCTCCGTGATTATGTCACATAAAGTTACAACCACGCCAGTGTGCATCTGGCTGTAAATAACTTTATTGTTCCATAATACGACGGATGGCTGTAGTGCACATCTACCATGGCAGGTAATACAGGTTCTTGAGCTTATTATGGTCAAATCCATAAAATATTTTCGAATTAACTTTTTACAAAAATATAGAAAAAAATGTCAACATGCATAGGATATGGTTCAAGTAGAATTTGAGAAACATATGTAGCCATGATGCCGTTATCTGAAGTCCTGCCTCGCCAGTATCCCAGGCTGTAAAAACTTTGATTCCGTAATACAAGCATAAATATAATTTCTCAAACTTTTCCTTGGACCAATGCATAAGGCAGTTTCCAACAAATTAGCGAAAATAAATGAGAAGATTTACTCAAGAAGTCAATAGGAAAGGGTTTAGTCAAATCTCGAGTAAGGAAGAACACAAAAAGCAATCATATTAAGAAATAAGATAACATGAAAGCAATCATGCTGAAGAGTCTGAGAAAAGTCTATAATCATGTTTGTGGATGTATCCTCAAGTCTTATTACTTAATTGGTTGCAGGCTCATAGTAGTACGAATATCCTAGGTATCACTAGGACTTCGCAAAATTTACGAAGGCTCTACCTGCACCTATGACTTCTAGTGTCTATGCCTCTGCTTTCTTGATGTGATAGTAAGGGAAGATACATCAATTATGAAGATTTGTCTTGCTAGAATGAATAAATAAGGATTACGATAGAACATAATCAAACTAGATGCAAATCAAGAAGTCAAGTGAGAGTTCGAAATTAAGTCAAGGAAGGTATCAAGCGTGTGGATGTGATCCTATGGGTCTTTTCTATTCTATTTGCAGGCTCGCGTCGGTACAGTAACGTAACCGAAGTGATTAACGTAGACCTGTATGTGCCACCACAAAACTATGTAACGCCCCAGTCCCAAAATACGTGCGACCAGCTATACGAATACATGCTAGCAGCACTTCACCAATGGGCCAAGCAACACAACAAGCCCATTAGCGAAATACTTAAGCTGTAAATTATGATAACACCAAGAAATACAACACAGTCCACAGGTATATACATTTAATCACATCCACAGAGTCCAAAAAGAGATCAAGAATAAATAAGAAAATGTCTCAAATATCCAACAATAAAAGTAATAAAGTCTGTGCGGGTAAAACATCCCGAAACCACGAAAATAGAAACAAAGTAAAAATCAACTACAAGTCTGATGAAAAGAAAAGAAAATAATATAGCAAGACTAAATATGATGATAACATGATCACGAAAAATCCTCTAGCACTATCTTGTCCTCCTGTGCCGATACGCCTCCGGTCTCAGCTCTCGAACCGTAAACCTCCGGGTAGTCTTCAGCTCCGTCTAAGCCTGAAAAATAGCCAGGTCCTCAGAGGACTAGCAAGGTGCATAATATACATACCAAGGTACAGAATTAAAAATATGAACTAACGCAATCCACTGTATCCGTCTATGTGCTATGCAAGTGAGATACTTTTTTAGAATACCAGACCCTTTCCACTAAGGCTCACTAGCACCTCAGCAGGGTATTGTCCCCAGTACCTATGTCGTGGCACCAAGGACAATCAATTCTCGACAGTAATAATCCCTTACTCTGCTATAGAGATAAAGGTCACTAAATAACGGGCCACACGATAATATGTCTGATATTATAGTCAAGTTCTTCCCAATTCCCATGTCTAGAATCTAGCAATGTCAAGTCTGTACAGTCATCTCGAAAGTAAAAGCAATACTGATAAGAAAATCTAGAATGCTAACATGAGGTTAATACCACAATAGTCACGTAAACCTTACATCATGAAGTGTCGGTGTCATGTGGTCAATTATGTCAATGGACACATCAGTATGTTCGTAATGCCTAATGTCAATACTCAATGTCACTATCATGACATCGGCACTCGTCTATAAACGGACACTAAGTATCAATGTCCTACGTCATGTAATGCTAATCAAAAAGAACAAAAAAAATAGAAAAGAATAATCTGTAACGAAGATAAGGCATGCTTGCCTGTAACTGCTGTCGACGGATAAGCCTGTCCAACTCTGGTGTCCTTGTCGATCCTCCCAAGATCACCTATAATAATATACTATATTTAATATTTTATATCAACTCACCATATAAAAATTACATGAATATTTATGCCTCCTAGTTGCCATAACGTTGTTACGACAATGCATCTATTATATAAGTACATATAGGTAACAAAACCTCTCGTAAATACTTTACAATTATAATAAAATAATATATTAAAATTATAAAATTTATCTATAAATACTTATATATTGTTATAATTATATTTTCAATTGGGAAACCCTTTCACAAGAGGTCTTATGTTAATGCCACATATGACTTCCTCAATTCGACACATTAATTTAGTTCCGAAACAACGATTAAATTAAAATTAATAAATTATGTAAAAATATCCCAAAAATTAGTTAAAATAGTACTTATAATTTAAAACTTTGCACAATATGACATTTAATATGGATCCATGGAGTTTTGACACTTTTGGACACAAGTAAAGTAGAATTTTTCAGAGTTCGGTAACACGACAAATGTCATGAATTTTTATAAATAGCAAACGGATGCAAAACCTAACTTTCAGATATGCGTCGGAAAGGTATCAACGTCTAGATTCTGAATAAAAATATATAAAGGTTAGAAACTGAACTTAGATAGGCAAAAAGTGGCCCACAAGAGAATTTGTCAGTTCTAGATACCCTGTCGTAGAATCAACGCCACGGGCAAACCGCTTTTAACTAGGAGATCCAACGATCAGAGGTTGGAGTAGACATACAAATGTAACTCTCAAATTTGGTTTAAGAAGAAACAGATGAGAAAAAGTGGATGGAATATCATCTATAAGTCGACTAACCTGCTATGACGTTTCAGACTTTGATTCGATGGAGTTTCGGCCCAAGTAGCGCGTCATGCACCTCTCTAACGGTCGCAAGGTTGCTCCTACAGTTGCTAGGGTGGAAGAGAATATTGAGAGGGACGTCCAAGTGGTGGTGGTGGGCGGTTATGAGAGAGGGGGATGGTTAGGGTTTGATAGGTATATATATATATATATATTTAGTTCATGGGCTTTGGTTTGATCTAATTTGGATAGGATTTGGTTCTCCAAATCATACTATTATTAATATGTTTCCTATTTTGGTTAAAAGTTTGACCAAGCCAAATATATAAGAAAATGTTACATATGGCTGCAATTAAACCTCTAAAATTCTCTTAAATATATGTATACTTGGTTTTGGTACTCCTAGTTAGGCTCTAACTAGTAGGGTTGACTATGTTAGGATCCGAGTAGCATTACTAGTCAAATTGGACCCGAAAAAAAAATTAATTTAATGAGTCTCATGTGCCATTTGCAAATAAGTAGCACATGAGAACTCGATTGGATGGTACACCCTAGGCATGTGCATTGTAGACTCAAAATGGATCAAAATCATATATTGGGTCATACGGTTTCGATCTATGTCAAGTCCAAAAATTAAATTGGGAGTTGGCTTAAAATTACGTCAATAGCTCAAATTGTCTTAAGTTGGCCCAAAATTGCGCAAAGTCAAAGGAATGTTGAAAAGCAAAATTGGATGGAACATGATATATCCAACTCAAGGTGGACGAGTCTAGAATTCAACTATGGAACTGGATTTAAGAAAACAATATTTGTTGTGCTTCCAAAATCAAAGCTACAATAAACTACTAACAAAGTCATTATTGATTTTAATAAATTAAAATATCTATATAAAATAATTAAAAATAAGATCCAAAAATAAGGGGGCTTACAACCTACCCACCTTAAAAAATTTCGTCATCGAAATTAAAAATAATACAATATATATAAAAAAACCTTATCATAAGAATAATTAAGCTAAGACTTACCGGCATCTACGAATAAGTGGGGATAACGCTCACGCATAGAATCTTCACACTCCCAAGTTAATTCTCCCAGAGAATGGTGCCTCTATGCGACACGAACCAGTCTAATCTTCTGCCCTCTGAGCGTCTTCTTACTCGCATCCAAGATACCTACCGGCTGCTCCTCGTATGATAAACTGGATCCCACCGTGATCTCAGAGTGATCGACCACATGACTGGAATTAGTCATATACCTCCTTAGCTGTGAGACATGGAATACATCATGCACTCTCTCTAGTGATGGGGTAATGCAAGACGATATGCCACATCTCCTACACGCTCAATGATATCAACCGGTCCAATATACCTTGGACTCAACTTCCCCCTACTTCTGAATCGAATGGTGCCCCGCATCGGTAAGATCCTCAGAAATACATTCTCTTCCTCCTTGAATTCTAGTGGTCGACGATGTATATCGGCCAAATGCTTCTGCCGGTCTTGAGCTGCCTGAAGATGACTCTAAATCCGCTTTACTTTCTCGACTGTTTGCGTCACAAGCTCTGGTCCAAGTATCTGTCGCTCTCCAGCCTCTGTCCTCTCGCGAAGTCTTCAAAATCTTGCATTTGTAGGTAATGTTGCCTTTATTCAATTCTCAAGTAACAACTGTACTTCAAGATTGGCAATTACTCCTTGCTGTCTCGACATAATGACTTCTATTCCAAGCTTATGTAGATCCTCTAATAACTGTGACCGAGCTGCCAAGAAATATGCAGTAGACTTCCTACTCAAAGCATCTGTCACTACGTTCGCCTTGCTAGGATGGTACTGTAAGTCTATATCATAGTCTGTCATAAGCTCCAACAACCGCCTATGTCTCATATTCAACTCCTTTTGCGTGAAGACGTACTTCAAGCTCTTATGATCCGTAAATATCTCCACACGCTCTCCGTACAAATAATGCCTCTATGATCTCCGTACAAATAATGCCACCATAACTTAAATACAAAGATCACCGCTGATAACTCCAGATCATGACTAGGGTAATTCTTCTCATATACCATCATCTGCCTCGATGTGTAGGCTATGACATTTTCATGTTGCATCAAAACACATCCAAGTCCACTACCTGATGCATCACTATAAACCACGAATCCTTTCGATTAGAAGGAAGCGTCAAAATAGGTGCTGAGGTCAACCACTTCTTTAATTCTTCAAAAGCCTTCTGACAATCTTCTGTCCATCGAAACTCTTGATCCTTGTGCGTCAACCGCGTCATGGACTCAGCAATCTATGAGAAATTTTCTATGAACCTGCGGTAATACCCGGCAAGTTTGAGAAAACTCCTAACTTCTGTAACCGATGTTGGTGTCTGTAGAAGCATGGAAAAAATAGAGTTTATGCGGATCTTCACTCTATGCGACCACGTGGACTCGAGCCGCATAAGGAAAGCTCCCAACGACCCCATGCGGCCAAGTGGACTCGAGCCACAGTAGGAAGGTTCTCAAAGACCCCATGCAGCCAAGTGGACTCGAGCCACAGAAGCAAGGCTTTCGAAGACCCCATACGGCCAAGTGGACTCGAGCCGCAGAAGGAAGGCTCCTGAAGACCCCATGCGGCCAAGTGGACTCGAGCCGAAGAAGGAAGGCTCCCGAAGACCCCATGCGGCCAAGTAGACTCAAGCCGTAGAAGGAAGGCTCTCGAAGACCCTATGCGGCCAAGTGGACTCGAGCCACAGAAGCAAGACTCCTGGAGACCTCATGCGGCTAAATGGACTCGAGTCGAGAAGCAAGGCTCTCGAAGATCCTATGCGGCCAAGTGAAACCAAGCCGCAGAAGAAAGGCTCCTAAGGCCACTATGTGGCCAAAACGATTCAGGCTCTACTCTGTGGATGGACACATGGCAATTTGACCAAGTCTCAACCACCAAGATTTCCTACAACAAATAAATCTCAACAACCCCCACCAACTGGCAGCCCAAGAGCGGGTCTTCATGTGTTGGCACAACCACGTAGCCACATGGCCCTCTATGCGGCCCAAAATCTGCTTTATTCAGGATTTACTATAAATAGTAGGGTACAATACCCATGCTAGTAGTTGGCAATCAAAAGCTGGAAATTTCCTCAAAAGAAAAGACTATGTCCGATAGTCCAAGGAGTAAGGCAGATTTTTTACACTTTCCCGAGCCTCCACCGTCGTCCCTCCAGAATCAAAACTAAACAATTGTACTTAGATTATTTCCTAGGAATTTTTTTCTAGGCTTTCTTTTGTACAAGCGAAGTTTGCAATCAAATTCAGTGTCTCTGTAATACTTGTCTTTGATATTAAATGGCAAACACGATGATGACTCTGCTGGAGACTTCCTTCTCCTCTGATGAGAAGTTGGTGATGCAATCCAATCCGTCCAAGCTTGGCTCTACGCAGCAAATGCTTGTGGTTCTTTTTGACCAATAAGCATTCGAAGAAATGCTCTCTGAAGGGAGTGCCAGCCCATCGCAGAAGCGAGCCAACCCGAAGAGAACCTGCATGACGTCGAAGCGCAAAACTGCTGCCCCTCGCCAGGTTCTCGAAGAAGCTCCTTCTGCGGCCCAAGACGGTGATCAAAGCTCTCCTGCGGCCTTGCTTCAGACCGCAGAGAACCCCACTGTCCCCAAATGCAGCAGAGAAAAACACTACGATGCTGAGCTTTTGGGGCACAAGGAAAACTCATGTGGACGAAGAAAAGGCCACATAAAAAAAGTGGGCAGTCTGCCTATACGGCAGCCAACTCTGGCCGCATGTAGATGGTCTATGCGGCAGCCAACTCTGGCCGCAGACAGATGGCCTATGCGGCAGCCACTCCTGGCCTCAGATAGGTTGCCCCATGCGGCCCTGTCAGGAGCTCTGTTTTCGATCGTCTCTCATTTGGAGCCGACTCCAAATGGCCCAGTGAGAATGGAGAATGTTCCAATCTGGACTCTTCTTGCTACACACCTTCGGGTGCTATGTCGAAGAAGTCTAGGGCAGTGCGGGCCTAACAAGCCCAGTCAACTGTCCAAACTGCTGACCGTCAACGGGCACCGTTAACTGTTATACGGGATTCTGATGGAAAGTTGTACAGAACCACCCGCGTCTAGCCCTCAGTGGCAAACAGACAGGGTAGGTCCCAAAAGTCTTTCAATTATGAGCGAGACCAAATGCATTTACTAGCCTCGGGTCAAGAAGCAAACATGATACCTACGCACCCGTGTGCTCGGGATACCCGAGTCCACAAATTGGTTGCAAAGGTAGATCAATTTGATATCGACTTGCAAGAGGTGATTACTCACAAACGCAAGGAGAGAGAAGCAACCATGCCATGTGATGAGCCCTTTTTAGGACATCATTTCACCCAAGTCACCATCAACTGTTACGGCAACAAGACAGCAGCACCTAAAGACCGATAGTCCATCTTCCAACGACTACACCAGCCAGCACCTGCCCGACGACAACTCGAAAAATAGGTACAAGTTTCGGGAGACGAAGAACTTCCTTTCGCCTCCTGTAATTCAACTCGGAAGGTTCATATCGGCAAGAGAGGAAAGAAGACAGGCTCCTCCAGCTCGGCAATCTCAGCCAGCACTGCAAGGATACTCTTATCGGGAGGATTGCCGCCAACAACCACAGGGCGTGTCAACCTAGGCACCCATTCCAGAAGGAAACTTCCAACACCCGAAAGTGCATCCTCAAGTTCCCTGGGGGTGAACGAAGCTGGGGGTGGTAGTCCCCTGAAATATGCAACAACCCGGTGTTCCAAGAGGATACACAGGGGGTAGCGATCTACTGAAATTATGCAACAGACTTGGACGTCCCCGAGGGTGACCGACTTCACCAAGACGATGCAGCTTCCTGCACAAGGGGTAGCACCCCTTTCTAGTCCGAAGAGGAAGACATTCTGACGTTTCCCGACGATTTCTCTGTACGAGGGTACAACACGAAAAGCACATCCTCTACGGTCACATCTGTCTCTCCCCACGTACGGACAACATTTATAGCAAGAGATGATCATGAAGGACCTACTGATCGACAACGACTAGAAGTACTTAAAGCCATGCTCCTATCCTTGGTCAAGTCAGCAGACGAAATCAAAGCTGCCTTACCGACTCAACCAGCAAGGATGTCAGGACAAACAAGCTTGGGACCGCAGTCAACGCGGACTCCAATACGACCGCTCCTCCTCTGGTGATAATCCTCCTGGAATATCCGCTTCCTCAGCTGCAGACGAAGCCAGGGAGGGTACGAGCACGACCGCGGACTCCAACACGACCGTTCCCTCAACTAAGTCGCCGTACTACCACGATATCGTACTAAGGCGACTCTCGACCTGCATGGGCCACCACTAAAAACGTGTCACAACCCGCACCCACTGTGAGGGTACGAGTACGTAACAGCGCCCAGCCTACGCCGCAGTGTCTGCGGTAGAACGTTGTTCTAAGTCTCTAACTAACCATCAACTCATGCAGTATATAATGTACTCATCATGATCAACTCCGAACGAAGGACAAGTATAAGATATGGTGTAACTCAATCACAGTCTAAGCACGATAAGATAACACAGAATATAACTAAGAAATTAAAGACAACAAACTACTGAAATAATATCAACATCTGAATAATCTCAAATACATCTCAAGTCTCAAATCTTTATATACAACTCCAGATCTAAACAGGAAACTAAAACAAGACAGACTAACTAAACTCCCGATCACTCCTGAATGTCGGGGCCATAGGTAGCTAAGCCATCTCCTCAGTAAAATGTAGGCATGTGTCCTCAGGGCAATCATCTGTAAAATTTTCAACAGGTCCAGTCAGGACAGGAACGAGCACATCTCATCTAGAAAACCTAAGTAAATGACAGAGAACTATAAAGCAGTTATAGGCAGTTGTATTGATGAAAAATGGCAGTTTATATTTAGGTGATGGTAAGAACGACAAATAAAGTGCAAGAAAAGTAAATACTAAACAAGAGAAGAATCATAGCAATGAAGACTATAAAAATAGAACTAGCTGAACCAGGGTAATATGATATAAAGTCCAGACAACATGTAGACCAGTGTAACTCCAATGTGAGTCCAGTACAGGATGAATCTTATACAAGATGAATCCAGTAAGGGACGATTCCAGTCATAGTGATCAATGATTCCAGGGTGAGTCCAGCCTATACTCTAGCAGTGTGTTTTAAAATACCAAGATCGACATATAAACGGCTATGGGTAATCCGACACATCACACACCTGGCCGGGTGTGAGATGGCTATCATTCCAGTATGATTCCAGCAAGGGTGATTCCAGAAATGGGGTATGTCAATATGTCTTCTCTAGTATTTTCCCTCCCAGCAAGTGAATCCAGAATTCCGACACAATGATTCAAGATGAGTCCAGCCAAGTACAATGATACCAGTAAATGATTCCGGGGTAATTCCAGTAAATGATTCCAGTAATAGAAGCCGGAAATGATGATACCAGTAATAGAGGCTAGAAAATAAATGTGTGTCGTATACATGAATCCAGAAATAACAGTACGTGTTTGTAACAGAGAATCACATACAGCTAACTAGAACTAAAATACAGTAATTGACAAATAAATGAGAGAACTATCAGAGAATGTACTCGCCTGATACTCTGAAAAGAGTAGTAAAATATCAGATGTCTGCACCGGAGTCACAATGTCCTAAAAGAGTAGTACATGTTATAATATGTTTAAAATAAGGTAAATGGAGTCAACGATGTAATCTACATGATTTCTAGGTCAATCTAGGTCAAAATTAACTCTAAGTCAACTCAAGTCAATTATACTAGCCAACTAGGTCAATCCTAGTCCAGTCAAGTCTCACTAGGCCTAACCAAGCCTATACTAGCAACCAAGCAACATCACAAGTTACAAATCAACACATATTATATATATTATATATATATTTACATTCATAGCCTACACTACATTCATACATGTATTGTCTCATTAGCTAATGGGTAACCCTCAATCTTAGATAAGTTATCACCTCCATAGATAGGTAATACCTTAACCCTATATTTATATATATATGCATACCCCTTTCTAAACTCCTCTCAAACTTAGGATGTGAACCAAGGTTTCACATCAAGGCTAACAATGGCCTAAGGCCAACTCATCACTAATCCTAATTCACACATACCAAACCAACCTTAGGTACTAGCACTTGCCCCCCTACAACACTCCAAGTTACCCATAGGTCTATGGTCAAGTGATAACCCAATGGCCAAACCCAAATGGCCATACCCTTCCTAATATATAGACAATGCCTATTTTAACTTAGGAAAACTGGATCCTTAGGACCCTCTATTGAACTCCAAACTTCATAAATCAAAGGGCCTATGGCCCAAGCTAAAAATCACTGCTCTGCTACTGCTAATACAATGCATCCAAAACAGGCAAGGCTGCTGCTAAGCCACTGCCTGCACATACATTTGCAAGCTGCTGTGCAATGCAAAGCCAAGGCAATATAATACAAGCCAACTGCTGCCTAGCTGCATGCTGCAATGCTAAGGAGCTGAGGCCTGCAGTGCCATAGCTGCACTGCTAAAGCAATTCCAGGCAATGCTCTGCCTATTGCTGATACTGCCAAGGCATGGCAAGGCCAAACAATGCTCTTGCCTGCCCAAGAGCAGCTGCCACTGCTAAAGTAATGCTCCTATCTCTACTGCCCCTATTACAACCCACAACACATAATAAAACTCACACACACGCTACATATATACAAGCCAACTTATGATTTAAATCTCAGTTTACCTGTATATATATAACCCATTTTTTCCAGTCCTATACACCCCAACTGAACACACAACTCACATATAATAATGTAACTAGGATATCCCTCAACATTCTAACCTGACATTCCCTCCCTGCAACCTATATTTTAGTCTAACAATAAACACCAATACCTGTGGATGCATATCAACCCCAAAACCTAATATCCTAACTCTAAAACCAATCCAAAATAGTGAACTAACATATGTATATGAATCAAAACCAATCTCAGATCATTAATTAACAGTTCATGTATTCATTCATCATTTCAGTTGACTTGTAGGAGAATCCCTCAGGTTAAAACCAAACACATCCACATTCCTAACATATCAACATAAATTATCCTCTCAATAATCTAATTCACAGGCAGGAAAGAAAATCTG
Organism: Iris pallida; assembly: GCA_029216955.1. Taxonomy (NCBI): domain Eukaryota; kingdom Viridiplantae; phylum Streptophyta; class Magnoliopsida; order Asparagales; family Iridaceae; genus Iris; species Iris pallida. The sequence continues at coordinate 16,970,822 of JANAVB010009198.1, read as the reverse complement.
TGTGTGTATACTTGTGTGGAGGGTGTGTAAAATCTGGGATCAAGTGCACTTGTGTCAATGTGGCAGTAAAAATTCAGTGAGTGTCAATGCAGTGTCAACTGTTCTCAGGTTATAGGAGACAGGGGATGTGTGTGAACAATTCTCAGGAACATGGCAGTGTGTGAAGGTCAGCAGATTAATAGGGATGATCAATGCAGGACAGTTATGTGAGGCCTGTGTGTGATATGGCATTGCATTGGGGTTCAATCTCAGAAATTTCGAAGTCCAATATTGCACATAGGAACTGAATATCAATCCATGGAACAAACCTATGTAGACATTTGAACATGAGGGAAGGGATGGACTGACACAATATGTTAGCAGGAATAACATACATGTTTAGCTATGACCCAGATTCAATCATTCATCTAAAATCTCAGGTTACCTATTATTTAAAACTCTAAAACTCATTTGAAAACTGTCATTTAAATCATGTATCAGAAAAACCCCTTAATCCAAAATCCTTAGTTAACATCAATCCTACACATATACAACCATTCGAAAACCTATTGAATGTATATAACTGTGAATACTACATATATGTAAAATTAGCTAATTTAAATAGATACTTAGAAAAAAAAATTGAGACCAATAAACTAGAAATTTTGAACTAAACAAGTATCATAACACAACATTTCAAACAGGGTGCAACCTATGCAATAACAGTATAACAGACATGTAAACCAATATCACAGTTACATCCATATACATATATACATATAAATTCACATTTAAAGGAATTTGAATGAATTAGGATTTGAAAATATGCATTCAGTAAAACCGAGTATCAGAGAATGTGAATCCTCAATATCAATTTCGAAAATACAATAAAATACATACAAAATAGTTTAGTATAGAGTTGTACACGTGTTCAAGGTCCACACGAGTCCCCATGTGTCTCCACGACTGGACACGGCGTGTCCAAGTCATGAAACACACACAGACACATGCGTGCACAGACTGTATCGTGCTGCGATGCAGTCGACTCGTGGACACGACTCACTACACTAGACACCTCGTGCACGTGTCTACGTGTTCGTCAGGACTAGAAGAGTGTGTCCCACAGCCTGTACAGTGTCCACGTGGATCGTGTCGCGTGCACGAGACGCGTATCCGAGCGTGTCTGTGCACGCGCGTGTCAGTGTGCAAACCCAGTGCGGGTCAATTTTCGTGTCCGACACGACACTAAATGCTGTGAAACTTTAGGGGGGTCCTGACAGTGTCTGCCCCCACCCCCGTGCCAATTTGCACGTGTCCAAGAATTGTGTGTAGTGAGAAAACAGTGGGTGGTAGCAGGGCACAGCACGGGGGTCTCGTGCTGCGTGTCCGTGTCCCTTTTGGACACGAAAATTCCTCAAAAGTTGACTCAGTCACATATAGAATAAATCCCCATATATAGGGCTTCACAACCATGTAATTTGTTTTAAAAAATAACAACATTCATTTCATTCAAGCATTTCATCAAATACCTAGGAGACACTATGACACGTGTCCGATACGGACACCAAACGGACACGAATTCCACCCAAATTTCGGGAACACCTAGGGGACTCCTAGATCTAAACCTACATGCAAAGAAAATTGAAATATAAATCAATTTAAGGGGTTTTACCTATATGTGCAAAAAGCTTAGAAAAGCTCCAAATGGGAGATTCTTCCTCTTGATGCCAAAAGCTCCAAATTGTCCCAAAGCTGGGATTAAACCCCAAAATCAGAAAGTATGAGAGTATTATGTTCTAATGCAAGTAACTAGGATTAAAAAGGAATTAAAATAGATTTATGGGGATTTTTGGAAGAGGGACAATACCTTTCTTTTTCCAATATTGAAATGAATGAAAGAAGGAGGCAAGCCCTAGAGAATAAGTGTTTATATAGGGTGGGGATCCCTATGGCTGGTTATTTAGGGTTTGGTTAGGGTTAAGGCTTCTAGTTATGGGCCATAGGCCAAGTCATGATCAAAATAAATTATTTAGCCATAAGTCATTTCATGAAACCATGAACCATGACTTAAATGCACTAAACCAAATTCCCTCATTCAAAAATTAGTTTCTAATGACTAAATGTAGGTTAACCTAAGTTAGACTTGGGTTACCATAGCTAGGGTTAGGCTCTAGGCTAGTTCACTAGGTCTCAACAAGTCAAGTCAAACTAGAACTCACCAAATCAACAAATCACCAAATAATTCAAATAAGTCAAAATGACCAAATTACCCCTAGGCTAAAAATGATAATTAAATCATTCTAATGACATGGTTAGGCTCTAGGTCATACAGTCTCTACGGTTTCACTAGCTGTACACCAAAATCATAAGTTATGACTTAAAACAGTTTTAAATAGTTTAAAAATTATTAAAAATTACCAAAAATCATAATGTGAAATAAATATCAATGAATAATAATTATAATTACAAAATTTCAAAAATACCCTCATCTGGAAAACTGGGTGTTACAATCCTACCCACCTTATAAAAATTTCGTCCTCGAAATTAAGATGATCGCACCTCTCCTAGGTCAAACCCCCAATCAATCAAAGTCGAAGCAATACAATCCTACTGGTCATGATTCCACAGTCTCGAGCAGGGTAGCTACACTATCTAGCAAATGCAAGCAATATCCTGGCAGGTACTAAAGGAAATAACACATGAAAGTGGGGAGGAAGAACAAGAAGGTCAAACCTGCTAATCCATCACCTGCGATGTCAGTCTCCTCGGCTGCCATCGCAAAAGCTCTATCCCTCTGGTGCTGAGCTACAGGTGGCCTAGCTCCCTCAAAAGGAGGTACAAAGGGTCAATCTATCTTCTGGTGGGCAGCTGACCCACAGAAATAGCAAACCTTCAACCTCTTCCTGTACTGCTCCCAGATGTGTCCCGGTTTCTTGCAATAGGAACAACTGATCGCCTTCGGGTCCTGACCCCGATACTGATGCTGCACCTGCTGAACTCCCACTGGTGCCTGTATCTGCTGAGTCTGTACATGAGGCCTCTTGGCCTGGCCTCCGCTGCTGCTGGTACCGTGAGCGTCCCGTCCCCTCTTGAGCCTCAGCTCAAGGTCATCCTCAGCCAATAAAGCTCCCGTCAAAATCTCCTCGAACGTGGCATCCCTGTTGCCCTTGGTAAAGGACTTGACTTCCTTGACCAGACCCTTCCGGAACCTCTGGGCCTTCGCCGCCTCGCTCAAGCCCTCTACGAATCTGCTGAGGCGGCCAAACTCCCCGGCGTACTCCTCCACTGACAGGCTCCCCTGTACTAGGCTCTCGAACTGCGACTCCAAGGCTCTGAGCGCCGAATCTGGAAAGAACTTCTTCTTGAAGAAGCCCTTGAACTCCTCCTAAGTCTGTACAGCTACCCCCACCCTGGGGTCTGACTGATACCAGGTGCGAGCAAGATCTCGCATCCGGCTAGCTGTGGCCTCGATCTGAAGATCTGCTGGTATCCTGGCCAGGCGAAAGATCTCCTCTATATGCTCGATCCACTCATCGGCATATAGGATCCCCTCTGTCCCCAAAAAGTCTCTGGGGCTCATCTTCTGAAACTGCTCGATCCCCGGTGTCCTCGGCTGCTGGATCACTGGTCGAGCTGCGACCGTCGTAAGGGCCAACTCCATGCTCCTGTCCTGTCGGGCCTGCTGCCGGTCCATAAACTGCTGGAAGTAGGCGAACATCTGTGCCGTATCCACGTGTCCTGTAGGCGGCGGCTGCTGGAACTGTACCTCTGGGATGACTGGGTCCTGCCCTCGAGCTGGTGAAGGCATACCCCTTGCTGCTGCTGCTGAAGTCTCAATATGGGCAGAGGTGGCAGGAGCTGCAGCCTCCTGACCCTGCTGATCTGGCTGAGAGGTAGCAGTCCCCTCTACAGCAACTGCTGCACCAGAGCGATGTGATCGTGTTTCCACCATCCTGAAGACAGATCGAACAAGGAAGTCAATACTGAGCAGGAATCGATATATCAAAGGAGGACAGTTAATTCAAAGAAGGCAAATCAGTACGATATGTAGATGGCATGATTCAAAGCAAAATTTTTTTTCTAACTGTGATTGAGTGCCTCTCCGGTAAAGCCTATCTCTCAGTCCTATCGCAGGCTTGCAACAGTACAACTAAGTCGCCGTACTACCACGATATCGTACTAAGGCGACTCTCGACCTGTATGGGCCACCACTAAAAATGTGTCACGACCCGCACCTACTGTGAGGGTACGAGTACGTAACAGCACCCAGCCTACGCCGTAGTATCGGCGGTAGAACGCTGTTCTAAGTCTCTAACTAACCATCAACTCATGCAGTATATAATGTACTCATCATGATCAACTCCGAACAGAGGACAAGTATAAGATATGGTGTAACTCAATCACAGTCTAAGCACGATAAGATAACACAGAATATAACTAAGAAATTGAAGACAACAAACTACTGAAATAATATCAACATCTGAATAATCTCAAATACATCTCAAGTCTCAAATCTCTATATACAACTCCAGATCTAAACAGGAAACTAAAACAAGACAGACTAACTAAACTCCCGATCACTCCTGAGTGTCGGGGCCATAGGTAGCTAAGCCATCTCCTCAGTAAAATGTAGGGCATGTGTCCTCAGGGCAATCATCTGTAAAATTTTCAACAGGTCCAGTCAGGACAGGAACGAGCACATCTCATCTAGAAAACCCAAGTAAATGACAGAGAACTATAAAGCAGTTATAGGCAGTTGTATTGATGAAAAATGGCAGTTTATATTCAGGTGATGGTAAGAACGACAGATAAAGTGCAAGGAAAGTAAATACTAAACAAGAGAAGAATTATAGCAATGAAGACTGTAAAAATAGAACTAGCTGAACCAGGGTAATATGATATAAAGTCCAGACAACATGTAGACCAGTGTAACTCCAATGTGAGTCCAGTACAGGATGAATCTTATACAAGATAAATCCAGTAAGGGACGATTCCAGTCATAGTGATCAATGATTCCAGGGTGAATCCAGCCTATACTCTAGCAGTGTATTTTAAAATACCGAGATCGACATGTAAACGGCTATGGGTAATCCGGCACATCACACACCTGGCCGGGTGTGAGATGGCTATCATTGCAGTATGATTCCAGCAAGGGTGATTCCAGAAATGGGGTATGTCTATATGTCTTCTCTAGTATTTCCCCTCCCAGCAAGTAAATCTAGAATTCCGACACAATGATTCAAGATGAGTCTAGCCAAGTACAATGATACCAGTAAATGATTCCGGGGTGATTCCAGTAAATGATTCCAGTAATAGAAGCCGAAAATGATTATACCAGTAATAGAGGCCAGAAAATAAATGTGTGTTGTATACATGAATCCAGAAATAACAGTACATGTTTGTAACAGAGAATCACATACAGCTAACTAGAACTGAAATACAGTAATTGACAAATAAATGAGAGAACTATCAGAGAATGTACTCGCCTGATACTCTGAAAAGAGTAGTAAAATATCAGATGTCTGCACCGGAGTCACAATGTCCTAAAAGAGTAGTACAGGTTATAATATGTTTAAAATAAGGTAAATGGAGTCTACGATGCAATCTACATGATTTCTAGGTCAATCTAGGTCAAAATCAACTCTAAGTCAACTCAAGTCAATTATACTAGCCAACTAGGTCAATCCTAGTCCAGTCAAGTCTCACTAGGCCTAACCAAGCCTATACTAGCAACCAAGCAACATCACAAGTCACAAATCAACACATATTATATACATTATATATATATTTACATTGATAGCCTATACTACATTCATACATGCATTGTCTCATTAGCTAATGGGTAACCCTCAATCTTAGATAAGTTATCACCTCCATAGATAGGTAATACCTTAACCCTATATTTATATATATATGCATACCCCTTTCTAAACTCCTCTCAAACTTAGGATGTGAACCAAGGTTTCACATCAAGGCTAACAATGGCCTAAGGCCAACTCATCACTAATCCTAATTCATACATACCAAACCAACCTTAGGTACTAGCACTTGCCCTCCCCTACAACACTCCAAGTTACCCATAGGTCTATGGTCAAGTGACAACCCAATGGCCAAACCCAAATGGCCATACCCTTCCTAATATATATAGACAATGCCTATTTTAACTTAGGAAAATTGGATCCTTAGGACCCTCTATTGAACTCCAAACTTCATAAATCAAAGGGCCTATGGCCCAAGCTAAAAATCACTGCTCTGTTACTGCTAATGCAATGCATCCAAAACAGGCAAGGCTGCTGCTAAGCCACTGCCTGCACATGCATTTGCAAGCTGCTGTGCAATACAAAGCCAAGGCAATACAATGCAAGCCAACTGCTGCCTAGCTGCATGCTGCAATGCTAAGGAGCTGAGGCCTGCAGTGCCATAGCTGCACTGCTAAAGCAATTCCAGGCAATGCTCTGCCTATTACTGATACTGCCAAGGCATGGCAAGGCCAAACAATGCTCTTGCCTGCCCAAGAGCAGCTGCCACTGCTAAAGCAATGCTCTTATCTCTACTGCCCCTATTACAACCTACAACACATAATAAAACTCACACACACTCTACATATATACAAGCCAACTTATGATTTAAATCTCAGTTTACCTGTATATATATAACCCATTTTTTCCAGTCCTATACACCCCAACTGAACACACAACTCACATATAATAATGTAACTAGGATATCCCTCAACATTCCAACCTGACATTCCCTCCCTGCAACCTACATTTCAGTCTAACAATAAACACCAATACTTGTGGATGCATATCAACCCCAAAACCCAATATCCTAACTCTAAAACCAATCCAAAACAGTGAACTAACATATGTATATGAATCAAAACCAATCTCAGATCATTAATTAACAGTTCATGTATTCATTCATCATTTCAGTTGACTTGTAGGAGAATCCCTCAGGTTAAAACCAAACACATCCACATTCCCAACATATCAACATAAACTATCCTCTCAATAATCTAATTCACGGGCAGGAAAGAAAATCTGTGTGTGTATACTTGTGTGGAGGGTGTGTGAAATCTGGGATCAAGTGCACTTGTGTCAAGGTGGCAGTAAAAATTCAGTGAGTGTCAATGCAGTGTTAACTGTTCTCAGGTTATAGGAGACAGGGGATGTGTGTGAACAATTCTCAGGAACATGGCAGTGTGTGAAGGTCAGCAGATTAATAGGGGTGATCAATGCAGGACAGTAATGTGAGGCCTGTGTGTGACATGGCATTGCATTGGGGTTCAATCTCAGAAATTTCAAAGTCCAATATTGCACATAGGAACTGAATATCAATCCATGGAACAAACCTATGTAGATATTTGAACATGAGGGAAGGGATGGACTGACACAATGTGTTAGCAGGAATAACATACATGTTTAGCTATGACCCAGATTCAATCATTCATCTAAAATCTTAGGTTACCTATTATTTAAAACTCTGAAACTCATTTGAAAACTGTCATTTAAATCATGTATCAGAAAAACCCCTTAATCCAAAATCCTTAGTTAACATCAATCCTACACATATACAACCATTCGAAAACCTACTGAATGTTTATAACTGTGAATACTACATATATGTAAAATTAGCTAATTTAAATTGATACTTAGAAAAAAATTGAGACCAATAAACTAGAAATTCTGAACTAAACAAGTATCATAACACAACATTTCAAACATGGAGCAACCTATGCAATAACAGTGCAACAGACATGTAAACCAATATCACAGTTACATCCACATACATATATACATATAAATTCACATTTAAAGGAATTTGAATGAATTAGGATTTGAAAATATGCATTCAGTAAAACCGAGTATCAGAGAATGTGATCAATATCAATTTCGAAAATACAATGAAATACATACAAAATAGTTTAGTATAGAGTTGTACACGTGTTCAAGGTCCACACGAGTCCCCATGTGTCTCCACGACTGGACACGGCGTGTCCAAGTCATGAAACACACACAGACACATGCGTGCGTAGACTGCATCGTGCTGTGATACAGTCGACTCGCGGACACGACTCACTACACTAGACACCTCGTGCACGTGTCTACGTGTTCGTCAGGACTAGGAGAGTGTGTCCCATAGCCTGCACAGTGTCCACGTGGATCGTGTCGCGTGCACGAGACGCATATCCGAGCGTGTCTGTGCACGCACGTGTGAGTGTACAAACCCAGTACGGGTCAATTTCCGTGTCCGACACGACACTAAATGCTGTGAAACTTTAGGGGGGTCCTGACAGTGTCTGCCCCACCCCCGTGCCAATTTGCACATGTCCAAGTGTTGTGTGTAGTGAGAAAACAGTGGGTGGTAGCAGGGCACAGCACGGGGGTCTCGTGCTGCGTGTCCGTGTCCCTTTTGGACACGAAAATTCCCCAAAAGTTGACTCAATCACATATAGAATTAATCCCCATATATAAGGCTTCACAACCATGTAATTTGTTTTAAAAAATAACAACATTCATTTTATTCAAGCATTTTATCAAACACCTAGGAGACACTATGACACGTGTCCGATACGGACACCAAACGGACACGAATTCCACCCAAATTTCGGGGACACCTAGGGGACTCCTAGATCTAACCCTACATGCAAAGAAAACTAAAATATAAATTAATTTAAGGGGTTTTACCTATATGTGCAAAAAGCTTGGAAAAGCTCCAAATGGAGGATTCTTCCTCTTGATGCCAAAAGCTCCAAATTGTCCCAAAGCTGGGATTAAACCCCAAAATCAGAAAGTAGAAGAGTATTAGGTTCTAATGCAAGAAACTAGGATTAAAAAGGAATTAAAATAGATTTATGGGGATTTTTGGAAGAGGGACAATACCTTTCTTTTTCCAATGTTGAAATGAATGAAAGAAGGTGGCAAGCCCTAGAGAATAAGTGTTTATATAGGATGGGGATCCCTATGGCTGGTCATTTAGGGTTTGGTTAGGGTTAGGGCTTCTAGTTATGGGCCATGGGCCAAGTCATGATCAAAATAAATCATTTAGCCATAAGTCATTTCATGAAACCATGAACCATGACTTAAATGCACTAAACCAAATCCCCTCATTCAAAAATTAGTTTCTAATGACTAAATGTAGGTTAACCTAAGTTAGACTAGGGTTACCATAGCTAGGGTTAGGCTCTAGGCTAGTTCACTAGGTCTCAACAAGTCAAATCAAACTAGAACTCACCAAATCAACAAATCACCAAATAATTCAAATAAGTCAAAATGACCAAATTACCCCTAGGCTAAAAATGATAATTAAATCATCCTAATGACATGGTTGGGCTCTAGGTCATGCAGTCTCTATGGTTTCACTAGCTGCACACCAAAATCACAAGTTATGACTTAAAACAGTTTTAAATAGTTTAAAAATTATTAAAAATTACCAAAAATCATAATGTAAAATAAATATCAATGAATAATAATTATAATTATAAAATTTCAAAAATACCCTCATCTGGAAAACTGGGTGTTACAATATGTTGATAGTCCCTTGGCTGATGATGTAATTCCTCTTGACTAAATATCTTATTTCATCAATAAAAGGTTTTCGTTGAACTAATCTGAGTATAATAAGCTTAATCTGATATATGTTATGGAGCACGGTCTAGACATTAACCTGCACACACATGTGACAACCGTCTATACCGTAAACCTACTTACTCCCATTAGAGGTGCCTACTTCCTAGTCTTAGGTAGAAGAAAAGGTGATCACACAATCATCTTCGGCCAAAAAGAAGGTCCTCAACTTTTTATGCCAGAAGAGTTCGGTCTCGAACCCGATACTGGAAGATTGCTGCTCTACCTATATAGTTCCCGAGCTAAGTATTTCATGCAAAAGCAAGAGTATAACATGGAAACTATCCCAGGTCTGAACTACTGCAACAGTCAGCAATCACCTCTGCAGCTGTCAACCCTGGCTGGAAAACCTCGAGATTATTACAGCAAGTCCAGACACAATCTCAGTTATGTTACACCAATAACAACGCCCGAGAGCTCCGATAAGGAATACGAGTGGCATTCTCACTCATACAAATCGCCTACATACGATTCTGATGATAATATTAAGGATATATTCAGGCAGACATTGTCTGTCAACATGGCATATGCCGATATTCAAGAAGAAGACGAAGATCTGCCCGAATCTATTAAATTGGAGCCATAGGCCCAACAGCTGGACGCACAGTGGAAGAAGCACTTTGAACTACGAGACCCTTCCACTGAAGATGAGGTCATGCTAGTTGACCTCGATGATGGATCCTCTTCGAAGCCAATCTTCATCAGTAAAAGCCTGACGAACGATGAGCGGGAGTCGCTGTTACAACTCGTCAAAGAATATATCGACGTCTTCACTTGGAGCTATAAAGACATGCCATGGCTAAACCCTGAAATCGTACTTCATAAGCTCAATATTCATCCGGACGCAAAACCAGTCAAATAACAACAACGATGGCTCCGTCTAGACAACATGACCTCCACCGAAGTGGAAGTAAACAAGCTTATAGCTAGCAGTTTCATCCGCGAGGAGCAGCACCCAGACTGGGTAGCTAATATAGTACCACTCATCAAGAAGAACGAAAAAAATTTGAATCTGCATCGACTTTCACAATCTGAATGCGGCGTGTCCTAAGGATGAATTCCCTCTACCGATCACCGACATAATAATCGATAATACGTGTGGCTTCGAGCGCATGTCCTTTATGGATGACTTTTCGGGGTACAATTAAATCAGGATGTCTCTAGATGATGAGAAGCATACGTTATTTCGAACACTGATCGACGTATATTGTTACACAGTCATGCCCTTCGGCCTGAAGAATGTCGGTGCTACATATCAATAAGCTATGAGTGTCATCTTCAGAGATCACTTGCGCAAGACGTTGGAGTGTTACGTTGACGACATCGCCATTAAAACCCACTCCAAAGGTGATCACTTACATGATTTGAGGACAGTGTTCAACCTTATACGAGCGCACAATCTAAAGATGAATCCCACCAAGTCATTTCTGGGCGTGTCCAGCAGGAAATTCTTGGGCTTTGTCATTACTTCCCGGGGTATTCACATAGACCCCGATAAAATAAAAGCAATCCTAGAGATGAGTCCACTGAAGAACCTCCGCGAACTCTGAGGCCTTCAGGGAAGACTAGCCTACATCAGGAGATTCATATCTAACCTTTCAGGACGATGACAACCATTAACACAACTCATGAAAAAAGGCGTCTCTTTCTTATGGAATGAGAAATGTCAACGTACCTTTGATGATATTAAGGAATACCTGTCGAATCTGTCGGTTCTGGTAGCCCCGGTCGCCGGAAAGCCCTTCCTGCTCTATGTGCGGGCAATGGACCACTCCCTCGGCGCTTTGCTAGCCCAGAATAATGATGCAGGGCACAAACAAGCTATCTATTACCTCAGCCGAATGATGGTGGGGCCGGAGCATAGGTACACCGCCGTGGAGAAGGAATGCCTTACTTTGGTGTTCGCCATTCAGAAAACATGACACAATGTGACAGGGAAGACCATCCATGTTGTCTCACGAGTTAACCCCCTCTGGGTTCTCATGACCAAGTCAGGCGCACTCGGTTCTCGTCTAGCCACCTGGGCGATATTGTTGTCCCCCTATGACATGGTTTTCGTTCCACAGAAGGCTGTCAAAGGTCAAGCCTTGGCTGACTTTTTAGCAGCCTATCCAGGCTCAGAAACAACCAGAATCTATGAAAAAATTCTAGACAAAGTCATCGACTCAAACATGACTTCACATGATGCCGTTTGGCGAATGTTCTTCGACGGTGCCTCAAGAATGGGGCCCCAAGGTGATATCGTCGCTGGAGTCAGGATAGTATTAATTTCTTCTTCTGGATTGGTAATCAATCGGGCATACTCTCTCACAGAACCCTGTTTAAACAACGTGGACGAATATAATGCTTTGGTCATCGGGCTCCGACTCACAAAAGAAGTGGAGGTCAAATACCTAGAAGCGTATGGCGACTCGCATTTGATCGTTAATCAAATTCGAGGCTCGTACGAGGTTCGCAACGAGGACCTGATTCCTTATCATCAGACAGCAATTACCATTATTGCAACCTTGGAGGGGTTCTTTATAGAGCATGTACATAGGCTCCAAAATATTGAAGCCGACGCCCTAGCAGGCCTCGCCGCTTCTAAACCATGCTTATCATCTAGTCGACATGATAGGCCATGAGCTGGTCTGTCCAAAAACAACGTTCAACTGGGTATGAGTTCTCCGCCCAGATAACCAATGACATACGAGACCGGAGACCCCCATTCATCGACTTTACAGTCTACGGAATCCTGCCAAAAAATGTGAAAGGAGCAACTTCAATCAGAAGGCGTTCTCTCATATTCTTTTACGACACAGAAACATAAATATTATATCGATGATCCTATGACGGACTACTACTACACTGCCTATCAAATACAGAAGCCAAAGAAGCCCTACATGAGGCTCACGATGGCGTTTGCGGGGCTCATCAACCTTGCCCGAAGTTGCAGGACCGTCTCCATCGGATGGGCTATTACTGGCCTACGATAGTAGCAGACGCGGTCGATAATACGAAGAATTATAGGGCTTGTCAGATCCACGCAGATTTTATACATCATCCATCCGAATTTTTGCACCCAACAGTGGCCTCTTGGCCATTTGAAGCATGGGGGATGGACATTATCGGTTCAATCAACCCGTCGTCGTCCAAAGGGCACCGGTTTATACTTACAATTACTGATTACTTCTCCAAGTGGGCGGAAGTTGTTCCACTTGCATAGGTAAAGACATCAAACATGATTAGTTTCGTAAAATATCACATCATCTACCATTTTGGACTGCCTCGGAGGATTATTCATGATAATAGTCCGCAGTTCGCAAGCCATGCTTTCTATCGATTTTGTGACAAGAATCGAATTCAGAATGTAGCTTCAACGACATACAACCTATCGGATAACGGCCTGGCCGAAGCCTTTAACAAAACCATAATCAAGCTTCTTAAAAAGTTCGTGTCTTCAAACAAGCGCGACTGGAATGAAAAGCTGGGTGAATGCTTATGGGCATACCGCACTACAATTTAGACGGCTACAGGAAATATATCGTTCTCTTTGGTTTACGGAAGCGAGACAGTTCTTCCATTGGAGACCTAGATCCCCTCACTTCGCGTGGCCCTTACTTACCGGTTGATGTCGGATGATAACTACCGCCGACGGCTACAAGAACTGGAAGCCTTAGACGAGAAGCGTTTGCCAGCTCAGTAAAGCATCGAGCTCTATCAAGCACGCATCTCTCGAGCCTTCAATAAGAAAGTCAAGCAAAGGACGTTCCAAGTAGGCGATCTTGTCTTCGTCGTTCGCAGATCGATGGTCATGACTCATAAAACCGCCGGCAAATTCTGGCCCAAATGGGAGGGCCCATTTGTCATCGAGTCCGTATTCTCCAACGACGCATATCGGCTCGCAAAACAAAATGGAGACTTGCTTATGATGCCCATAAACGACAAGTTCCTGAAAAAGTACTATGTTTAAAGACATGCTCATACTTTTCTACCTACTAAATCTCCTAGACTGTCGATTTATGTACACCAAGTACCTCTGAACTTACACTCTACTAGCTCCGAGGGGATTCATATCGCATCTCCCTGAGTGGCGAGTCATGTATACTGATACCTCTGAACTTCTACTCTAATGCTCCACCCCGCCAGAGTCTGCCAGGTTCTTTTTGTTGTCTCTGTGCAAACTTTCTGGTTTTGATTGTCGAATATCACGTCCATATCACCTCTGATATAGATAATCTCCTAACTTAAACACCTGTACCCAACTCGGGATAAAATCATGGTGTTAAGGCCACAGAACCTATCACGTCCATATTACCTCTGTTAGGTTTTTTTTCAAATCTATTACTCGCACCACCAGTACGCAAAAGGGTAATAGGTCCACAAAAAATTATTCAAATATATTACCCGCACCACCAGTGCACAAAAGGGTAATAGGTCCACGAAAAACCATTCAAATCTATTATCCGCACCACCAATACGCAAAAGGGTAATAGGTCCACAAAAAACCATTCAAATCTATTACCTGCACCACCAGTACGTAAAAGGGTAATAGGTCCACCAAAAATCATTTAAATCTATTAACTGTACCACCAGTGCGTAAAAGGGTAATAGGTCCATCAAAAGTTATCCAAATCTATTACCCGTACTACCAGTACACAAAAGGGTAATAGGTCCACAAAAATTATTTAAATCTATTATTCGCATCTCCAGATACACAACTGGGCAATAGGTCCACAAGAAGTCCCCCAAGTGGAATGTCCTCTACAATCACAAATGTTGTATTAGGCCCTCTAGTACAAGCACCACAGATACCACAAACAAAGAACTAAGTGAATGTATTCTTTTATTCAAAATCAGTTACATTCATAGGACTACATCTCCAGCAGCAAAAAGAAAAAAAGGAGGAGAATTTACTACTAATCAGCAACACATAGCTTGGTAAGTATGTCCTCCAGCTGTGCTGTCGAGCGTTCAATTTTCTGTTTGGCTCGACGTTCAGCCTTTTAGGTCAGTTTGGCAGTACCATGCCTTCATCAAAAGGCAGTTTTGTAGCCCTCGAAAGGAGTCATATTTTACTGCTGAGAAGCAAACAAGACTGTTGAACCTTCGAGAAGCCACATGGATGAGGGCAAATATAACATAATAAAAGCATCTACGAGCGTTAACTTTCTCCCCTCCGTATTGCGGACGTCCTAGGCCCGTTACTTCGAGAGGCCATACCTTCAAAACAACATCCCCAGTGTTGCTTTCGCCTACTTGGAGAGCTGTGAAAATAGGACTTTCACGACGATGCCCAACTACCGTCCGACTCTCTGATATATAAAGGTTCTTCCTACCATCTGAGGAAAACCCTTCCAAATTATGGAGAGTTTTGAGCTGTCTGATGTGTGTCTCAAAATGTGCATCTTTACCATATCCAAAATCGTCGATACCGGTCCTCGAGAAATTTGCTAGCCAGATCCCTATAAAATATAAAAAAGGAAAAAGAGGTTAGAGTCAAAAAAAGTGAATGGGTTTCTGTTTAGTTCATGCGGCCCAGTCACAATAGAACACATGTGGCTCAAATCAGGGGAGAGCTCATGCGGCTCAATCATATAGAATCTATATGGCTCAATCCATGAGGATCGATTACACAACACATGCGGCCCAATGAGACAGGGAACACATGCACCGGTGGAAGCCCAACTATGCACAAAAGACGTTGAAGCCAAAGCACAGAGATGATATGTGACTGGCCCGCGCATAAAGCATACGACATGGCCATCTGAGTACAAAACACTCATTCTTCCACCATCCTTACAGTGGATAGGAGGCTGTACGTCAGGGTGAGCGGATAATGGGTCCATAATTATCGACGAAGAGGCAAACTCCTTTCCTCCGTAAGCAGCGCCGGTCAACTTAGAGGCTTCAGGGGCCATGGCTGATCGGGAGCAGAAAAGATGTTGGAAGAGAAGAGGCCGAAAATAAAAAAAGTCGAAAGAAAGCAATAGGAGTTCTCTCGTTGCCGTACGACCTATATATTTATAGGCCACCAAAGAAGCGGAAACGGATAGGCGCCGATTTGGTTATCGTGCCATTAAAGATAATGATAACCTTTTGGATTTTATCCTTAGTAACCGTCATCATTATCTCAAAAAGATAGCCCAAGTCTAAAAAGTAAATTCGAGCATTAAATACGGCAGTGACAGCAAGACAGAGTCTCCCTGCAGCTCGAAAGCTTCCCTGCGGCTTGACGTTTTTCCATGCTTCTTATTCAAAGTATTCTAAATTTACAATTTGAAAACTTTGAAAGGGGTCTTGTAGAAGCATGAAAAAGATAGATTTATGTGGATCATCACTCCATATGGCCAAGTGAACTCGAGCTGCACAAGGAAGGCTCCCAAAGACCCCATACGGCCAAGTGGACTCGAGCCAAGTAGGAAGGCTCTCGAAGATCCTATGTGGCCAAGTGGACTCGAGCCGCATAAGCAAGGCTCTCGAAGACCCCATGCAGCCAAGTGGACTCGAACCGCAGAAGAAAGGATCTCAAAGACCCCATGCTGCCAAGTGGACTCGAGCCGCAGAAGGAAGGCTTCCGAAGTCCCCATGCGGCCAAGTGGACTCGAGCCGTAGAAGGAAGGCTCCCGAAGACCCCATGCGGCCAAGTGGACTCGAGCCGCAGAAGCAAGACTCCTGGAGACCTCATGCGGCTAAATGGACTCGAGCCGCAGAAGCAAGGCTCTCGAAGATCCCATGCGGCCAAGTGAAACCAAGCCGCAAAAGAAAGGCTCCTAAGGCCACTATGCGGCCAAAATGATTCAGGCTCTACTCTGTGGAGGGACACATAAAAATTTGACCAAGTCTCAACCATCTAGATTTCCTACAACAACAAAATCTCAACAACCCCACCAGCTGGCAGCCCAAGAGCGGTTCTTCGTGTGCTGGCACAGCTACGTGGCCATATGGCCCTCTATGCGGCCCAAAATCTGCTTTATGCAGGAATCACTATAAATAGCATGATACCACATCCATGCTAGAGGTTGGCAATCAAATACTGGAAATTTCTTCAAAAGCAAAGGCCGTGTTCGCTAGTCCAAGGAGTAAGGCAGAGTTTCTATACTTTTTCGAGCCTCCACCGTCACCCTCCAGAATCAAAACTAAATAATTGTACTTAGATTGTTTCCTAGGATTTCTTTCCAGGCTTTCTTTTGTACAAGCGAAGTTTGCAATCAAATTCAATATCTCTGTAATACTTGTCTTTGATATTAAATGACAAATAGTGTCGGCCAAGACTCTACGGTAGCTATCTTTTCCTGATCAACTGAAAGTCCTTCTCCCGAGATAATATCCAGGAAAAGGAACTCTATCAAGGCAAAATTCACACTTACTAAGCATAGCATACAATCTCTCATTCCTTAATACTCCCAACACAACTCTAAGATGCTTTTCGAAAATAAGCTAGAGAAAAAAGGATTAAAGTGTTTACTGTAGAAGAATTCTAATACCATTAGTTATACCATTCTATCGTAGGTATAGTGTTATAACATATTCGATGATACTCGTCAGCTCACTCCTAGCAATTTCTCATAATAGGCTCTACGCATCCGATATCCAGACACTCATATTCGACTCACAATCTTACTATGATCCATCTCTAAGAAACTTATCCGTTTCTAGCTACCCAACATCACAATCACACCAATAATCTAGCTTAATTATATTATATAATATCACTATAAGGTTTAACTATTTTAGTTATTTAATAAGTAGAAGGTAACAAAAACCTAAAACTGGGTCAAACAAATCTATATACCAATTTCAAACAATGATAGGGCCAAGCAAAGCATGAAGGTTTGTCGAATTATTTCCAAGAACGATGTGAAGCCAAATAAGAAGCATAGGACATAGTCTAGGTAAGACTCGAGAACCATATATCTTTATGATTATGTCACATAAAGTTATTTTCACGCCAGTGTGCATCTAGTTGCAAATAACTTTATTGTTCCATAATACGACGGATGGCTGTAGTGCACATCTACCATGGCAGGTAATACAGGTTCTTGAGCTTATCTTGGCCAAATCCATAAAATATTTTCGAATTAACTTTTTACAAAAATATAAAAAAAATGTCAACATGTATAGGATATGGTTCAGGTAGAATTTGAGAAACATATGTAGCCATGATGCCGTTATTTGAAGTCCTACCTCGCCAATATTTCTCAGGCTGCAAAAACTATGATTCTGTAATACAAGGATAAATATAATTTCTCAAACTTTTCCTTGGACCAATCCATAAGGCATTTTCCAATAAATTAGCAAAAATGAACGAGAAGATTTACTCAAGAAGTCAATAGGGAAGGGTTTATTCAAATCTCGAGTAAGGAAGAACACAAAAAGCAATCATATTAAGAAATAAGATAACATGAAAGCAATCATGCTGAAGAGTCTGAGAAAAGTCTATAATCATGTTTGTGGATGTATCCTCAAGTCCTATTACTTAATTGGTTGCAGGCTCGTAGTAGTACGAATATCCTAGGTATCACTACGACTTCGCAAAATTCACGAAGACTCTACCTGCACCTATAACTTATAGTGTCTATGCCTCTGCTTTTCTGATGTGATAGTAAGGGAAGATACATCCATTATGAAGGTTTGTCTTGCTAGCATGAATAAGTAAGGATTACGATAGAACATAATCAAACTGGATGCAAATCAAGAAGTTAAGTGAGAGTTTGAAATGAAGTCAAGGAAGGTATCAAGCGTGTGGATGTGATCCTATAGGTCTTTCCTATTCTATTTGCAGGCTCACGTCGGTACAGTAACATAACAGAAGTGATTAACGTAGACCTGTATGGGCTATCACAAAAACATGTAATGCCCAGTCCCAAAATACGTAGGACCAGGTTTACGAATACATGCCAGCAGCACTTCACCAATGGGCCAAGCTACACAACAAGTCCATTAGCAAAATACTTAAGTTGTAAATTATGATAACACCAAAAAAGATAACACAGTCCACAGGTATATACATCTAATCACATCTACGGAGTCCACAAAGAGATCAAGAATAAATAAGAAAATGTCTCAAATATCCAGCAATAAAAGTAATAAAGTCTGTGTGGGTAAAACATCCCGAAACCACGGAATAGAAACAAAGTACAAATCAACTACAAGTCTGATGAAAAGAAAAGGAAAAAATATAGCAAGACTAAATATGATGATAACATGATCACGAAAATCCTCTGGCACTATCTCGTCCTCCTGTGCCGGTACGCCTCCGGTCTCAGCTCCCGAACCGCAAACCTCCGGGTAGTCTTCAGCTTCGTCTAAGCCTAAAAAATAACCAGGTCCTCAGAGGACTAGCAAGGTGCATAATATACATGCCAAGGTACAGAAATAAAAATATGAACTAAGGCAATCTACTGTATCCGTCTATCTGCTATGCAAGTGAGATACTTTTCTAGAATACCAGACCCCTTCCACTAAGGTTCACTAACACCTCAATAGGGTATTGTCTCCAGTACCTGTGTCATGGCACCAAGGATAATCAATTCTTGACAGTGATAATCCCTTACTCTGCTACAGAGATAAAGGTCACTAAACAACGGGCCACACGACAATAGGTCTGATATTGTAGTCAAGTTCTCCCCATTCCCTATGTCTAGAATCTAGCAATGTCAAGTCTGTACAGTCATCTCGAAAGTAAAAGCAATACTGATAAGGAAATCTGGAATGCTAATATGAGGTCAATACCACAAATAGTCACGTAAACCTCGCATCATGAATGTGTCGGTATCCTGTGGTTAACTGTGTCAATGGACACATCGTTATGTACGTAATGCCTAATATCAATACTTAATGTCACTATCATGACATCGGCACCCATCTATAAACGAATACTAAGTATCAACGTCCTACGTCATGCAATGCTAATAAAAAAGAACAAAAAAATAGAAAAAAAATTAATCTGTAACGAAGGCAATGCACGCTTGCATGTAACTGCTGTCGGTGGGGGTAAGCATGTCCAACTCTGATGTCCTTGTCGATCCTCCCAAGATCACCTATAATAATACACTATATTTTATATTTTATATCAACACACTATATATAAATTACATGAGTATCTATGCCTTCTAGTTGCCATAATGTTGTTACGACACTGCATCTATTATATAAGTACATATAGGTAACAAAACCTCTCGTAAATACTTTACAAGTATAATAGAATAATATAGTTAAATTCTAGAATTTATTTATAAATACTTATATATTTCTATAATTATATTTTTAATAGGGGAACCCTTTCACAAGAGGTCTTATGTCAACGCCACATATGACTTCCTCAATTCGACACATTAATTTAGTCCCGAAACAACGATTAAAATAAAATTAATAAATTCTATAAAAATCTCAAAAATTAGGTAAAATAGTACTTATAATGTTAAACTTTGCACAACATGATGTTTAATATGGATCTATGGAGTTTTAACACTTTTGGACACAAGTAAAGCAGAATTTTTTGGAGTTCGGTGACACAACAAATGTCATAAATTTTTAAAAATAGCAAACGGATGCGAAATCTAACTTTCAGATATGTGTCGTAAAGTTATCGATGTCGAGATTCTGAATAAAAATATAGAAAGTTAGAAATGACCTTAGATAGGCAAAAAGTGATCCGCAACAGAATTCGTCAGTTCTGGATACCCTGTCGTAGAATCAACGCCACAGGCAAACCGCTTGGAAATAGGAGATTCGGCAATCAGAGGTTGGAGTAGACATACAAAGGTAACTCTATGATTTGGTTTGAGGAGAAACAGATGCGAAAAAGTGGATGAAACATCATCTACAAGTCGACTAACCTGTTGTGACGTTTCAGACTTTGATTCGACAGAGTTTCGGCCCAAGTAGCGTGTCGTGCACCTCTTTTATGGCCGCAAGATTGCTCCTACAGTTGCTAGGATGGAAGGGAATGTTGAGATGGACGTCCAAGTGGTGGTGGTTGGCGTAGAAATCGAGAAGAAATTATATTTTGTAAAGAAAGGGGGGTCGGCTATGGTTTCGGGTTTGGAGTGGTAGCCACTAGGTATATATATATATATATATATATATATATATATATATATATATATAGTGCATGGGCTTTGGTTTGATCTAATTTGGATAGGATTTGGTTCTCCAAATCATATTACTATTAATAGGTTTCCTATTTTGGTTAGAAGTTTGACCAAGCCAAATATATAAGAGAGTATTACATATGGCTGTAATTAAACCTCTAGAATTCTCTTAAATATATATACTTGGTTTTGGTACACTTAGTTAGGCTCTAACTAGTAGCATTACTAGTCAAATTGGACCCGAAAAAATTAATTTAATGAGTCGCATGTACCATTTGTAAATAAATAGCACATGAGAACTCGATTGGATGGTACATCCTAGGCATGTGTATTGTAGACTCAAAATGGATCAAAATTATATATTGGGTCATACGGTTTTGATCTATGTTAAGTCCAAAAATCAAATTGGAAGTTGGCTTAAAATTGCGTCAATGGCTCAAATTGGCCTAAGTTGGCCCGAAATTGCGCAAAGTCAAAGGAATGTTGAAAAGCAAAATTGGAAGGGATATGATATATCCAACTCAAGGTGGAAGGGTCTAGAATTCAAATATGGAACCAGATTTGAGAAAACAATATTTGTTGTGCTTCCAAAATCAAAGCTACAGTAAATTACTAACATAGTCACTATTGAATTTAATAAATTAAAATATCTATATAAAATAATTAAAAATAATTAAAAATAAGATCCAAAAATGAGGGGGCTTACAGCTGCTGACGAGGCCGAGGCTCAAACCACCTCTGAGAAGCCCATCAGAGTGCATCTAAAAGATTGCCCTATGGCACCCACATATGTGATTATAGCCCCTCTAAAGTCTAACTGAGAGGAGGGCCACCTAAAAAAGAACACCCTACGACGTCTGTGTCTCAATCTACAACTCCTCTGGTGGTGCGATTGAAAAGAAAACTGCCAATAAAGGAAAACCCTTCTGTCAAACCGATTGTAGTAAAGCTACGCAACTCGCCTCATTCTACTCCATCCCTACATATCTCAGGTGCTAGGGGTAAAGATCTTAATAATGTGGTTGTGGCCAACTTTTTCTACATTTGACGGTGTAATCCCTAAGGATAATTTGTCCTATTTCATCAATAAAGGAATTGCTTTGAACTACTCTCCCGATTTCTCTGCTTATTCTCTAGAACAAAACCTGAGTCCCTCACTACAGGCACAAATCACGTCTGTTTATTTTGTAAAACAAGTACTCCCTGCACGTGGCGCTAATTTTATAGTACCGACACGGAAGGAGGGAGAAGAACCAACCATCTTTGGCCGAGTGGACGGCTCCCGGACACATACTCTTTGTGAGGCAGAAACGAAAGTCAATATAGTTCAGGCTCACCACTATATCCCGTAAGCCAGGCACATCATCCAGAATATGGGTTATGACCTGGACAGTAATATGAGTCTCAATTACGGAAAGGGTCGGCACCTGCCGATCAAGGATAACGTTCATAAAGGCAAATCTAGTCAGTATTACCAGAAAACTTACTACAGCCTCGGATATGTCCTGCCTAAAGCACCCAAAGTCCCACGACACAAGGATGTGATGCACTCGTAGTCTTCAGATTCCTTCGGCGACTCCGACGTCAGTATCTGGAAAGTATTCCGTAAAACGTTGTCAGTGAATATGACGTCGACAGACCAAGTCGAGGAAGAGGATGAGATGTTCTTTGAGCCCCTCGAAGTTGAACCTGGGCTCAGCAACTTGATACCCAATGGAAGAAATGCTTCGAGTTACGCGAACCGCCTACCGAAGATGAAGTTGTACAAGTTAACCTAAGGGACGACTCTTCCCCCAACCGATTTTTATTAGCAAAAGTTTGAAAGGAGAAGATCATGAGTCTCTTATTGAGCTTATAAGAGAATACATAGATGTCTTTGTTTGCCATTAATTACCAAAATAAGAACTATAAAGGAACTATATTTGACTACAAACTTGAAAGTACAATAGAGAGCCTAGAAAGAAATCCTAGGAAAAAAATTTAAGTACAATTGTTTAGTTTTGATTCTGGGGGTGACGGTGGTGGCTCGGGAGAAGTGTAGAAACTCTGCCTTACTCCTAGGACTATCAGACACTGCCTTTGCTTTTGAGGAAAATTTCAGCCTTTAGCATGGGTGTGGTACCCTGCTATTGTAGAAGCATGGAATTTCACAACCAGAAAGCCCATGCGCCAGACACTACATGCGCTACAACTCAGACGAAGAACTTCACAGCAAGATCAATAAGTATAGACATTTGAAGAAGGACTTTTTCATTTTATATATAAAAGTCTATTACATGTCTAGAAAAGGTTGTACAAAGGAGAATTTCTACAAAGGAAAGATCCTAAGTCTACAGCCAGCGGCCACCATGCGCCTTCAGATAAGCGCAGCGGCCACCATGCGCCTTCAGATAAGCGCAGCGGCCACCATGCGCCTTCAGATAAGCGCAGCGGCCACCATGCGTCTCCAGATAGGCGCAGCAGACATCATGCGCCTCCAACCAGGCACATCCCACCATATCTTCAGCAGCTCAGTCATGTGCATCCAGCTCAGTTGTGTGCATCCCTTCAGCAGCCCAGCTATGCGTATCCCTTCAGCCAAATTCTTCCAGCCAAGCTCACCTGGCCGAGCAGAGCCCAGTTATGTGCCGCTCTTCCAGCCAGGCTCACCTGATAAGTGCTTTCCAAGCAAAGCATTTAACCCTCTGGCTGGAACCAAGGAAGAGAAGAGCTCCGTAAATGCTGTGGCCAGGGAAGGCTTCGAAAGAGCCTCCAAAGCCGAAGGAAGACCGTGATCGAAACCGCGGCTAAAGCCTAGCACCGCCATTCCGATCTACGGCTCTTCCGGAATAACGGGGACAAGGCCCGAGCATCCCTATTTTTGGATGCAACAGGCACCTTCCGCCTGCCTCGGAAGCCCTCGACTCCGTCTTTTGGATGTAACAGTCACCTTCAAGTGCATCGAAGACAACACAGCGTCTCATCTTCACCCTCGGGAGCACTTCGTCAACAGAATGCACCCGCATGTTCAAGTTCATATTGGAAGTACGTGAGGGAATGAGAAGCAAATCTTCTCTCCATGCCACTATTTATAGGCCGGGCAGATCAAACCCACGTGCCAAGTGGATGGCCCTCCGAATTCCGTGCAATGAATTTACATTAAATGGATGAACCGGACGCCTCGAATTCAGCCAAACGGCTATTTATAGCACTCGAAGAGCGAGACAGTCGCATCATTAAAAGACATGTCCGATGCGCCAGCAGCGCATCACACGGACGCGCCCTTCGGCATCAGGCGCATCACACAGATGCGCCCTACAGTACTCAGCGCATTACAGAGGGTGCGCCCCCACACATCTCCATACCGAGTGGAACGCCAACCGACGCGCCCACTCAGCTGTCCATCGAACGTCACCAACATTAAATGCTGAACTGACAGAGTTGGCAGCACGTCTCCCAAAGTCTGAACAGTTGACAGCTTTTTCAGAAAACGAAGCGTCGATAACGTCAGCATCATCATGACTTTATTTCGACGGCTACTGCCACGTGGCCACTCCACCATCAGCATGCGCCTCTACGGCCATGCGTCCAAATCAGCATGCGCCTCAAAAGCCATGGGCCTCAGACTCCTCTCTGATCCCGAAAGACAGAAGGAAAGTCGCCTGCATGCGCCTCAAAAGCCATGCGCCCCAAATGGTTTGTAACTCCTAAAGGTTATGAGCGGCAGCCTCCTCCTGCACCCAATCCAAGGTGCAGCCCACCAGATCACTCCTCTCCACCAAATCCGAGATCTTCAAACCATGAGTCGACGACACGTGTCCTTTGACTCAACTCATCCAAGATTTCAGCAACGGAAAGATCTTCTCTCTGCTACGTGCCGGCTCACAACAGCAGTATGAAGAGTTCTCCCCCTCGATCAGGGCGCAGCATCCATGCGCCTCCATCAGCAACCTCCACGTGGCGTCCCCATACCGGCGCATCCTATATGTGCGCATGAGCAGCCAGCCTGCAAAACTATAAATAGAAGGATCATCTCCTTCACACACAGACAAGAGGCTCACAAAAAGACAGGAGACTCACAACACAGAGAGAATCCACAACAGAGAATCATCGGAGAGGCAGTTCTAGACACTCAACGTCTTCCTCCTCTCAGCAAGCTCCAACACCCAGAGCAATCAACACCTTCAGAGAACCGATAACCGTCATCAGCCGGTCAACGGAGTCAACGCATTACCACTCGCTCCATTGGCACTAAGGACCCAGCTTAAACAAAAGTATACTCCTAGGACTACATCTAAGTCCTACATTGTAACACTGTTCTGTTTGTATTAAAATTTCAATCAAAACAATTTTAATGGCAAACAAGCTGGCGACTCTGCTGGGGACTTCTTTCTCCTCTACCGAGAAAGTCGTGTCACAGGCCGACGACGTGAAGGTGGGCTCCTCCCACAAGACGCTGGTAGTGCGCCTCAATCAACAGGCGTACAAGGAGTTCATTTCTGAAGGAAGTGCGAGTCCTTCGAAGCGGCTGTCGAAGCCGAAGAAGACCCGCGCAGTCTGGGTACGCAAAGTCGACGCCTCGGGCACCACCGTTGAAGGGGATGCGCCCGTCCAGCCTTCCCTTCCTGCTGACGTCCTCAGCAGTCAAGGTGCGCCCGCTGATACAGCGCATCTCTCGGGGAAGCGTACGGCTGACCACGTTCCCCAGCCATCTTCCTCTCAGGCGAGGAAGATACGTCGACGGAGCAGGGGCGCAGCCAATGCCCCGCGCATCACTTCTGATGCGCCACAAAGAGCCTCTGTCTTTGACAGACTCACTTGCTGTAATGGCGAGGAGAATTTGGATGCTGAGTACTATGCACCCCAGCGGGCTGGTACGAAGAAATCCAAGGCGGCACGGGCCATGCGCCACAAACGTGCTATGCCAGCAGCCGGCCAGAGGCACGCGCTTACAATCACGCGCGCTGCCGATGGCAAGCTGTACAAGGTTGACTCAAGTGCTTCTGCACCAACAACGAGTCAACCTTCAAAGTCCTCATCTCGCTTGGGCGTATTCACTGCGTGCACAACCAAGCCGAGAGAGGCAAACTCAGTGGTCTTGAACTCCCGCGCCTCCTCTGGTTGTGCGTTTGAGGTCCGTTCAAGTCACTTCAAATGCTGTGGTTCCCCCACTACTGATCGTGATGCCTGCTTGGTATTAGATCAGGGGGCGCAGCACTCACCCGACCACCCCGGCGCTTGGCCCTGCCATGCGCCTGAGAGGGGTGTGAGGGTAGCACTCTTCTCCAACGACCTGCGCAACGTGATCACTCACAAGCGCCGGTCAGGAGAGTTGACCAACAAGCACGATGCGCCTCTCACGGGGCACACTTGTGCAGTGGTCACCATCAACTGCTGTTGCAAGACGGTAGTACCGCCAAAGCAGTCGGTCTTCCAACGGCTACAATCATCGACACCCCTCCGACATCGCCTTGGGACGAAGGTGTCAGCAGAAGAGGAGCTAAAGGTTGCTTCATGCAACGTGATCTCCAACTCCTCATCTGTCCGGAAGACGACTGCCAATTCCTCGTCTTCATCCAAAAGCCAGCCGAGGAAAACCAAGGCAGCTGTCTCGACCTCTGGAGTGTTCGAAGGCACTCGGTCGAGGAAGAAGTTCTTGGAGGAAGCTGGGGGTAGCCAGACCCTTGTCGAGCCTCCTTTCGAAGACGAAGATGTCCAAAGCACAGCTGCGGCGGATCTTCATCAAGGCGAAGATGGCCTCCCTGAAGCCCCTCAAAATGACGATGTCCTCCAGGACACCGCCGAGGGTAGTGCTGGAAACGAAGAAGCCCTTCAAGACAGAGCTGAGGGCAGTCAGACCCTTGCAGATGCGCCTGTCGAAGACGAACTCCAGAATGTGGCTGGGGGTGGCCAAACACCAGGAGAAGTGACTCCCCCACATGAGAGCGAGGCTGAGAGTGAAGCCTCAACTAATCCATCCACTTCCGGCCGTGTCATGACAGTATACATGACCGGGGGTGATCTTGAGACTGATGCGCCGCCACAGGATATTGTCCAGCGTATAGACTCGCTAGAGGGAGGACTCAAAACCCTCTCTGCCTCAATGCAAGCACTGACTCAAGCAGTGTTTGAGATGCGGTCGGCCTTGATCAGGACACCTTCAAATGGTCCCGACCCAGGAGCCAATGGAGAGTCGAGTGTGCCCCTCCAACGGACACCCTCAGACACAGAAGCACCCCGGACGTCGGAGCCCTCAAACGCTCCACTCCAGGTGGTACCTCCTTCCCCGACTCCTAGCTCCACGAAGGACGTGGTCGAAATGATCAAAGATCTGCGGGAGCGCTTCGAGTCCAAGAACAGGCAGGAGGAGCGCCAGAAGATGGGCATTCCCCAGCCTTATCCCCTTGAGTGGAACAAGGTGGTTTATCCCCCAAAGTATAAACCACAAACACTCACGCCGTATGACGGGAAGGACTCTCCACGACGGTACCTGACGTACTTCCAGTCGCAGACAGGGCATCTTCCGAAGGAGGACGCGCTCCTCACCAGCATCTTTGTTGGGGCCCTGAAAGGGGTGGCGTATGACTGGTACTGCAGCCTCCCCGATAATTCCATATCATCCTTCGACGACCTGACACGCCTCTTCCTCGACCGCTTCTACGACGGTGGGAAGGACATGACGATGGCGTCTCTCATTGAGATACGCCAGAAGGACAAGGAAACGGTTCGGGCATTCATCGAACGCTTCCGTCAGGCCTGCTTCAGGCTATCTCCAGGCATGCCAGAGCATGCGCTTCTCTCCGCTCGCAGTATAAACATGTTGCCTGCAGTAAAGCTCTGGCTTAACTCTACTCCCCCTCTCGACTGGAGCTCCCTAATTATCGAAGCTGAAGCTGCAGAGAAGAAGGCGGCCAATGCACGTCTTCTGGGTGTTAGCTTCCCCGCCTTTGACGATAAGGGGAAAAAGTCCGCAATCAACAACTCTGGACGAGAAACAAAGGGGAAACAGGCATTGACTATTAATGCCTCGAAGGGCGCATCTGCGCCTACTCAAAAGCCTCTACTGGCACCGAGACCCAAGGAGGTTTACTCATTCAATGATGACGACACCCTGCAACTCTTTGAGATACTGAAGCAGGGTGACAAGATCAAGCTTCCGGACCCGAAGCGGCCCGATGAAGTCGGGAAAGTGGACAACCCGAGGTACTGTCACTACTATCGGTTTGTCGGACACCCGACCGAGGATTGCTACGTCCTCAAAAATTACATCCAGCGCATGATCAATGCGGATGTAATCTCCGTCGACTACGAAGAGAAGACGGTGTCAGCTAATGTGGTGTCACTTCAGTTCGGCACCTTGCCGCCGACTACCACACAAGATGGCATCGTCCCCATCCCTAAGGCGACAATGGAGGTGGTGAACTTGCCACCCACCCGTGACAATGTGAGTGGACTTGTCCCACTCACCACATCTCGAGGAGAGGTCCTCTGGGTTCACCCCGACCTCGTCTCCGAGGTAACTCAACCGGAAGTACGCCCTACCTCCAAAGCAAAAGGCAGGAATATCAAGTCTTGCCGCACGGTCTCTTCTTCAACAGAAGAGGCGCTTCCTGTGCAGACGCGTGCACAACAAAACTCCCAGCCCGGTGAAGCTGTCGCCGAAGTGGTGCCTCCTGGCACCATCCCTGAGGAGGGTCCATCCAAGCCCTCAGCAGCCAATAAACAAAAGCAAGTGGAGGCCCGTTTCGACAGACCTCTGCGGAAAGAAAATGCTTTGGGGCTAGCCAAGCCCCACAATTTTGACATTCTGGCACAACTGGCCAGTACTCCTGCACGCTTGTCTTTGTTCGAGCTCCTGCGTCTCTCCAAGGACTCCCGAGAAGCTCTCTGCGAAGCTCTGAAGGATGCCGAATCCTTTCTCAGTCAAATCAAGCAGCCTGAAGACCTCCCAACTACTTGTGCACACTGTCATTGTGCGGATGAAGTTATCCCAAACATAACTTTCACCCAACAAGACATGCTGCTCAAGCATCACCGACATAACCGACCGTTGTATTACACAGGGTACATCGGTTCGGTAAAGGTGAGCAGGATTCAGATCGATCCGGGGTCTTCCCTAAGTATTATTCCAAAGGTGTTGCTATCAAAGCTGGGGATCCCAATGTACCGGCTGGCGCCCTCCAATACGACCATCAGTGGCTTCAACGCTAGCAAGAGCGAGCCACTGGGCAAGATCCGGCTGAAGTGTCACATCGGCAGCCTCAAAACTGAGGTGACTTGTTATGTGGTGGATGCCGAGGTCAACTACAACATCTTACTCGGACGACCATGGTTACATGAGTACATGGTGGTGCCCTCCACGCTCCACCAATGCATGAAATATGTATCCACCAACGGCGTCATCCGGACGGAGTTTGCAGATATCGATCCCTTCAAAGGGATTGAGGCCTACTTCACCGATTCTGACTTGTACAAGCCACTTGACGAGGAGGAAGCCAACGACGCCGATGATAAAGCAGAGACGGCAACAGAGCCGGACTTGGAGCCCGAAATGACTCCCGACGCCCCCTTGAAAATCCGATTGAAGGACAAGCCTCCCCAGAAGGCACCTCCAATGAGCATCAAGCTATCAGGGAAAGCACCGACTCACGAAGCTCCCCTGAAGATACGCCTCAAGGGAAAGCCACCTCAAACAGCGGCTCCCCTGGTGGTAAAATTACAAGGGAAGGCGCCACTCATCGGAGGCGCAACCGAGGCACCTCTCAAGGTGCGTCTTAAAGGCAAGCCGCCGCAGTCATCCAAGATGCCGGAGAGGGCTCACATAACCCTCCCAGACCCCAAAGTCAGAGCGGTGGAGGACTCTCCTGATCCGGCCCCAGTGCTTACAGATGAGGAGCTTGGCGAATATATCTCTGCTGATATAGACGCACCCTCCTTAGACAATGTAATCCCAAGGGATAAAATCTCGCACTTTATCAATAATAGAGTATCTTTCAATTATTCTTGTCTTCCACACTGGAATGCCATGTATACATTAGACAATGCTCTACGGTCGTTGCAAACACAAATAACGACCATCCACCATAATCGAGTGGCCCCGTCTCAAGGAGTCTTCATAATCCCCCCACGAAGCCGAGACGAAGGCACCATCATCTCGGGCAAAGTCGAGCGTCATCAGGACCTCCCGTCAATCGAGCCCGAACCTGATACCGGCAGAGTACAAGTCTATCGGTACACGGATACGGCAAAGTGCATCATCCAAAAGATGGGCTACGACCTGAAAAGCAACAAAGGCCTAAACTACGGCAAGGGTCGGCATCTCCCTGTCCGGCTTTCGATGCCCAATGGAAAGCCACAGGATTACTACAATCGGACTCGACGGGGGTTAGGCTATGTCACGCCGCCATCAACTCCGGAGAGTTCAGACGCAGAAGACATTGAACATTCCCACTCGTCTGAAGCATCGACGTGGGATTCCGATACCAGTATCGGATCAGTCTTTAGGAAAGTGCTGTCAGCTAACATGACATCGGCGCAACCTCAGAAAGATGAAGGCGAAGACCAACCGCCGGAACCCTTCGAAGAGGAACCCTGGGCTCAACGCCTAGGAGAACAATGGGAGTCTCGTTTTGAGTTACGAGAACCTCCCACCGAAGACGAAGTCGAGCAGATCGACCTCGGGGATGGGTCTTCTTCTAAACTCATCTTTATCAGCAAAAGCTTGGAAGGAGAAGACCGAGAATCTTTAGTCCAACTGGCTAAAGAGTATATTGACGTCTTCGCCTGGAGCTACGAAGACATGCCGGGTCTCGATCCACAGATCGCGATGCATAGCTTGAACATCTTACCAGATGCCAAACCTACCAAACAACAACAGCGACGCTTCCGCCCGGACATCATGAATGCCATCGATCAGGAGGTGGACAAGCTCTTGACCAGTGGCTTCATCCGTGAGGAACAACACCCGGACTGGGTAGCCAACGTCGTCCCTGTCACCAAGAAGAATGGGAAGATACGAGTCTTTATCGACTTCAGGGATCTCAACTCTGCTTGCCCGAAGGATGAATTCCCGCTCCCAATCACCGATGTAATGATCGACAACACATGTGGCTTTGAACGCATGTCCTTCATGGACGGGTATTCAGGCTACAATCAAATCAAGATGTTCCCCGATGACGCAAAACACACGTCATTCAGGATTCCGAAAGGTGTTTTCTGCTACACAGTAATGCCCTTCGGCTTGAAAAATGTCGGTGCAACATACCAACGAGCGATGAGTACCATCTTCTGTCAACATCTTCGCAAGACAGTTGAGTGTTATGTTGACGACATCGCAGTCAAGAGCCGCCTCAAAAGAGATTACCTACAGGACCTGAGGACGGTCTTTGATCTCATGCGGGCACATCAACTCAAAATGAACCCCGCTAAATCCTTCCTGGAGGTTTCTAGCGGCAAATTCTTGGGCTTTGTCATCACGGCAAAAGGCATTCATGTCGATCCCGAGAAGACTAAAGCCATCCTCAATATGGACCCCCCGAAGAACCTTCGAGAACTTCGGGGCTTACAGGGACGTCTGGCATACATCCGGAGGTTCATAGCAAACCTCTCCGGTAAATGTCAACCCTTTACTCAGCTCATGAAGAAGGGAGTCTCTTACGTCTGGACAGAGGAGTGCCAAAAGGCTTTCGACGACATCAAGGCTTACTTGACAAGCCCGCCAGTCCTAGTGGCACCTATCTCCGGTAAACCATTCCTCCTCTACGTCCGTGCCATGGATCATTCCCTCGGCGCTTTACTGGCTCAAAACAGCGATGCAGGCTACGAGCAAGCAATCTACTACCTCAGTCGAACACTCATCGGGGCCGAACACCGGTACAACCCCGTTGAAAAGGAATGCTTGGCTTTGGTGTTTGCCATTCAGAAGACTCGTCATTACGTCTCGGGCCAGACAATTCACGTCATCTTCCGAGTCAATCCACTCAGAGTTCTCATGACGAAGCCAGGGTCATTAAACTCCCGGCTGGCTACATGGGCGATCCTACTAACGCCATACAACATGGTGTTTGTCCCACAGAAGGCGGTCAAGGGTCAGGCTCTGGCTGACTTTTTAGCTGCACACCCCATCCCAGAATCTTCAAAACTCTATGAAGACATCCCGGATGAAGTCCAAGAATCAAACGTCACTGAAGGAAGCCCCGTTTGGCGGATGTTCTTCGATGGCGCTTCAAGAACGGGCCCCAACGGCCAAATCATCGCAGGAGTGGGGATAGTCTTGGTCTCCCCCGATCAGCTGGTCATCCAGCGTGCATACTCTCTTTCGAAGCCGTGCTCCAATAATGTTGCTGAGTACAACGCACTCGTCATGGGACTCCAGCTAGCACAACAGCTGGGGGTGGGTCATTTGGAAGCCTACGGCGACTCGAAACTCGTCGTAAACCAGATTCGGGGGCAATACGAGGTTCGCCATGAAGATTTGATCCCTTACCATGAAGTTGCATTGAACATCATTTCAACCTTCACTGGGTTCTTCATCGAACATGTACCCCATCTACAAAACTTGGAGGCTGACGCTCTGGCTGGCCTTGCAGCCTCATTGGCCGCGCCCCTTGGGACTCAACACTATGTCACGGTAACTGGCCGAGACTTGATTTGTCCCAAAAATAACCTATGTTTGCAAATGGCTCACGCCGTGCCGACAAACACCGATGTTAATGTCCGAGACTGGAGATTCCCGTTCATCGACTTTGCCGTCTACGAAATCCTTCCGGAAGATCCGAAGGAAGCCGTCTCAGTCAGGAGACGCTCTCTTCGATTCTACTACGATACAGCCACTAAAACGCTGTACCGACGCTCCTTCGACGGGCTTCTCCTTCGATGCCTGTCTAACGAAGAAGCGGCCGAAGCTCTTCGAGAAGCTCATGACGGAACTTGCGGAGCTCACCAACCAGGTCCTAAGTTGCAAGATCGACTGCGACGTATGGGCTACTACTGGCCAACCATGGCCGTCGACGCAGTAGAATATGCTAAAAAGTGCCATACATGCCAACTTCATGCAGACTTCATACATACACCGTCTGAACCTCTACATCCTACAGTCGCCTCCTGGCCATTCGAAGCCTGGGGCATGGACATTGTAGGACTAATCACCCCTCCTTCATCAAGAGGACATCGTTTTATCCTGGCCATCACCGATTACTTTTCCAAATGGGTGGAAGCAGTCCCACTAGCGGAAGTAAAAAGCTCCAGGGTGGTCAGCTTTATCAAACACCATGTCATTTACCGTTTCGGAGTACCCAGGCGAATCATTCATGACAATGGTCCCCAGTTCATCAGCCACATTTTCAGCAGGTTCTGTGACAAGAATCGCATTCAAAACGTGGCCTCAACCGCCTACAATCCGGCAGCAAACGGATTGGCCGAGGCGTTCAACAAAACTATCGTCAGGCTGCTCAAAAAGGTCGTGTCATCCAACAAACGCGACTGGGACGAAAAGCTCGGCAAATGTCTTTGGACCTACCGCACAACGGTACGGACCCCAACAGGCAACACACCATTTTCCCTGGTCTACGGAAGCGAAGCGGTACTGCCTCTCGAGATCCAGATCCCCTCACTCCGAGTAGCGATCACAAACAAACTCACAGAAGAAGACAATCAACGTCGTCGTCTGCGGGAACTGGAGGCACTTGACGAAAAGCGTCTCCTAGCTCAACAACGCATCGAACTTTACCAAGCCCGTATATCACAGGCTTTCAACAAGAAGGTCAAGCAAAGAACTTTCCAAGTTGGCGACCTGGTTTTAGCAGTCAGAAGGCCAATGGTGTTAACTCACAAGACACCAGGGAAGTTCGAGCCCAAATGGGAAGGACCCTTCATCATTGAGACGGTATACTCAAACTGTGCTTACCGCCTCGCCAAACCCAATGGGGACTTGTTCATGATGCCCATCAACGGCAAGTTCCTAAAGAAGTACTATTCTTGACATCCTCCAAGACATGTATTTCCCCAAACAACCTCTTTTCACAAAATCAAACGCTTTCGGAACCCAGCTGTTCCGTGGCATCCTTCCGTAGAAAGATAACCACGTCCACATTACCTCTGAGTTGTCTCTCTACATCCTACAAAGCGCAATCTTACACTTAGTGAGCTTACGCTATCCTTCATGTTTACCACGTCCATATTACCTCTGAGTAAACATCCCGTACAAACAACCCCTGTGTTGTTGTACATTGATCGCAGAACTTCCATGTCCACATCACCTCTGAGTTGTTCAGCATATCCTCCAGGATCATTCCTACCACGTCCATAAATACCTCTGAGTAGGAAGATTCTATCATTTGAACCTAATGATTGCCATGTCCACATTACCTCTGAGCAAACATGTTGGTTCCTTCAAACTTATTATCTGTACCTAAAAACCAAGGTACGCAAAAGATAATAGGTCCACATAAATCATCAAGTTCATGAGATCAAAAATGAACACATCACAAAAAAAAGAGATAGTGTATTTCTTTATTTTTCAAAAAAAAGGGAGTACAGAAATACGCTATTTCCCCAGCAAGAGTTGCAAAAACACATAAAAAAGAAGAGAAACTACAGTCCCCGATCCTCTCCAGGGTGGGATGAGAGTTCTCTGACTCGACGTCTCAGGTCGGCAGTGCGAGTTTCCACAGTCGCCTGGACTCGAAGCTCGGCTTCTTGACGCATTAATCCGACAGCCTCAGCGGAAGTTTTACTCTCATACTTCTCATCAAGCTGTCGTCGCTGCTGAGCCAAAGCAAGGGTCCGCTGAGTAAGAGTCGCTTCCTCCTGCTTGAATGCCACGTGTTCAGCCAGGATACGATCAACTTCTAGTTGAAGTTGGGCCCGCTGGTCTTCAAGACGGCGCATCTGAGCATCAACCTCTGCGATGTTAGCGTCCACCGCAGCCCGCTTCTCCGTCGTCTTCTCCATAGATTGAGACAACTGCTCCACCGGAGCCTCAGTCCCAGCCACTTCACGCTACCAACTGCTCACATCGGCCCGATAGGAAGCCTCGATTTCAGCAATCAACTTCCCTATCTCTGCATCTATCAAGACAGAGAGGTCATTTTGTTGGATGCGCTGCAGTTCTGCGAGCCGCTCGTCCAGCTCAATCACCGAAACCTCCAGAATTTTGGCCATATGGTCATGGCCTTCGTGAATACGGATCAGCTCGATACAAGGCATTGCCAAAGCTTTTGCTGTCGCAAAGCTCCCCTTGCCATCCATCACTGCAGATACACCTTTCTCCAGCATTTTGTACACTCCCTCGACGAGGAACTTCACATACTCGTCGGCATCCGCCAGCACCTGCGGCATCATAGCAGGAGTTGGGGGAGCTACTACAGTTTGCGGACCGGAGGAAGATCCGCCAACCTCGATCTGAGAGGTTTGAACCTCGGCAGCAATAGGCTCTTCATCAACAGGGGCCAGACTGCTAGCTCGAGGAACCGAAGGAACAGAAGGAGCCGGCACATGCGTCGTAATAGTACCCCAAGTGGAAGGAGCAACAGAGGGTTCCACACCCTTATCCTTCTCAAGCCCGGAGAAATCACCGACGTCAACGGCCACCTCTTCTACCCCCGACGTTCTATCAGCATCAGCTACCTCCCCCGGCAAAACGGGAAGATCAACATTTATCTCCTGGCCAGCCCCAGGAGACAAGACCGACAGAAGGGTCTCATTCTTCTCAAGTCCCTCCACAGGGACAAAATCTGTCGCTACCGCCTGATCGGTAGCCATCTCTATGTCCATGGTTGAAGCCAAGGAAGGATTTGGCAATGATTCAGCCGACCTCCCTTCATCATGACAAGGAGGGGAATCAACCCTCTCCTCTATTCTCACTGCTTCTGCTGCCCCTGCAACAGACTCCTGCAGCTCCGGAGTGATGTCATCGGAAGATGATAAACTCCATTCCTCTTCATCACCAGGAAGCTGCATACTTGCTAAACCTTCGATATGTGAAGCCTCCGCTGTGGCCTTTGTCACCTCGGAAGCTGCTTCACCCTCAGGTTCCCTCCTGACATAACCCGGGGATACCGGAACCTCTACGATGACAGTATCCTCCGGATCTTCCTCCATGAGAGACATCATTGTCGGCGGGATACGCACTCCAGACGAGCTCGCCATCTCTTTTCGCCTACTCTCACCCGACTTTGGGGTATGAGGTTTTCTTTTTAGCGGCTCCTACAAAAGAAGATGGGGCCTCGTAAGTAGTGGAACCAAAATCAGATTTAGTAGGATGTCCTTACCTCTTCGGACGCCGAATCCGATGACACCGTCGGTAACGATGCCTTCTTCTGCTTCTTCGACACAAGAGATTCAGCCCCTGTATCTGCACATCGTTTCGATCGATCGCCCGAGGGTTCTGCTTGTGATGCAGAGGGGGCACTCCGTTGACCCACCCCTGACGGACGATGCGACCGGGCCTTCACTAGCGTATCTCCAATCGCTGCTAACGGGGTGCCTGCGATAAGGCTGGTCTCCCTGTCATATCCGGAGGGCGGGGTAGCCATAACACAGTAAAATTTGGCGGCCGAGTAAAGAATGGGCGGCCGCGGATCGGGGACGGGCAACGTAAAACGAGCTCCGGTACACCCGGCATTATAGTAATGCCAAGGTCGTGCACCATCCAACAAACTTCCAACATACCCCAGGGTAATACTGGGGTTATCCAACATCATCTGAGCATAACCAAATTGCCGCGCAAAGCGGCTCGGCAAGTACGGTTCCAGGTAGCACTGATTCCTGTTCCGGTACACCAGATGGGACGGCCGGATACTTTGCAACCAGCGGAATCCCCATTGAGGCAGAGTGGTGGTACCTTCGCCCAGGTCCCTTAAATCCTCGTTGGCCTCAAAACCCAAATAGATGGGACCAACTTTGGTGATCTTCCAACCCTGAAGACGGGATAAAACCTTTCTACAAACCGGGACACCAGTATACGACCAGCTCCTCCGATGGAAACGACGAAGGAATGCATCTCCAGCCTTATAATCTCCTTCCGAGCCTGGGCTCATCACACTGGGATGATGCAGAATCAGCCATCCCATCAAATAGTAAAACGGCAATTCGGCACGCGGGAAGTTATTTTTTCTGCCTCTATCATGAATCACATTTCCAGCAAACTCTCGTAAACCTCGCTGCAGGTTACATACCATTGCGGGGAGGAGAGCCAAGAGCCGGCCGAAGACCAATTTTACGGCTGGCAGGATTAAGTTTCGAGTCACCCTCTCGACGGCACCGGATCCACCTGCGAACACGCAATCCCGGAGCCATATCATCAGATAGGCGACCAAAACCGCCTTGGATGACATTGGATAAGCAAGGTGCCAGAAGCAGCAGTAGGAGCGTGCATCTGACTGCTGGTCTTCATTTCCTCGGGGATTCTTCTCCCCTAACGTGCTCATCTCGGACAGCACCTCGCTACGAGAGAGCGCCGGCGGAGTAGAAAACTTCGAAGAATCCTCTTTGTCTTGTCTAAAGACATAATCTCTCCAAGCGGTTACATGGGGCTGCGACCCGCTTTTATCCCTTCTCTGCACATAGTAATGATGACTCGCCACTTTCTTGAAGACGGCCGTCATCTCATCAGCTCTGTCCCCCAGGACCTGAAGTTCCTCATTGGTTGGAAAGTACTCTTCATAGGGCTCTGACCCCCAAGGGAGTTTAGACACCTCATACATCTCATGATGTGCGAGCCCTAACTCCCCTACCGGAGTAAAGAAGGTCCCAGTATGAATATCAAACATCTCCAGGAGTGCGAGGAACATGTGCCTATTAAGGTCAACACCCGCCTGGGTAGCACGGATCGCGGCAGTCAACCCGATCTCTCGGAGCTCAGTCCGAAATTGCGACAAGATCCAGAGCGTCAGTTTATCCCATTTGGAGACGTAATGACACCAACCCTCCACCCGAAACTCTCCTGTCGGGTAGGAGCGTTCTATCAAAAACATACGATGTGTAAAAGTTGAAGTACTATAAGCAAGCGTATCAATGGGTACATCACTGTAGAGGCTCCCAGGACGTAAAGTTCGCCAAGTGTAAGAAGACCCAGACCGTACAACGGTCAAAGCATCCCTTTGGTCGGAAGTAGAATCAATTTGGATGACACCAGTCACTGCTCCCCCCTGAGAAGGGGTAAGCTTCCAAGACATCCTCCTCTGGGAAACAAGACGACAGAAGGACATCAAAGGCCACTGACGTTCAAGTTGCTTAACAGTCATATGCACTCCATTCGCAGTAAAGAACCAGTCCTCCTTGACCTTCAGCACTGACGAGTCAGTAGAAGTGAGACGGTCTCCAAACAGGAACTCAGGCTTCAGGAAGGTCACTTTATCAGATGTGGAAGATTTAATGACTCCACGCTCCATCATCCATTTGAGGAACCAATGCTGCTGTTCACGGATTAGGGTCATTCTCTCAGGAGGCTGATCCAGCATAAGAGCATCTTGAGTAGGGTTTATCACTTCCTCGTTATGCTCTACTCCCATTTGGTTGAAGGCAGCCTCCAAGAGAACTTCACTCAAAAGCGGAATTGCCATCGACACTAGCAAAAGATCAGAAAAAGTCAGAAGAGGACACACAATGTGTCTAAAGGAGAAAACTGTGGCGCATCATCAGGGTTTGAACCCATGCGCGTCAGCAGTATGGCCTCG
The DNA here is from genome assembly GCA_029216955.1 of Iris pallida. Classification (NCBI taxonomy): domain Eukaryota; kingdom Viridiplantae; phylum Streptophyta; class Magnoliopsida; order Asparagales; family Iridaceae; genus Iris; species Iris pallida. The sequence continues at coordinate 16,932,488 of JANAVB010009198.1, read as the reverse complement.
GCGCATCATCAGGGTTTGAACCCATGCGTGTCAGCAGTATGGCCTCGGCGCATCATCAGGGTTTGAACCCATGCGCGTCAGCAGTATAGCCTCGGCGTATCACCAGGGTTTAAACCCATGCGCGTCGGCGGGCAAAGACCGCGGCACATCATTAAAGACTCAAGGCCTATGTGCGTTGGCGTACGGATAACGAGACTTACCAACCACCTCCGGCCGAACTTCGACAGGCCGACGGGGAACGACAGCCGCCGCAACTTCCGCGGACTCCTTCGCTTTCTCCTTCCCCTTGCCGGCAGCACCGCGAGGAGTCTTGGGAGCCATTCTCTCGAGGAAGAAGAAGTTAGGGTTTTAAAGAAGAAACTCTAAAGAAGCAGAGGCACAGAGAAGAAGAACCCTTTCTCTCTCCAACTCTTACCTATTTATAGGGCTTGGTCGCACGCGTGAACAGATGACGTATGATCTCAGCTGTCGCCTCGGGTTCTGCAAGGATAGCAGCAAATAAAACCAAAAGATTATCATTAATCTTTTCGGTTACCGAGGCACCATCATCATTAACTGAGAAGAGCATGCGCCCGAACAGGCATGCGCCCAGAAATCATGCGCCCTGACCTCCATGCTTCTTATTCAAAGTATTCCAAAACTTATTCAAAAGTTTTGAAAACTTTGAAGGGGGTCTTGTAGAAGCATAGAATTTCACAACCAGAAAGCCCATGCGCCAGACACTACATGCGCTACAACTCAGACGAAGAACTTCACAGCAAGATCAATAAGTATAGACATTTGAAGAAGGACTTTTTTATTTTATATATAAAAGTCTATTACATGTCTAGAAAAGGTTGTACAAAGGAGAATTTCTATAAAAGAAAGATCCTAAGTCTACAGCCAGCGGCCACCATGTGCCTTCAGATAAGCGCAGCGGCCACCATGCGCCTTCAGATAAGCGCAGCGGCCACCATGCGCCTTCAGATAAGCGCAGCGGCCACCATGCGTCTCCAGATAGGCGCAGCAGACATCATGCACCTCCAACCAGGCGTATCCCACCATATCTTCAGCAGCTCAGTCATTTGCATCCAGCTCAGTTGTGTGCATCCCTTCAGCAGCCCAGCTATGCGCATCCCTTCCGCCAAATTCTTCCAGCCAGACTCACCTGGCCGAGCAGAGCCCAGTTATGTGCCGCTCTTCCAGCCAGACTCACCTGATAAGTGCTTCCCAAGCAAAGCATTTAACCCTCTGGCTGGAACCAAAGAAGAGAAGAGCACCGCAAATGCTGTGGCCAGAGGAGGCTTCGAAAGAGCCTCCAAAGCCGAAGGAAGACCGTGATCGAAACCGCGGCTAAAGCCTAGCACCGCCATTCCGATCTACGGCTCTTCCGGAATAACGGGGACAAGGCCCGAGCATCCCTATCTTTGGATGCAACAGGCACCTTCCGCCTGCCTCGGAAGCCCTCGACTCCGTCTTTTGGATGTAACAGTCACCTTCAAGTGCATCGAAGACAACACAGCGTCTCATCTTCACCCTCGGGAGCACTTCGTCAACAGAATACACCCGCATGTTCAAGTTCATGTTGGAAGTACGTGAGGGAATGAGAAGTAAATCTTCTCTCCATGCTACTATTTATAGGCCGGGCAGATCAAACCTACATGCCAAGTGGATGGCCCTCCGAATTCCGTACAATAAATTTACATTAAATGGATGAACCGGACGCCTCGAATTCAGCCAAACGGCTATTTATAGCACTCGAAGAGCGAGACAGCCGCATCATTAAAAGACATGTCCGATGCGCCAGCAGCGTATCACACGGACGCGCCCTTCGGCATCAGACGCATCACACAGATGCGCCCTACAGTACTCAGCGCATTACAGAGGGTGCGCCCCCACACATCTCCATACCGAGTGGAACGCTAACCGATGCACCCACTCAGCTGTCCATCGAACGTCACCAACATTAAATGCTGAACTGACAGAGTTGGCAGCACGCCTCCCAAAGTCTGAACAGTTGACAGCTTTTTCAGAAAATGAAGCATCGACAACGTCAGCATCATCATGACTTTATTTCGACGGCTACTGCCACGTGGCCACTCCACCATCAGCATGCGCCTCTACGGCCATGCGTCCAAATCAGCATGCGCCTCAAAAGCCATGCGCCTCAGACTCCTCTCTGATCCCGAAAGACAGAAGGAAAGTCGCCTGCATGCGCCTCAAAAGCCATGCGCCCCAAATGGTTTGTAACTCCTAAAGGTTATGAGCCGCAGCCTCCTCCTGCGCCCAATCCAAGGTGCAGCCCACCAGATCACTTCTCTCCACCAAATCCGAGATCTTCAAACCATGAGTCGACGACACGTGTCCTTTGACTCAACTCATCCAAGATTTCAGCAACGGAAAGATCTTCTCTCTGCTACGTGCCGGCTCACAACAGCAGTATGAAGAGTTCTCCCCCTCGATCAGGGCGCAGCATCCATGCGCCTCCATCAGCAACCTCCACGTGGCGTCCCCACACCGGCGCATCCTACATGCGCGTATGAGCAGCCAGCCTGCAAAACTATAAATAGAAGGATCATCTCCTTCACACACAGACAAGAGGCTCACAAAAAGACAGGAGACTCACAACACAGAGAGAATCTACAACAGAGAATCACCGGAGAGGCAGTTCTAGACACTCAACGTCTTCCTCCTCTCAGCAAGCTCCAGCACCCAGAGCAATCAACACCTTCAGAGAACCGATAACCGTCGTCAGCCGGTCAACGGAGTCAACGCATTACCACTCGCTCTATTGGCACTAAGGACCCAGCTTAAACAAAAGTGTACTCCTAGGACTACATCTAAGTCCTACATTGTAACACTGTTCTGTTTGTATTAAAATTTCAATCAAAACAATTTTAATGGCAAACAACTATTTATAATAATTTTGGGATAAAGCATATTTGGGCTGCATAGATGGTCTCGTGGCCACGTGGCTGTAACAGCACACGAAGACTCGGTCTTTGGCTGCCAGCTGGTGGTTTGTTGAGATTTCTTTGTTACAACAAATTCGGGTGGTTGAGACTTGGTCAACTTTCTACGTGCCCTATCATAAAATAGAATCAATTTGTTTGAGACAGCAAATAAGGTGCCGCTTGGAGTTTGGGGCATTTTGGACCGCATAGGTCTTCTTTGTTCTATAGTGCTCGGTCATACTGGGCCGCATAAGACTCATGTGGCTCAGGTCATAATTTTCCTTAGCCATGTGTCCCACCACCAGTCCGCATGAAGTTTGGAGATATTTAGGCAGCATAGATCCTGCAGTATTGGCGAACTGCTCAGTCATATTTTGTCATTCTGGGCCGCATAAGGCTCATGCAGCTCAGGTCGCAGTCCATCTGGCCGCATGATACCCCTGCGGACCATGCCTCAGGCCGCATGAACTCTCAGACACGTGGGCCCTAGGTTCAGGCATGTGGGCCCTATGTCTGGTGACATGACACTTCTTATCTTTTTCGAAAGGTCACATCTTATCTTCATCTTTTTTGTCAAGATGTGTCAGAGTTGTCATAGTTTTCAGAGTTGTTAGCTTTGTCAGAGGGGCTTCTGCGGCTGATCAGCTTGGCCACATAAGTAGCTCTTCCTTTTGCGACCTAAATTAATTTGGTCGTATTTTAATATAATCAATCTGTTTGAGACAACAATGATGGGATGCATAGAGTTTGGGGCATTTTGGACCGCATAGTTTGTCATGTGGCTCTTCCTTCTGTGGACCAAATTAACTTGGCCCAGAGCACCCATGCGGTCAGCTTTGTAATGTGATTCGCATGAACCCCATCTTTTCCATGCTTCTATAAAACCTCCTTCAAAGTTTTCAAATTGTAAATTTGGAATACTTTGAATAGGAAGCATGGAGATATGTCAAGCCGCAGGGAGGCTTCGAGCCATAGGGAGACTTTGAGCCGTAGGAAAATTTTGAGCCGCACGGAGATCCCATCCAGGCTGTCCAGCTGTCACTACTACATTTAATGCTCCGATTCGGTTTTGGATTTGGGGCTGTCTTTTTTGTTACAAAAGATAGAATCCCAAGGGACATCACTACCTCTTAGTGGACACGAGAATTGAAGCGGCGTCTATCGATTTATGCTCTTTTGAAGACCTATAAATATGGGCCATACGGTGGAGAGAGAGCTTCTCTTTTTTTCTTTCAACTTCTTCTCCTTCGACTTCATCATCTTCGTCATCCTTTTTGCTCCAGTCCGCCATGGCCGAAAAAGCTTCTAAATCGATCGACACTGTGGCCAAAGGAAAGGGACTGGCCTCTCCGTCGAGAGCTGCGGACTCTCCTTTCGTTCATCCCGACGTACAGCCCCCTATTTAGGGTAAGGATGGTGGGAGAATGATGACTTGAACTTAAACGGCCATGTCGTATGCTTTATGCACAGACCTGTCATGTATCACCTCTATGCTTTGGTATAATCGGTGCGTGTCCTATCTCACTGGACCGTATGCGTTCTGTGTGATGGGGCCATATGGACTGAGCCGTATAAGCATCGCTGAACCGTATGGATGCCCCATGACCGAGCCGTATGAGCGTCACATAACTGAACCGCATGAATGCCTCATAACCGAGCCGCATGAGTATTACATAACTGAACCGCATAAGTGCCTCATGACTGAGCCGCATGAGCGTCACATAACTGAACCGCATAAGCCTCACCTGACTAGGCCGCATATGTATCTCAAGTTTTTAAGCCGCATGCGCACCCCCCCCACAACTGGATCGCATAAACTCTGCCCGACTGGGCCGCATATACCTTATTTAATTTGAGCTGTATATGCTCCTCACAACTAGGCCGCATAGGTTCTGTTTGACTAGGCCGCATAGCTGAAGAAGGAACCCATTCACTTTGTTTTCCTCTAATTATATTTCTTCTTTGACCTTTGCAGTGAACTTGACTACAGCTCCATCGGGGGAGCTCTTGCTAGGGTACACTCAGTCTACTTTGGGTGTAAGATTTGACCATATAGTCGAACATGTGTCGACTCAGATTACCCGAGATTAACCTGAGGCCAGGTTAAAGGAGATTAGGGGCCAATCATTCTTCTACCTACTCAGCATGATGAATTCCGAAAGACTAGAGGACACTCTTCTGAAGCCTGCGTTCTTATTCAGAGATGCTTTAACTGTCTCAAACCCAAGCATACTGGAGATATCTGAGAGCTAGAATTTTTCTTCCAATGGAGTAGCGGTTCACCTTCCTCAGATGGAACGTTATTTCCCTATCAGGTTTTAACATGGTGTCTATTGAAAGACGAATGACGGATCCCATAGCTTAGGACCGGCAGGGAGTCTTCATAGGAAATATACATTATAATAGATAAGCGCGGTCGGTGGTCACGACCAAGGAGTCAATCAATTATTCTATTGTCGAACTGGTCCCCAACAGTTTCATAAATGAGCTGAGGCCCAATATCCGGTTCTCTGAAGCTGACACCTTCTTGAACCAGATTGCTCACAAAGGGTCATACCCCATGGGCAGACTATCGTTGCTGAATTGGATGCATCGTTCCCCTCCATGGGTCAACTTGAGATCCTGGATTCTGACAGTGTATCAGGATACTTTGCAGTAGCTCGGCCTCTACTATGCCATAAGGGGCACCTGCTACGGTCTTTCTGTGAACCCAAAGCTGTTCATAGCATTCCTCGAGATGTACAACCGTCGTACGGGGACCTTTTTTTATACCTGCTGGGGAGATAAGGCTCGTTCTCCACAAGATGCATGACGTCTCCAAGTTGCCCTGGGGAGATGAAGTTTATGAGGAGTATACTCCCACAAATGAGGAGTTTGGAGGGTTAGAGCAGCGATTTCCTGGGTTCCTTACCGTTTACCGGGAAGTGTTATATCATCATAGCACTTGTCAGCAAATATCAAAGAAGAAGGATGAAAGCTCTGAAGGGAACCTTCCCCACACCAAGGCTTGTATCAGTTATCTGTTCAACCTTGGGGCCTCGGGCCGGGTTGCCTTTCGGAGCCCTCAGACTCAAGAAGAGGTGGTTGTTCAGGTGCAAAGTGCCAAGATGACCAAGGCTTCCGGTGACAGGGTCGGAAGCCAGACCGATACCTTCAGTTATTTCTGTCAAGATACCTAACTCTTGTCCGATAAGGCCATCCTGGCTGGGTTTCTGATAATATGGCTGAGGATCTGTGTGGTCTCGGAGGGTTCTGATTCTAAAGAGAATCAGCCACAACCTGATCCTTCCTGCTGTCAAGTTAGACTTCGGAGGCAGGCTAGCTCTACTTCCAGCCATGGTGTGCAGCATTCATTAAGGCCTTCGTATCTTTACGGCCAAAGCCATAGCTTGTGACACTATAAAGGATTTCAACCAAATTGAGCTGTGCTACCATTATCTGATGGGGTGGCTACTAATGCACTACCCCTCTCTGATATGGCCTGGCCCCGAGGGTAACGCGAGGCCGACGATGCCTTCATCTACCAGTACCATGATATGCCCTAGACCTGTTCAACCATACCCGATTGCCAAGCTGCGCTCACACGGGTAGACAACTACTTCTTTTCTGTGTTGGTCCCACATTTCACCGACGAGGAAATGAGGCACCTTTATTTTGATGGCGGTGTCGCAACCCAGATCCTATCCGAGAAGATGTTCTGCTGGTTACAAAATATCCGTCCTGCATATCTGGTATACCACAACCACAACGTCGTCTTCTTGGAACCTTACCTATCCAGCCGATACTTTCGATAATTCGGGTACAACCAGTTATTTTTGGACAACCCCAGTCCCTGCCTGGGTTATGAGGGCGGCATCCTGGATGGCATCCGAGATTGGCATTACTACAGTGCAGTCTGTACCCAAACCAGCTTTTGTCTGCACCACTCTGGAGGCTCGGGGCACATCTCGTACCTGGCGGCCCTCTACCATGTCTCCGTGAATAGGCCTCCCCGTGACTTTGATGTAAGTACTAGTTTCATTACCGGTACCAAGTTGGGGGAACAACGCAAGGAGACTAAAAAGAGGACCAGGGCAGGAAAGGTGAAGGCTATCAAAGTCTCTGACTCTGATTATATTGATAAGGAAGAGGAGAATTAATCCGACGATCCACCACTCCCTGCGAGTACTTTGACGACGCGCTTGCCTTCTCATGTGCCAAGTCCTTCGCATAAGCGAAGTAAGCATGGACCCTCCGTCGTCGACAGGCCTCGTTCTCAAAAGGGGGTCACGATTAGGATCTGTGGGCCTGATGCCGCAGAAGGAGGCAGCGACGTCGAAACCATCTATAAGGTAAATTTTATCCCGACAGACCATAATGTTACTTTTGGGACATTATCTGATTGTCCCTTTTTGTAGGCTTTGGGAGGAATAAACCCTCCGGAGCCCGATGTTGCTTCCGAGATTCCTCTAGCTATGGACACCCTTGTCAGAGAAGGTACGAGCCTTACATAACTGGATCTTGGGACTGCGAGGTCTCAGCTGTGTCACTACTACATTTCTAGTATGAGGGTATTTTTAATATTTTGGGGGTAATTTAAATTTATTAGAATTTATTTGAATTTATGGAAATTTTTAGGAATTATTTTGGAATTGTTTGGACTATGTTGACTTTGACTAGTGTTGACCCTTGTAGACCAACCTAGGAGCTAACCCTAGTTAGTATGGACTTGGTTAGGTTATATGACTCTATTATAGCCTAAGCTAATCCTTGGTTTGGTCATTAGACTCTAGTTAGCATTAGGAATTAGAAAGTCATAAGTCATGACTTATGATTTAGAGCCTTTGATAAATCATTTTAACTCAAAGCCTTGTAGTTTGGCCCAAAGCCCAAAATAGCAAAACCCTAATCCCTAGACCCACTTGGCCGGCCACCCTATCTACATTGGGATCATCACCCGATAAGTACTCTCCTAATTTTTAGGGTTGCCTCTTTCTTAGGAAAGCTCAAAGTTTAAAGAAAGGTTTATTTCCTATTTCAATTAATCCCTAGAATTCCATTCCTCTTCCTTTTTCATTCAAATCTCCTCCATTAGGTTCTAATATACCCACTCTTGCTGCTATTGAAGTTTCATTTTAGTTTGGCATTGTTTTGTGGGATTGGGCCATCAAGGACAAGAGCTATGGAAAGGGGGTTTTTCTTGAAAGTTCAAGTATAGGTAACTTCCTCATTTCTCCATGTATTTTCGATTTCTTTACATATTTAGGAAGCCCTAGGAGTTCCCTAAGTGTCTGCATTGGTTTCGTGTCGGATTGCATCAGTTTTGTGTCCGTTTGGACACGTATCAGGAGTTATCCCTAGGTGTTTGTCGAAATGCCTCAAAGGGCATTTCGATTGATTTTGTGCAATGTTTTTAAATAGAAAGTTAGGTTTTGATATTGCTTATGCATTCCTGTTCTTCTGAGGGGATTTTTATGTCGGCTTGTGTCGATTTCGATGCGTGGACACGCGTGGACACGCGCGTGCGCGCTCGGGATTGGATCCCCTGCTGTTCGGGGGCTCTGGAGGACACGACACACGTTATTTTGACACGAGACTCGACACACGCTATGAGGCCATGACTGACACGCCACGTGTCAAGTCTCACGTGTCCACGTGACGTGTCGAGAGTGATATCAGTATCGCACTGAATTCACACTGTGCAGTACACACGTGAAATAGTGCACTGATACGGCCTTATTACTATGGACACGATACGCTAGGACCTAATTCAGGCTAACACACACCTAGCTGGACACTAGGCGAATCTACTGACACGAGCACGAGACACGAAGTGTCCTGTGTCGTATGTACGACACGAGTGCACGTGTGTACGAGACAGTGCACTGGACAGTGCACTGTTGTGTCTGTTTTGAGTTTTTCTTTGTATTGGACACGATTGTGTCGTATTAATGGATACGTGATGGACCCTGGGACACGTACACAACATGTAATTATGTTACCAACCTTTTAAATCACATTTCAAGTGTATTTTCATTAAATTGTTTGTCATTTCCCATTTAACTGATACTTGGAAATTCTCAGGGAATTCCAGTTTTGAAATTCGATTTTGTGCACCTATTTTTTAACCTATTAATCACTGTTAAATGCATGTTTTAAAAGCTCTAATATATTCTCCTCTATGTAATCTAATTGTGGTTAAGTTTGTGTATTGATTGGTGGGTTTTTTATTTCAAATTTGGGCTATGATAGTGTAAACTGAACTAAACTCAGTTTTATGAATTTAGACTTGGTTATCCTATTTCCTGTGCAGTTTAGGATAGACTGAAACCTAGGAAAGGGTTCAGTTTTTGGGGTTGTTTCCCTTTTTCTTTACTATTAAACTGAGTATTAGTTCCAGTTTTTGTGGTGTATTGTTTGGGGTGATTTGATTTCCTAAAAAACTGATATTGTGCTTTCCTATTGACTGAACTCTAAATTCTTGCACTATATAACTGATGTCACAGCCTTCCAGGCTTCACACACACGCACAGCTACACACCAGTCCACTCTTCCTATCACACACACTTGCCTATCTACTCACACACACAATCAATCACACACACACTTTTGATTCCAGATTTTTCTCACATCCTAACACTCTAACACACACATTTCACTCACTCTTTAACACACACATACACTACACTCACACACAACAGTGACACACCAGTCCATTTGTCTTTCCACACACACACACATTCTCTCTATATTTCCTAGTCTTTATATATGTAGGTTTATGTATCTAGTATGTGTACATATATACAATATGTAATGTTTACCTATATATATATATAGGTAATGTGAGTATTTATATACATATGGTAGTTGTGTATTTTGGGTATCTAGTCTAGATACCTACATAGGATGTATGAGTTATAGTAGTATATATATATGTCACATATATATACAACTTGTGTATTTACTATATATAGGTAATATATATTCATGTGTTAAGCATAGGCCTAAGTAATGTGGTATAGCTTGGTGAGCCTAGATTGGGCTTGTACAGCTTTATTAGACCTAGTATAGACTAGTTTAGACTTGATAGCCTAGTTTGACTATAGTTGACCTAGTTTGACTTCTAGGGTTGACCAAGAGTTGACTTTGACCTAGATTGACCTAGAATCATGTAGAATGCATAGTAGGACTTCATTATACCATTTTGGACTTGTTGTGACTTGTGCTGTTCTGATTAGGAGCCAGACACCACTCCTCGGACAGTACTTTCATATTGGACACTCAGATACCAGGCGAGTACATTCTCTGATCATTTCATATCCTGCTTAGAATTATTTTCTGCATTAAATTACTTTACTTGTACTGTCACGTTGGTCACACGGATTGGTACTATATGGATCCCTTCTTGAGATGTTATCCTTAGGAAGCATTGGGTACTACATGTTCTGTGCGTTTCACTTACATGACGTATCACTATGCTTCACTGGTTCTTTGATCACTTGCGACATATACTCTTATGATCACAGAGTCTCCTAGAATCTCTTATCCCATTTACTGGGTATCCTAGAATCTCCTAGAATCCCCATTTATGGGACATCCAAGTATCACCCTTCGGGGGCCTTTGCATGGAATCATAACATAACCTGGTTGGATCCTTGTGTATTGATTGGGGGTACGAGGGAGTAGAAATAGACATGTGAATACTATCCAAGTAGTGTAGTATCAGAATCTCTTCCATAGTGTAGCATCAGAATCTCCTATGCCATTTACATGTCTATATTGTACTCTGAATCACTAGCCACATGTTAGTTCTCTATTTATAGTAGATATTTCTATTACAACTTTCTTTCTATGTTTACATACTGTACTTCTTTCAGTACTTGTATCTTACTTTACTGCATGATTATATCTTCTAACCTGCTATGAACAGTTGAGATGTACTGTACTCGCTCCTGTCCTGACTGGACCTGTTGAAAATATTACAGAGGACGAGGAGGAGGCCTGCCTGGACACTTTCTACAGGGCAGCCTTAGATGACACTTGCGTGCTGGACCCTCAGGAGGACCCAGCTCTAGCTGAGGACATTACCCCCATTGCCTAGACTAGTCTAGTTAGGTTTATCTTTTTATGTAGTCTTGAGACATGTTTAGCTAGACTTTATTCTGAGTTCTGAGTTGTATATATTATTTCATTCAGTATCTGAGACCATGTACTTCTGGATATTTGTTGGGATTATCTTAGACTACTTTATCATCTATTTGTTTCTTTGAGTTCTATTTCATATCGTGCTATCTCTTCCTTAGTTGTGATTGAGTTTATTACTGTTATGTCACCCCCTTCGGGGAGTATAAACTGTTTAGAGGTATATTGTTAGATGTATGTTGACCTAGGACAGCATTCTACCGCCGACACTGCGGCTTAGGCTGAACGTACCCACGTCTCGTGCCCTTACTCTTGGGTGCGGGTCGTGATAAGCTGGCTGGTACCAACCCAGCTATATCTCCTTTCGGGGAAATCGGGGCTGGAGCGATAGATGTATACGGTACGGGTACTGCCGTTGAGAAGGATATAGAGGCAGTGGAAGGAGCTATGACTATCTTGAACGAGTCTCAGTCTCTGTCGCCCTCCTCTGGTAAGCTATGTCATATTTTTATCAATAAGGAGGTTCATTCGCTATATCTCCATATCCTTTGAGTCAAGCTGATTGTCGGTTGTTCTGAATCTATAGGCCCTGCTCCTTCATTGCCGATGGAGGACATGGCCGCGGAAGAGGAGATAGAAGAGGACATCGGGGCAGACCTCGTATAAAGAAGAAGAAGTGTACCTTCTCCCCTTCTAATCGAGAGGCCCCCACCTGGTCGAGTTTGGAGCTGCCCATGACAGAAATATCGGCGGTAGATGTGGTGGTTCCTACGCCAGCATCGGTAGATGCGGGGTCGGTTGAAGCTGCCCCTTCCCCGGAAATTGAAATCTCCGCTCTGCCCAGTCTTTAGCTCCTTCGGGCTATCAAGGAGAAGATTGTCGATGTGTAGGAATCTCATCGCTCGGAGTTTGTTTTCCTTCTGACAGGGTCGTCAAGCTCTGTTGTGCCTCCTTCCCAGATACCTTCAACTCTCTTGGTTGTTATTCCTTCGACGTCGTCCTCTTTGGAGAACCTAAACGAGTCGTCAAAGGACATAATCGAGAGCTTCTATCACCATCTGAAACGGGGGGTTGAAGCTGCTTTGAGGATAGGAATGTCATTTGTCGTGGCTCGTCATTGTGCCCATAGCCAGATTGAACTGCTGAAGACGCTCCCGGGTGGAGAAGGGATGGCTGATCTTCTGGAGCACAAACTGGCAGAGGCTGATCAACGCCTAATACAATTGCAAAAACTACAACAAGTCGATATGCCCGCTGCAGTGGAACATGAGCGCGTCTTCCTCGTAACGGCCTTGGAAAAGGTAAAAGATGTATTGGAGATGACCAAGCCCACTTTGGAGAAAGACCTCCAGAGGTTGTCTCTAAAGTATGACAAGCTGAACCGGAAGGAAAAGGCTTGCTTAGTTCGTGAGAAGGCCACATTTCGTACGATGGCTGAAACTAACGAACAAATACTCCAGCTCCAAGCTAAGCTGGTATCCCTGGAGACTGAGCTCCGAGCTACCCGTCAAGAGAGAGCTGATTTACGAGAAGACCGATAAGGTCATACGAGCCTCTGCTGCTCTGGAGGGTACGCTGAAAAAGATGGAGGACAACTGGCAGGCTCATGCACATCTTGAGGATGCTAAAAAGCTGACCCATGAAGCTGAACGCCGAGCCAAACAAAAAATCGAACGCTCAACAGAACAGTTGGAGGACGTACTCACCAAACTATGTGTTGCTGATGAGTAGTGAATTTCCCTTGTTCTTTTTTTTTGCATTCTTTTCCTATTTTTTTTTGTTGCTGGAGATGTAGCCCCATCAATGTAGTTGATGTTTCTTAAAATAAAAAGATACATTATCTTCATTCTTTGTTTATGATATCTGAAATACTCGTACTAGAGGGCCTAATACAATATTTGTTATTGGCAGAGGACATCCCACTTGGGAGACTTTTTGTGGACCTGTTACCCTTTTGTGCATCTGTGATGCGAGTAAATAGATTTGAAATAATTTTCAGTAGACTTATTACCTTTTTGTGCACTGGTGGTACGGGTAATAAATTTAAATAATTTTTTGTGGACCTATTATCCTTTTGTGCACCGGTAGTGCGAGTAATAGATTTGAACGATTTTTTTTGGACCTATTATCCTTTTGTGCACCAGTAGTGGGAGTAATAAATTTTGAAATAAAACCTAACAGAGGTAATATGGACGTGATAGGTTCTATAGCCTTAACACCATGGCTTTATCCCAGATTGGGTACATGTGCTAAGCTAGGAGATTATCTATATCAGAGGTAGTATGGACGTGATATACGACAATCAAAACCAGGAAATTTGCTGAGAGGCGACAAAAACAAACCTGGCAGACTCCGGTGGGATGAAGTATTAGAGTGAAAGTTCAGAGGTATTAGTATACATGACTTGTCACCCAGGGAGATGTGATGTGAATCCATTCGGAGATAGTAGAGTGTAAATTCAGAGGTACCTGGTGTACATAACTCGACATTCTAGGAGCCTGTCTTTAAGCATAATATTTTTTTAGAAACTTGCCTTTTATGGGCATCATAAGCAAGTCTTCGTTTTGTTTTGCAAACCGGTATATGCCGTTGGAGAATACGGTCTCGATGACAAATGGGCCCTCCCATTTAGGCTGGAACTTGTCGGCGATTTTGTGAGTCATGACCATCGGTCTGCGGACGGCCAAGACGAGATCGCCTACTTGGAATGTTATCTGCTTGACTTTCTTGTTGAAAGCTCGAGAGATGCGTGCTTGATAGAGCTCGATGCTTTGCTGAGCTTGTAAACGCTTCTCATCTAAGGCTTCTAGTTCTTGTAGTCGTCAGCGATAGTTATCGTCCGACATCAACCGGTAAGTAAGGGCCACACGAAGCGAGGGGATCTGGGTCTCCAATGGGAGAACTGCCTCGCTTCCGTAAACCAGAGAGAACGGTGTATTTTTTTGTAGTTGTCCGAATTATAGTATGGTACGCCCATAAGCATTCGCCCAGCTTTTTATTTCAGCCACACTTGTTTGAAGACACGAACGTTTTAAGAAGCTTGATTATGGTCTTGTTAAAAGCTTCAGCTAGACCGTTAGCTGATGGGTTGTATGTCGTTGAAGCCATATTCTGAATCTGATTTTTATCGCAGAATCGATAGAAAGCATGGCTTGCAAACTGTGGACCATTGTCGTAAATAATCCTCCGAAATAGTCCAAAACGGTAGATGATGTAATATTTTATGAAACTAATCATGTTTGATGTCTTTAAATTTGCAAGCAGAACAGCTTCCGCTCACTTGGAGAAGTAATCGGTGATTGCAAGTATAAACCGGTACCACTTGGACGACGGCGGGGTGATTGGGTACAAGAACTCGGATGGTTGATGTATGAAGTCTGCATAGATATGACAAGCCCTTCAATTCTTTGTATAATCGACCGCATCAGCTACCATCGTAGGCCAGTAATAGCCCATCCGACGGAGATGGTCCTGCAACTTTGGGCCAGGTAGGTGAGCCCTGTATACGCTATCGTAAGCCTCGCGTAGGGCTTCTTTGGCTTCTGTATCTGATAAGCAGCATAGTAGTAGTCCATCGTAGGATCGTCGATATAGCATTTTTGTTTCTTTATCATAAAAGAATATGAGAGAACGCCTTCTGATTGAAGTTGCTTCTTTTACATTCTCTGGTAGGGTTCCGTAGACTGTAAAGTCGATGAACGGGAGTCTCCAATCTTGTATGTCATTGGTTATCTGGGTGGAGTAACTCGTACCTAGTTGGATGTTGTTTTTGGGATAGACCATCGCATGGCCTATCACGTTGACTAGATGATGAGCATGATTTGGAACTACCAAGGAAGCGACGAGGCCTGCTAGGACATCGGCTTCAATATTTTGGAGCCTAGGGACATGCTCTATAAAGAACCCCTCCAAGATTGCAATGATGGTAATTGCTATCTGATGATAAGGAATCAGAACCTCGTTGCGGACCTCGTATGAGCCTCATATTTGATTAACAATCAACTATGAGTCGGCATACGCTTCTAGGTATTCGACCCCCACTTCTTTTGTAAGTCGGAGCCGGATGACCAGAGCATTATATTCGGCCACATTATTTGAACAGGGATCTGTGAGAGAGTACGCCCGATTGACTACCAATCTAGAGGGAGAAATTAATACTATCCCTACTCCAACGACGATATCAACTTGAGGCTCCGTTCTTGAGGCACCGTCGAAGAACATTCGCCAAATGGCATCATGTGAAGTCATGTTTGAGTTGATGACTTCTCTGGAATTTTTTCATAGATTCTGGTTGTTTCTGAGCCTGGATGGGCTGCTAAGAATTCGGCCGAGACTTGACCTTTGATAGCCTTCTGTAGAACGAAAACCATGTCGTAGGGGGGCAACAATATCGCCCAGGTAGCTAGACGAGAACTGAGTGCACCTGGCTTGGTCATGAGAACCCAGAGGGGGTTAACTCGTGAGACAACATGGATGGTTTGTCCTGTCACATAGTGTCATATTTTCTGAATGGCGAACACCAAAGCAAGACATTCATTCTCCATGGCGGTGTACCTATGCTCTATCCCCACCAACATTCGGCTGAGATAATAGATGGCTTATTCATGTCCCATGTCCTTGTTTTGTGCTAGTAAGGCGCCGAGGGAGTGTTCTATTGCCCGTACATAGAGCAGAAAGGGATTTTCGGTGACCGGGGCTACCGGAACTGGCAGATTCGACAGGTATTCCTTAATGTAATCAAAGACGTGTTGACATTTTTCATGCCATACGAAAGAGAAGCCTTTCTTCATGAGTTGTGTGAATGGTTGACATCGTCCTGAGAGGTTAGATATGAACCTCCTGATGTAGGCTAATCTTCCCTGAAGGCCTCGGAGTTCGCGGAGGTTTCTCGGTGGACTCATCTCCAGGATTACTTTTGTCTTATCGGGGTCTATGTGAATACCCCAGGAAGTAATGACAAAGCCAAAGAATTTCCCGTTGGACACGCCCAAGAAGGACTTGGTGGGGTTCATCTTCAGATTATACGCTCGTATGAGATCGAACATTGTCCTCAAATCGTGTAAGTGGTCATCCTTGGAGCAACTTTTGACGGTGATGTCGTCAACTTAACACTCCACCATCTTGCGCAAGTGGTCTGTGAAGATGACACTCATAGCTCATTGATATGTAGCACCGGCACTCTTCAGGCCGAAGGCATGACTGTGTAACAATATACGCTGATCGGTGTTCGAAATGACGTATGCTTCTCAACATTAGGAGACATTTTGATTTGATTGTACCCCGAAAAGCCATCCATAAAGGACATGCGCTCGAAGCCATACGTATTATCGATCATTATGTCTGTGATCGGAAGAGAGAATTCATCCTTAGGATATGCCGTATTCAGATTACGAAAGTTGATGTAGATTCAGATCTTTTCATTCTTCTTGATGACTAGTACTATATTTGCTACCCAGTCTGGGTGTTGCTTCTCACGGATGAAGCTACTAGCTATAAGCTTGTTTACTTTTGCTTTGATAGAATTCATGATGTCTGGACGGAACCACCATTGCTGTTGTTTGACTAGTTTTGCATCTGGATGAATATTGAGCTTATAAAGTGAGACCTCGGGGTTTAGCCCTGGCATGTCTTCATAGCTCCAAGCGAAGACATCGATATATTCTCTGACGAGTTATAATAGCGACTCCTGCTCATCGTCTGTCAAGATTTTACTGATAAAGATTGGCTTCGAGGAGGATCCATCGTCGAGGTCAACTTGTATGACCTCATCTTCAGTGGGAGGGTCTCATAGTTCAAAGCGCTTCTCCTACTGTACATCCAGTTGTTGGACCCAGGGCTCCAATTCAATGAATTTAGGCAGATCTTTGTCTTCTTTCTGAATGTCAGCGGACGCCATATTGACATACAATGTCTGCCTGAATATATCTTCAATGCTATCATCAGAATCGTATGTAAGTGATTCAGATGAGTAAGAATGCCACTCGCATTCCTCATCGGAGCTCTTGGGTGTTGTTGCTGGTGTAACATAACCTAGACCATGTCTGGACTTGCAGTAATGATCCTAAAGTTTCCCAGTCGTGACTGGCAACTACAAAGGTGATCATCGGTCGTTGTCGTAGTTCAGGCTTGGGGTAGTCTCCAGATTGTACCCCTACTTTTGTATGAAGTACTTGGCTTGGGAACTATAAAAGTAGAGCGGCAATCTTCCAATGTCGGGTTCGACATCAAACTCTTCTGGCATGAAAGGTTGAGGGCCTTCTTTTCGACCGAAGATGATTGTATGATCGCCTTTTCTTCTGTCCGGGACTAGGAAGTAGGTACCTCTAATGGGAGTAAGTCGGTTCGCTGTATAGACGATTGTTACCTATGTGTGCAGGTTAATTCCAGATCGTGCTCCATAGCATACATCGGATTAAGCTTATTGAGCTCAGGATAGATAAACGAAAACCTTTTATTGATGAAATAAGGTATCTTGTCTAGAGGAATTACATCATCGGCAGAGGGAGTATCCACATGTGCAATCAGATATGTTACGAGTTCTGCCTCCTTTTCAGCTACCCCCTGCGTGACAGGTGGCTGGGGCGACGTCTTGGACAGCTTGACCACCAAGGGTTCTGCTTGTGGCAACGGTTTTCTTGAGGGCCTCGGATCAATACTTGGATGCCGGCTCGTCTTGGGGAGACGGATAACCATCGGCTCAACAGAGGACTTTGCATCTTCTGTTTGCTTTTGATTGGCTTTCGGCAATCGGATCACCATCGGCTCCATGGTAGACCTCGTATCTTCCATTTGCCTTTGATTGGATTTCGACAATCGGATCACCATCGACTTCACAGAGGATTTTGGCTCCTGGCTAGACCTCCGGAGTCGGATGACCATCGGTTCCAACTGTGCAGCTGGGGCGGGGGAACCGGGCACCTCTTTATGTAAAGTTGTAATAAGGGGTGCGGCTTTACCTGGTTTACGGGCCTGGAGACAGATTTTTAGAGGTTCCTCTGACCCTGTTGTGGCCTCCAATTTATTTTGTATCCCCTCGTCAATTATGTGCTTTTTAGATTCCTCATATAGACAAGCCTCAGAAGAAAAGTAAGACTCAACCCTTTGAAGGGATCGATATCGGCAAATTCCGTCTTTACGAGGCCGTGCTTACTGACATACTTGAAGCAATGGTGGAGCATGGACGACACGATCATATAGTCATGTATCCATGGACACCCTAAGAGGATATTGTAGGATGTATCTGCGTCTATGACGTAGCAGGTAACTTCCATCTTCAGATCGTCGATCTGATATTTCAAGCGAATCTTTCCCAAAGGATAGCTTTCCAGGATCGATGTGCATCCGATCCACCTTGATGTCGCCTATGTATCCAGTATAGTACAAAGGCCGATCATGCAAGTTGGTTTTGATTAACATATCCTGTAGGGTAAATACGATGTTAGATATTGCATCTGTGCAATTGCTACCCTGGAGATTTGCTGACGAGTCTTCCACTAGAGGCTTGACCTGAGCTAAGTAGGTGTCAGCATTCTGGAGTGCTTCGCTCAATGAGACGCGAATATCCTTGGAGAGCCTTAGGAGCTCGTATAACGACAAATTTGCTGGCGTATTAGCTAGTTGTGCTAGTATGTCAAAGTTGTAAGGTCTCTCCAGCCCCTGAGGTGTGTCCTTCCGGAGTGGCCTGTCGAAGCAGGTTTCCTTCGGCTTGGATTTGTCTGCCGGTGGAGGCTGAGATGGTCCCGAAATATCAGTAGTAGGCAGCATTGTCGGCTGAGGGTCCTCGACTGAATTACCCAGAGTAGGCTGGAATTGTGTGCCAGATCGGGTAACAACGTCCGCTGCCTCCTCCGCTTCAGCTATGATTGTGTGGCAGGATCTGGACTTCCCGCCCTTCCTTTTGCTAGTGGAGGATGGCACCGCTAGGGTAACTTCGGGCACTAAGTTCGGGTGGACCCACATGACCTCTCCTCATGACGTGGTGAGGGGCACCAATCCGATCATTTGATCCTGGACAGGTGGAAGGTTAGTAACCTCCATCGTTGCCCGGAGAAGGGGTACTACCCCGTCCTGAGTTTTGCTAGGGAAAAGTCACCGAACTGAACTGATACCATGTTTGCAGCCACAGTAACCTCTTCGAAATCCAGCGACAAAGCATTGGAGTTGATGAGGTTCTGGATGTATCACTTTAATGTGAAGTACTCATGTGTGGGGTGGTGGACATACGATGGAAGTGACAATACTTCGGATCCTCGATCTCTGCTGCTCGGGGCTCGCGCTTTACATCACGGAGTCGGATCCTACCCGCCTTCAGGAGCATGTCGAAGATAGGCTTGACATGGCTATCTTCAAAAGAGTATGTCATCTCCTTAGGCTTCGGAACTTCTACTTGCTTTTGTTCAGGCTTTTTGGTTGTACCAGTGACCATGGCCTGTTGGCCTTTGGTGTCCCGGTTATTGGTGGTGCCACCACTTTTGTTGTTGGAGGTGGTACCAGGACATTTTTCCTTGTCCTCTCCGTCTGGGAAGTGTAATCTCAGTTGGTGAGCCTTTTTTAACTTTGCCTCCGCATTGGTAGTACTTATGATGAAATTTGTCCAATCCCTGAATTGATCTTCGCCCATCTAGAGGCTGATTGCAGGAAGCAACTTCTTTTGGCACATTTCAATCAAAGAGTTTTCAGGATTGCCTTGGGGTAACCTCATCGCGGTTTGGAAAAACTACTTGATGTAGTTTATCGTTAGCTCCCTTTCTCCATGAACGACGTCCATGAGAATGACATTGTCACATCATGCCCTACTTCGTAGAATCTTTCTAGGAATATGTGTTTGAAGCCGTCAAAGGAATGGATGCAGTTGTCTGGGAGGTTGTGGTACCAGTTGAACGTGATTCCCTCCAATGCTCCGACAAATAGTCGTGTAAGGATGGCGTTATTATACGGCAAGTGGTGGATTGTGACCTCAAAATAAGTCATATACTGGCTAGTAGAGGTCTTCCTGTCATATGAATCAATATGAAACAGTTTGTAAAGCGGAGGAAAATGAACGCCTCTCCATGCAACGGGATATGGCTACCGTATTCTGAGGTCCCGGGAGGAGTCTCGGGCATTGAACATTGCTCGAAGCTCCTGAACTTCTATTCTTGCCTCCCTGGCCTCTTCTACAACTGAGGGAGCGAATATTCCAGGAGGATTGTTGCCCAGAGGAGGAGCAGTCGTGTTTGAGTCTGCGTTGACTGCGGGGACCAAACTTGTTTGTCTAGGTGTCCTTGCTGGTTGAGTCGGCAAGGCAGCCTTGATCTCGTCTACTGACTTAACCAAGGTTAAGATCATAGCTTCAAGCGCTTCTAGACGTTGTCGATCACTAGGCCCTTCATGATCATCTCCAACCATAAATACTGTCCGCACGTGGGGAGGGACGAATGAGACCGTAGAGGATGTGCTTTCCGGGTTGTACCCTCGTAGAAAGAAATCGTCGGGGAACGTCTGAATGTCCTCCTACTTGGACTCGAAAGGGGTGCTACCCCCTGCGCAGGAAGCTGTGTCGTCTTGGCGAAGGCGGTCACCCTCGGGGACGTATAAGTCTGTTGTACAATTCTATTGGATCGCTACCTCCTGCGCATCCTCTTGGAACACCGGGTTGTTACAGACATTCAGGGGACTACCACCCCCAGCTTCGTTCACCCCCAGGGACCTCGAGGATGAACCCCAGGGTGTTGGAAGCTTCTTTCTGGAATGGGTGCCGAGGTAGACACCCAATGTGGTTGACGGTGGGAATCCTCCATATGAGAGTTTCCTTGTCGTGCTGGCTGAGGTTGCCGAGCTAGAGGAGCCTGTCTTCTTTCCTCTCTTGTCGGTAGGAACCTTTCGAGTTGAATTACAGGAAGCAAAAGGAAATTTCTCGTCTTCCAAAATTTGCACTTGTTTCTCAAGTTTTCGTCGGACAGGTGCTGGCTGGTGCAGTCGTTGGAAGACGGACTGTCGGTCTTTAGGTGCTGTCGACTTGTTGCAGCAGCAATTGATGACAACTTGGGTACAGTGATGTACTAGAGAGGGCTCACCGCATGCTAAGGTTGCCTCTCTCTTCTTTCGTTTGTGTATAAGTATTTCTCGCAAGTCAAGGTCAGATTAATCTACCTTTGCATCTGTTTTATGGGCCCGGGTATCCTGAGCACACGGGTACGTAGGTATCATATTTGCTCCCTGATCTGAGGCAAGTAAAAGCACTTGCTCTCGATCGTTGTAGGGAGACTTTTGGGACCTACCCTGTTTGTTTGCCGCAAAGGGCTGGACACGGAAGGTTCTGTACAGCTTTCCATCAGGGGCTCTTGTAACAGTTAACGGTACCTGCTGACGGTCAACAGATTGGACAGTTGACTGGGCTTGTTGAGCCAGCACTGCCCTAGAATTCTTCGACTTAGCACCCAAAGGTGCGTAGTAGGAAGAGTCCAAGTTGGAAGCTTCAACATTCTCAATGGGCAGCATGGGGTCTGGTCCGTCTGAGAGATGGTCAAAGACAGAGCTTCTGACAGGGCCGTATGGGGCATCCTGTTTGCTGCCAGGATTGGCTGTCGCATAGGCCATCTGTCTGCGGACAGGATTGGCTGCCGCATAGGCAATCTGCCTGCGGCCACCTTCGTTATGCGGCCTCTTCTTCGACCGCATGAGTTTTCCTTGTGCCCCTAAAAGTCCAGCATCGTAATATTTTTCTCTGCCAGATTTGGGGACAGTGGGGTCCTCTGTGGTTTGAAGCGAGGCCGCATGGGAGCTTTGGTCGCCGTCTTGAGTGGCGAAAGGAGTTCCTTCCAGAGCCTGGCGAAGGGCAGTAGTCTTAGGCCTCCGTGTCATGCAGGTTCTTTTCGGGTTGGCTCGCTTTTGTGCTGGACTGGTGCTCCCATCGGAGAGCATTTCCTCGAATGCTTGTTGATCAAAATAAACAACAAGCATCTGCTGCATAGAGCCGAGCTTGGACGTGTCAGATTGCGTTACCAATTTCTCATCGGTGGAGAAAGAAGTCCCCAACAGAGTCGCCATCGTGTTTGCCATTAATTATCAAAACAAGAACTACAGTGGAACTAGATTTGATTGCAAACTTGAAAGTACAATAGAGAGCCTAGAAAGAAATCCTAGGAAACAATCTAAGTACAATTGTTTAGTTTTGATTCTGGGGGTGACGGTGGAGGCTCGGAAGAAGTATAGAAACTCTGCCTTACTCCTAGGACTATCAGACACAGTCTTTGCCCTTGAAGAAATTTCCAGCCTTTAGCATGGCTGTGGTACCCTGCTATTTATAATGATTTTAGGATGAAGCATATTTTGGGCCGTATAGATGGCCACATGGCTCTAACAGCACACGAAGACTCGGTCTTTGGCTGTCAGCTGGTGGTTTATTGAGATTTCTTTGTTGGAGCAAATCCGGGTGGTTGGGACTTGGTCATCTTGCCACGTGCCCTATCACAAAATAGAATAAATCTATTTGAGATAGCAAATGAGGGGCTGTATGGAGTTTGGGGCATTTTTAATCGCATAGGTCTTCTTTGTCCTCTAGTTCTCGGCCAAGTTGGGCCGCATAAAACTCATGTGACTCAGGTCACAATTTTCCTTACCCATGTGTCCCACCAGCAGTGCCACCAGTTCGCATAAAGTTTGGAGACTTTTAGGCCGCATAGATCCTGCAGTCTTGGCGAACTGCTCAGTCATATTTTGTCATTCTGGGCCGTATAAGGCTCATGCGGCTCAGGTCGTAGTCCATCTGGCCGCATGACACCCCTGCGGACCATGCCTCAGACCGCATGAACTCTCAGACACTTAGGCCCTAGGTTCAAGCATGTGGGCCCTATGTCTGGTGACATGACACTTCTTGTCTTTTTCGAAAGGTCACGTCTTATCTTTATCTTTTTTGTCAGGATGTGTCAGAGTTGTCATAGTTGTCAGAGTTGTCAGCTTTGTTAGAGGGGCTTCTGCGGCTGATTAGCTTGGCCGCATAAGTAGCTCTTCCTTCTGCAGCCCGAATCAGTTTGGTCGCATTTTAATATAATCAATCTGTTTGAGACAACAATGATGGGCCGCATAGAGTTTGGGGCATTTTGGACCGCAGAGTTTGTCATGCAGCTCTTCCTTCTGCGGACCAAATTAACTTGGCCCAGAGCACCCATGCGGTCAGCTTTGTAATGTGATCCGCATGAACCCCATCTTTTCCATGCTTCTACAGTCTTCGCCTGGAACTACAAAGATATGCCAGGCTTAGACCCCAATGTCGCCGTACATAAACTGAATATCCTGCCTAAAGCTAAGCCAGTAAAGCAACAGCAACGACATTTTTGCCCCGATACCATGAACGCTATCGAAAAGGAAGTCAATAATCTAATAAAGAGCAGCTTCATTCGCGAGGCAGGTTGGGTGGCCAATATCGTTCCGGTCACTAAAAAGAATGGAAAATTTTGAGTCTGTATAGATTTCTGCAATATAAATGCCGCCTGCCCGAAGAATGAATTCTCGCTATCCATTATCGACGTGATGGTCGACAACACCTGTGGGTTTGAGCGCTTGTCTTTCATAGATGGTTACTGTGGCTATAGCCAGATCAAGATGTTTCCTGACGATGAGAAACATACGTCCTTTCGGACTATGATGGGAGTATTTTGTGACACCGTGATACCCTTTGGTTTAAAGAATGCGTGCGCTACATACCAGCATGCTATGAGTATTATATTCCACAAACACCTATGCAAAACAGTTGAATATTACGTCGATGACATCGATGTCAAGAGTCGCTTTCGTGGTGATCACCTCCATGACTTGAGAACCATTTTCGATTTGATGAGGACAAATCAGTTAAAGATGAATCCGACTAAGTCCATCCTGGGGGTGTCCAACGACAAGTTCTTAGGTTTTATTATTACTTCAAAGGATATCCACGTCGACCCTGAGAAGACAAAAGCCATCATCGAACCGCCAAGGAACCTTTACGAATTTTGCAGTCTTCATGGGCGCTTGGCCTACATCCGAAGGTTTATTTCCAACCTCTCGGGTCACTGTAAACCCTTCACCGAATTGATAAAGAAAGGAGTGTCTTACGTCTGGACTGAGGAGTGCCAGCGAGCCTTCGAGGATATTAAAAGATATCTTATGAATCCTCCAGTCTTAGTAGCACCAATCATAGGAAAATCCTTTCTGCTCTATGTCCGAGCCTTGGATCACTCTCCCGGAGCCATATTAGCCCAGAATAGCAATACAGGTTACGAGCATGCTATCTATTACCTCTGCCGTCAGCTGATCGGAGCCAGGCATAGGTATACCCCTGTGGAAAAAGAATGCATTGCCCTCGTTTTTGCTATCCAGAAAACTTGGCATTATATAATCAAACAAACGATTACGTCATCTCTCGGGTCAATGCCCTCAGGGTCCTCATGACCAAGCCAGGGGCATTAAATTCATGTCTGACCACATGGGCAATACTTTCGTCCCCTTATGACATGGTATTTGTCCCAGAAAAGGCGGTCAAGGGTCAAGCATTAGCTGATTTCTCGGATGCCCATCCCATAGCCGAGACATCGAAACTTAATGAAGATATTCCAGGTGAAGTAATGGATGCCCACACCACAACAGAAGAGTCGGTTTGGTGACTGTTCTTTGACGGCGCTTCGAGAACAGGTCCCAAAAGCGATAATATGGCTGGAGTGGGGGTAGTGTTAATCTCCCCCGACGACTTGGTTATACAACGAGCATATTCACTCTCAGGACTATGTTCTAATAACGTTGCTGAGTACAACACTCTCATCATCGGACTTTGACTAGCCAAAGAGCTGGAGGTCGACTTTCTTGAAGCTTAAGGCGATTCTCAGCTGATTTTCAACCAAGTTTGGGGTAAGTATGAGGTCCGACATAAAAACCTGGTCCCATACCATCAAGCAGCAATTTTTATGATCTCTACTTTTATAGGGTTCTTCATAGAACACATTCCTCAGTTACGGAACCTAGAAGCTGATGCTTTAGCAGGACTTGCGGCATCGTTAGTAGCACTTATTGGAACTCAGCACACTATCACAGTGATATGGCAAGAGTTGGTATGTCCTAAGAATAACCTATGCATACAAGCCTACCAGTCCACAAAGGTTGAAGAAGACTTCCGAGACTGGCGCTCTCCCTTGATAGATTTCGTAGTGTACGAAATCTTATCGGATAATGCAAAAGAAGCACCTTCCATCAGAATGCACTCTCTTCGGTTTTACTGTGACACTCAAACTAAGATATTGTGCCGTCGTTCCTTCGACAGACTCCTGCTCCAATGTTTATCAGGGAAGGAAGCTAAAGACGGCACATGCAGGGCTCATCAACCTGGACCTAAACTCCAAGACCGACTCAGGCACATGGGTTACTATTGGCCTACAATGATAGTCGATGCCATGGCATATGCTAAGAAGTATTGAATGTGTCAGATCCACACTGACTTCATTCACAACCCGTCTTGCACCCGATGGTGGCATCTTGGCCTTTCAAAGCATGGGGAATGGACATCATTGGCATGATCACCCCCACCACCTCATCAAAAGGTCTTCGCTTCATCCTGGCCATAACCGACTATTTCTCCAAATAGTCGGAAGCTATACCACTCGTGGAAGTAAAAACCTTCGACGTGATCAAATTTCTCAAGCACCATATCATTTACTGGTTTGGGTTACCTCGGAGGATCATCCACGACAATGGCCCGCAATTCGTCAGTGGCTCCTTTCGTTGATTCTGTAATCAGATCAGAACCGAATCCAGAGCATATCATCGACAGCCTAGCAGCTAATGGGTTGGCCGAGGCTTTCAATAAAACCATTATCAAACTCCTCAAAAAAGTTGTGTCTTCCAATAAACGTAACTGGAACGAGAAGCTCGACGAATGCCTCTGGGCTTACCGAACCACCGTCCGTACACCTACTGGTAGTACACAATTTTTACTGGTATACGAAAGCGAAGTCGTGCTCCCTTTGGAACTTTAAATTCCCTCTCTACGGGTGTCTCTTAATAATCATATGACTACAGAAGATAATCATCGCTTGCAACTACAAGAGTTGGAAGCACTCGACGAAAAATGCCTTCAAGCTCAACAGCGCATTGAGCTATACCAGGCACGAATCTCATGAGCCTTCAACAAAAAGGTCAAAAAAAGGTCATTTCGGGTTGGCGATCTGGTCCTATCAGTTAGAAGGCCAATGATTATGACTCACAAGACTGCTGGAAAGTTTCAACCCAAGTGGGAGGGACCGTTCGTTGTGGAAACGGTCTATTCCAATAGTGTATATCGGCTAATAAAACCTAACGGAGATTTACTCATGATGCCTATTAACGACAAATTTCTCAAGAAATACTATGTATGAATGTCCAGTTTATCTCTCATTTATATATTTTGGTTTTCCTCACATCCTGGTCAGAATGCCTACCATGTCCATATTACCTCTGAATACACATTCTTACCTATCGATCTTGTTTCAACAAGTCCACACTACCTTTGTTGAGAAATATCGTCGCTTGTCGTCTGCACCTAGTTATAGGTGAATTCACGATCAGTCTCTTGAACAAACATGTCCATACTACCTCTAAGTTGTTCTCAGGTTCCTTACTATGTTCTCCTAACCTCCGAGTAAGTTACTTATCTAGAATCCCATGTTTGTCATATCCATATTACCTCTGAACAAACGTTCATTTCTATCCTTCAAAGAAAATGCATCAAAGAAGACGAATATACAGATGTTCACAAATCACAAAGAAGTTCACATAAAGCCAACAAAAAGAGATCGATTTTTTATTGATATTCATGATTACATATGATGGAAATCTACTACATGATTAGATTTTTCATTGATATTCATGATTATATCAAAATCTACTACTGGCTCATGGCTCCCTCATCATAGAGGGTAGTGATGTATGCCCCCGGCAGTAATGTGACAAATGCCTCATGGATGAGGGCAATAATGTCACAAAGTCTTCCGCGCTGGGCCTGCATTAATTTTTTAAGATATGCAGGAAGGTCGTCTCGAGTGTGCAGAGTAGTCGCCTCGCCCGTGCGGAGAAGCTACTGGAAGACAGGGTGCTAATCTGGACAATCAGTCCTAACCCTGTAAATCTAGTCTTATATCGGCGGACAATACGTCTCATGTCGGGAGTGAAGACAGCTAGCATGCTGTATGAATGGGGATCACTTCGCTTGATCTCGTAACAAGACATCGCATCAGAATAGTTGTCTTTGCGAATCAACTGACATATAATGTCCTTCCATGCTCCATCTGAATAGGCACAAGTCAAGATACGATCTGCACAAAAGATAAAATCAAATAATCAATCCTTTTCAAAAAAAACTTGGGAAAAGTCATACAATAAAAGTTGCCCCATACGCTCAATAGTAAGTGAACAAATACAAGGGCACGCCTATCAGAAAAGTGCATAGGCGCACAACAGAAGCCTCATCGTGCAGTACGGCAGCACATACGTGTTTTAGTACAAACCAGAAACTTGGCGCCAACACTTCTTATGATGAACGCCTTGACAGCGCCAACGCATGTTACGGCACGTGACGAAGGTTAAATCATGCACCACAAATGACAAAGGCTCCAACATGACAGTGTTCGTGAGAAGCCATGTCGTCTGAGAATTGTGAAGCCTACGTGCATCAAGACGCGTGACAGTTGTTAAGATGTGAATTACAGTGATGAATGCCCCGACGCATCAGTGTTCGTACTCTCAAGGAAGGAAAGTTTTACTCCCACGTAGTGAGGCCTCCGGGAAGTTTACGTACTATCAATTGCAAAGTGCATCCCGTCGACGTCGAGCGAAGTCCCGGCAAAAATGTTGATCGGGGTCTTAACAAGAACCTCGAGTAGCACGTCGACGAAGGCTTCGGGAGGCCTTGACTTAAGTTCACTCACTTCTCTAAAAGAGAAAGGAGTCGGAGAAGCCATGGCGTCGGCCATGGAACGAGAGGAGAGGATAAACAAACAAAAACTTTCTCCAAAACTCCTTATTTATAGGCTCATTTCAATAAACCTGGCATTAATAACGACGAATCTAATGCCTCGGCTCTCATGACGAATATTTTCTAGGGAGTCATCTCAATGACTATTTATAGGCTTCAAACGACGTGTGCATTGCTAAGGGAGGAAAACAAACAGTTATATATTCAAGATAGAACCAAACTAACCGCTCATATCCGAAAGAAGATTATGCTAGCATCATCTAAAGGCGCACGCCCCAGCTATTCAAAGTGTTTCTAACTTTACTCAAAAAATTAGAAAACTTTGAAGGGGTCTTGTAGGCGCATGGATCGTGCGCCCCAACAAGATCAAAGTATACCATGTGCCTTGTTTTAGCATCAAGACTGGCAAAGAACTATGCACGCCTGAGACATCTAGATCTTTATGCTCTAGGCCAACCGCGCCCCTTTAAGGATGCGTCCCCTTCTTGTGCTCCACTTTCATAGGCACGCCCGATCCTTCACATCATGATTACTTTCTCCCATACTGTATTTAATGAAGTTAAAACCTTTTTTGAGATGTAAAGTCAGACACTTCGACTCTCATACCAAGGATGAACCTAGAAAAGTGGAGTACAACCGCCTTGGAAACATCATAAGAATAGGCACATATTTTATGCACGTTCCTCTTCGCGCCTCACCAACTTGGGCGCACCTGAGCCATCACGCCTTCGCCTATGTCTATCAGTTGCACATTTTTGAGACTGCATTTAAAAAGCATGACTCTCTTGAGACCACCATATGACATTTCGCTTCTCATACAAAGAGACGAACACTGAAGTCAAGGTTCATTCCCCTCGGGAACTATGCAACTAGGCATATGTCGTCCTAAGCCCCCATAGGCGTGTGCTTCTACCCTCGTGCCTACATACCATGCGCCACCTAGGATAGTAACTCTTAGACACGTGTGTGACTCTGGCACGTGCCACGTGTCCAAATGCCCAGTCACGCCAAAGAACAAGTTTAGAGCATTTTGAAATTCTCTCTAACAGCATATCTACTATGTGGCGGTCGGCTATGGTCTCCTCACTAGTAAAGTGTGTGTTGATCGTAACCAACCCCTACTTAGGGGCACCGCATGGCAAGATAAAGCTCGCGCCTGTCTACTCTTAGGCGCGTGTACTACTCCCTCCATCAACTATAAATATGAGGAGTTCTCCTCCATTTAAAAGGTCAATCCCCCCGATTCCTGATTTTCAAAAGAGGTTCCCGAGTAAGCCAGAGAGAGTCCTTGCTGCTCCCCTCAGCTAGTGAAGTTGAGCCCGCTAATACTCCCTCACAGTCAGATCGTCAATGGATTAAAGAAACAACCCTCCACAGTCACAACCCAGATCAAAAACAAAGTACGATCAGGGATTCATGTTAGGAGTTCCTCTTTGTATTCTCGTTCGTAGTACTTCACAAGCAACCTGTTTTTAAGCTTAGAAGCAATGTCGAACAAGGCCTAGGAATGAACGCATCTTCATCGGCTTGGTTGGAGCCTTCTGCTCCCGTATGGACTGGACCTTCGCACCATCCATCCATATTTTGCCATGTCCAATCCAGTACCCTCAGAACCATATCTCTTCTTATGCAAATGAGCACTTCTTTCACTTGAAAAAGAGTTTATTCTCCTTCGGTACTTGGAAGACGGCCTTTAAATGCTCAATGTGCTCCTCCATCGTGTTTGAGTACACCATGATGTCATCGAGATAGACCATGATGAACCGATCCAGATAGGGATGAAAGAGCTTATTCATCACAGTATAAAAAGTTGCAGGAGCATTTGTTAGACCAAAAGGCATAACCATAAATTCATATGCGCCATACCTCATGACGCATTTGTTTTTGCCTCGTTGCCCTCCATAATTCGGACTTGATAGTACCCCGAACGCAGATCAAGTTTGAAAAAGTATCTTGTGCCTCCCAGTTGGTCGAACAAGTCCGCCACCAATGGGGTGGGATATTGTTCTTGACGGTCACCTTGTATAGTACACGATAGTTGATACAAAATTAAGGCTTCCATCCTTCTTCTTCTAGAATAGTACCGGTATACCATACGGGACCTTCGACGGTCTGATGAAGCCCGCATCTATTAGCTCCTTGAGTTGCCTCTTCAACTCGTCTAGCTCGGGCGAGGCCATGCGATATGGGGCCATGGCGGGTGGCTTCGTGCCCGACTCTAACTCGATGGCGTGGTCAACCTCCCTCCGTGGAGGTAGCCTCTTTGGCAACTCATTTAGCATGATGTCTCTGAACTCCACAAGGACGTTATCGATCTCAGGCGGAAGATCCTCCTGCCTGGGCGCCTCTTCCGTCTTAAGCACACAAGGTAGGTCAATTCTTCGTGTCGCATCCCCTTTTTGAGTTGTAAGGTGGAGAGAGCCTTCCCCTTCGCAAGCTCGTGTCGTGCAACTGTCACCATGCACGGGAAGCTCTCCTTCCTGATTCGACGACTACCAGATGAGGTATTGGGACTGCATTTGCCGATGTGAGGAAGTCCATTCCAAGGATCATGTTGGAGTCATCCAGTGGTGCGGCTATGAGACTGGTGACACCCGTACAGTCTCCTACTTGGATTTTTACTCCTTTGGCCACCCCTTGCACAGGATGCGCCTCTGAGTTGACCATCTTCATCTTGCTTGAGTCTTTTTCAAGTATCAGACCCAAGTGCTAGACCATTGTGTCCAACATGAAGTTGTGGGTTACCCCTGTGTCGACCATCGCCCTCGTGTTGTGGTCGTTGATCTTCACGTCCACATACATCAGCTCTCGAGTCGAGGCTTTGGTTACGACTGTATTGCTCTTCAAAGCATTCAGTAGGTGCAGAGTGCCTATGTGAGCCCCCATCCTAGGCTCCACGTCCTCGGCCTCCTCGTCTTGGACCGTATTCACCCTCTTACCTTTGTTGGTGCAGTCGCGTGCGAAGTGATTGCTACCGCACACGAAGCACTCAATCTTTCGTTCCATCGAAGGCTTCGTAGGATGCTTGTTCTTTGGTGGGGTTCCATTTTTGTTGTTCTTCTTATCTCTCCCACTATTGAACTTGGTTGTGGTCTTTGCCATGGGCTTAGGGATATCGCTCCCTCGATACTTTATCAACTTCTCGGCCGCTGTAACGAGCATATTCAGATTTGTGACGTGTTGCCTCTATAACCCTTATACCACCCATGGTTGTAGACCGTCCAGGAAGAAGAATATGTGATCTTCTTTATCCATACTAGAAACAGCAAGCATCAGGCAGGTAAACTCTGCCACATACACCTTGACAGACCTGGTGTGCTTGAGTTGTCTCAAGCTCTGCCTCGCAATATACTCCATATTTATCGGGTATAACTAAGACATGATCTCCTTCTTACGATTCTTCCAAGTCAAGATCGAACAGAGTCCATTATTTTTGTTGATGCACCCGCATCGCCACCACAGAATAGCATCATCAAAAAAATAACGTGTTTACCTTATCAGTCTCATCCTCAATGCGAATCGCCTTCAGGTACCACTCGATGTTCCAAATGAAGTTATCCAATTCCTTCGCATCTCGTACGCCATTGAAGGACTTTGGTTCTGGATACTTTACTTTTTGGGCTGCCTTCCTCATCGGAGACGCACACCAGCAATAGCCTTCTCGAGGATCGTCGTCTTAGTTTTTAGCTCCTCGCGCAGTTAGGCAATCTCCGCCTTGGAAGTCTTTTGTTCCTCCTCGAACTCGGCTTGCATCTCGAGAACATGCTCCCGAAACTGCGTCATAGCATGGGTGACGTCAGTCTCCAACCCATGGGTGAACTCCTCGTGAGCCGTCTGGTTTTGCTCTGCTTGAAGCTCGATATATGTCACGCCTTTCTCTAGCATCTCCATACGGGACGCCAACTCGCCAAGGGCACGTTCCATCGACGGCTCCTTGCTCTTGCCCTTCCTCGTCGGCTTCACCTTAGGTGATGCGGGTTGCTCCTCGTTGTGGATGATCTCGGAGAACGACATGGGGATGATCGACCTTTCCTCTGATACCACTTGTCATGGACTTAGTATTTTTACTAGCATTTTGTCCCGTGCGACACACTATCTTCCTTCTCGAAGACTCGTGCAAGCCTTTCCAACCTACTTAGCTAGAATGTTAAGAAAATAAAGAAGAGTGGAGCAAATGGGACTTGTAAGAACTGTTTCTATTACTTGGAGAATGTTTACAAGTTTTTGGTGGTGAGGAACAAATGAAACCTCTCCCTTATTTATAGTGCCTATAGGGCTTACATGAAAATCTCAAGAAACTTTTGGAATCAGCATATTTCAGGAATTATTCTCTAAAATATAAGAACAAAGAAAATTTCTAGTACATCCAGAAAGATCATAATACATCAAGAAGGATCTGGAGTCTTCTGAAAGATTCTCGGGTCCTCTGGTAGATTCTGGGGCCTTCTGGAAAGTTCTACCATCTTCTAGAATATTCTGGAAGCTTCATACATACCTTGGTCCATGGAAAGGTTATGCAACTTAGCCTCGGGCGGGGCGCAACATTTGGGGTGTTACACACAGGCCCTATGTTCGGTACGAGGTGTAAAAGTCACCCGAAGTCAATTATACTTTTGGGCTGAAATGTCACATTATGTATGCTGATTTATGAATAGGTTTTCATATACTTTCTGATGTCCTTTTGTCGCAAGATCATATATATATATATATATATATATATATATATATATATATATATATATATATATATATGTATATATATATATATATATATATATATATATATATATGTATGTATGTATGTGTTGTGTGTGTGTGTGTGTGTGTGTGTGTCTATTTTGATAGCAAATTGGTCATCCACGTGGTTTTGCATGGTTTGTCCGGGTGTCCATTTTACGAACGTATGTCCAGACTGAACCAATTTCGTTGTGTACGAGTTTTCGGTGACTTACGGAGCACTTCAACCACTCTAAATTTTTTGGTAACACTCTAGACATCTTGATCTATCCATCCAATATACTTTTGTATTATTTGGTTGAGTTTACATATTTTATTAAATTTTGTTTCCTTCGTGTTGTTGTCGGAACATCGAAATACCTATAATCTAAATATTATTTTGGACTCGGAACTATATGGAACTTCTCTAAAATAATTATTATGAGTATTTTATCGTAGAAGTCATATTTTTATATATTTTACAGAATTTTTCCAGAATATTAATTGATTAAAATTAGTTGTGTCGGGTACAAAATTATAGACCAGTCGGTGAATATTGATATAGGATCAATATGAGACTTGGATACCTATTTTCTTATGAATAAAATAGACTAAATTTTATTACAAAATATTTTAATATATTTTTCCAGAAATAAATAATATGTTTTTACTTTATAAAAATATTTAGTTTTGATACCATATATGCTAGATTGGGTTAAATATGTAATGTGGCTAGTTTAGTAGCACATATTAATTGGGTCTATATATGGTAAGTCCATATATTGTGTGACCTAGACATGTCATTGATAGTTAGATTTATTCTATTGTAGGTTTACGTGACGGTGTTAACGAGGATCCCGGAATCGGACCATTGTATATGCACTTGAAGACTACATGTAAGTGTACCTTTGCCAATGTTACAGTTTACTATCTT
Source organism: Iris pallida (assembly GCA_029216955.1). Classification (NCBI taxonomy): domain Eukaryota; kingdom Viridiplantae; phylum Streptophyta; class Magnoliopsida; order Asparagales; family Iridaceae; genus Iris; species Iris pallida. The sequence goes on along the minus strand of JANAVB010009198.1, from coordinate 16,898,830 downwards.
TTTTCACGACCCGTACCTGCATGATCGGGTACGAATGCATGGATACGTCCAGCCTACGCCGCAGAATCGGCGGTAGTTTGCTGTCTGAACCTTGAAAGTCATCCAATAATCACAAAATCGATCATTTGCTCAATCATGAAACTAGAAAAGAAACAAAACCAAAACCAAGCGAACACACGATCACAACATTCACTATCACTTTGAGTACATATACATGTCCAGTCCCCCGGAGAAAAATTCGATAATCCCTATCAATAATAATATAACTCATATATATGTTTCATCAAAATCATATGCCACATACATCTCATATATAATCTAAGTCTTCTAGAACCTTCCTCGAGTCATCGTCCAATCCGATGTCATCCTCATATCCTGGCCTAATATGTCAACGATTCAGTCAGGAAAAGAGCAAAGCACATCCATCCAAACAAATGTCGCACAATGCAAAATAAAGCAATAAAGTAAATACAAGAAATAAATGAACCAAAACATGTGACATTGTATTATGTCATGTGATACAACCTGCAACACGAACAACTATAAGAATAACCACGATCAAGAATAAATACGACTATATACTATGTGCAATTGAAATACCATGTTTAATATGTGGCCAGGCTGGGGTAATACGTCACATCCGAAAATGGCTATTAACAATAGAAATATGCACAACATACGTGAGGTGTATAACTGTTTATTTACGATATGTATGCTATCAATTGGGTGTGACCACATACCCAATTGGCATTTCTCCTTCTACGAGACACAAAACAATATCAATAATGATAAGTCGTGATCAATATATGATAAACATGACACATGTCATGATCAATGTACGATAAAAAAGTCAAACAAGTCACGATCATGACCATGAACAATAAACATGAATCACAATCAAGAAAAGCAATCATGATTAGTAAATAGGATCAGTGTCAAGACAGTATCGCAATATGAAACATCATATGACAAAAAAATATTACATTTATAATGTACTGAGAAACATAAGTAAGTAGTGTACTTGCCTCAGGTCCAATAGCTGACTTGGTGCATAGTCCAAAAACCTATCATAAAATAAATCCACATCAATAAAACTATTTAAATCCAAGAAATTTATAAAATGAACCTTAAATGGCCTAAACCATCTATTTTCCCTAAAGCATAAAACAACAACTACTACACAGCCCTTAAAATGAAAATCTCCCAATAAATTAAGATCCCAATAAATTTGTCCAAAGCAAGGCCCAACTAATTAAGCGCATATATTTTTTTCTTTTTTTTTTCTTGTTTTTTCGTCAAACCCAGCCCATACCAACTGGCCAAAATTTCTAAACCAAACCCGGCCCACCCAACTCATCTAATCCTTTTTTCTTTCTTTTTTATTTTTTTCTTCTTTTTCATTACTCATAACACTGAGCCTAGCCCAGGTCTATTGGGCCTACATATCCAACCCAAGGCCTCCCTTCATATACCCTACATCTCTTCTACTCACTCATTCTCTCTCCTCACGAGCTCTCTCAAAAGAAAAAGAATCAAAGAAGAAAAAAAAAAGAGGAAGACAGGAAGAAGAAGGAAGTCGAGACTCGCCGGAGCTAGCACGCGACCGTGGTAGCACTCGACAAAGAGAAAAACCTGAAGCGGTGGTGGCGTAAAGGTGGAGCATGATGGCGCTCCACGACTCCGACGAGTAGGCAGTGATGGAGGCTAGGTGGATTGAGGCTGCAACGGCTAGGGCTCTACCACGGTGGCTACAGGCGAGGCCATTCCAGATTGGGGCTTGTAAGCAGCTCGCCGGCGGCATATCGTCCAGATCTGGGGAGGCGGTGGCTCTCGACTTGAAGCGGTGGGTAGTGGACTCGCCTCCGCTCGACAACGTCGGTGGATCAGAAAATCTAGGTGGCCACGACACTGGAGGAGAAGGTAGATCCGGTGGCTCATCGGTGAAGAGGTGGTTCAAGGATGAGCTCCGATTTGGTGACTGGGATGCGACGGTCGGAGGAATCAACTGCGAAGTTAGGTGGAGGATAGGCGACGGTGGCGCACAATGGCCCGAGGGGTCGGTGGTGGCTCAAGAACTCGGCTTCGAGTTTGATGGAAGCGGCGTTGTGGGAATCCATGGGGCGCTGCCAGACACGACGAGGTCAGCCGAGGACTCCGGCAGCCTAGTCGACTCTTAACGGCACTCCGACGAACCCTTGGAAGCTCAAAAAGGATCTTAGACAATGGAGGTGGCGGTTGACAGAATTAGGTTAGGGTTTAGAAAATGGGATTCGTATCCCTGAATACCGGACATGAGAGGCTGTGTCGAAAATAAGTATTGAATGTATGAGGTGTCTGTGTCCTTGGGAAATGCTATGCTTACAACAAATTTTGGTTGTAAGCTTTACAGTCGCCTACATGGCATCCATTGATTGGGGGGAGGGACCAAGTGGGATCGGGTGGGACCATGTTAGCAGGGGTGGATATGAGTTGTAAGAAAGTTGTAATATTTAGTAGTAAACTTAGCATTTTTACTGTGTCCTCGTGGTCGGACCCGGGGGCACGAGGTATTGGTTGATATGTATTTATGGAATTTGGGAGATCGTATCATGTCAGATACGAAGATTTGTATATGTAATAGTTAGGAATATCAATGAAATTTGGTGGACAAACCGATACAACAAGACACGAGAATTTGTTGGACACAGACACAAGACACGTAGGATTTTTAGGAAAGTTGGATTGATTAATGATAATGATACTTAGAGGTATTTATAGGAGTCATTAGGAATAACCTAGACTCAATTAGCACATGGTTCCAAGGAATATTTCTAGAATATTTCAGAGAATATTCCAAGAAATATTCCTAGGAATACTCTAGATCCTAGAGAATATTTCTAAGAATATTCTTTGGGATTAATAACCACTAATTATAATTAATTAGGGATAATCTAGAAGGTTTCTAGTAATCACATAGCTAATCATGACAGAATATACGACTAAAATACCATTCCACTTCTAGAAATTTACAAAATTGTCACTCCTTCTCCGTAATCATAAACTTTAAAATAATTACCAAATGATGTCACTCCACCTTAAATATTTACAACTTCGCCATTCCATTTTCTATAATCACCAAAATAATTCACAAATAATATCTAGAAAATAAAATTTAAAAAACTAGGAATTTGAGAAAATTAGAAAATAGAAAAATTCAAAAATAGGGGGTTACACTTTTCCTGTTTATTGTCGCATTTATTTCATGTTCATCATCTTTATGATGTAGGATTGGTCGGTATTTAGCATCTGAATCGAGTTCGGGTGCCGATGTCATTCTAATGACATTGTATATCGACACTAGGTATGACGTATGTTATTCGTGTTCATTTGCACGACAACGACACGATTTATGATACGGACTCTGCATGATTATTTGTGGTTATAGACTTCATGATAGGATGCTAGAAAGTTACTTGCACTTGTAATTTATTATATTGGACTTGACTCGACTTGCTAGATCTAGACATGGGGTGGGAAGAACATTACCGACATATGAGGTTATTTTATTGCTCGACTTCATTACCATATTAGGACTTGGTTGTTATACTATTGCTTTTTATTGTCTTTGTAGCAGAGCTCTCGTAATGTCGTACGAGCCTAAGTTGTACCCGCACAAGACAAATACCAAAACGGCCGATTGAGCGGCTTAGTGACGGGATCGCCGCACAGAAGTCCAGAGCAAAGAAGTTGAATAACACAAGATTTATAAAAATAAATCCTCTTTATTGATATTACAGTAAAATTCAAAGGCATGAGGCCAAGATTACAATCGCTCCAGCTCACACTCTCTCTCTTTGAATATAATCACTCAGCTCTCTCTCATCTCTCAGTACAAAAGATTAAGTCCTTAGGCTTACAAGTTGAAGAAGACGATCTCCATATATTATATTCCGTATAGGTGAAATCTTCAATGCGGCCGTACGTCTCGAAACGCTGAGGAACTCAATGTCTTGATACGTCCAAGCGAGTTCCGCACCGAACGAGTTGCTACATGATACCTGTAAACAAACTGTGGGGATATCAGTACATTGAATGAATGGCGGGGAGGCCTCTCGCCTGCAATGCCCTACTCTGCATGAGGTATTTAGTTGGCTTGTTGGATGTAATCAGAATGTTGGACCGAGACTTATGTTAGAAATCAAGAGAATTGAGACTGATGCAGTCTTTATTAGCTGTCCGGATGGAATGAGTATTAGAATGTGGCTCGCTGGTGGGGCTATGTCTAGTAGGAAATGTGTGATCGAAACAAAAAGACCCTTTATGCAAGTAAGTGGAACTGTCCCTTCTCTCTTACTCTTTCATGCTTAGTAAAATAGAGTATTATATTATTAATATATGTCCCTAAATGTTCCATGCTCTAGTTGTTGAAATAGTTGAAATGCTCTTATTGCATGCTGGTGAATGATAATACTTGAACATTGAACTGCTAATGTGAATTGATGCCTGAAATGAAATGATAATGCCCCTTATGTTTAATGCTGCTAAAACAAATGAAACACTTGAATATTGAGATGCTTATGTGACCGATATATGAGAAATAAACTGGCATTGTTATTGACGCCATGAAATGAATGAGAAATGTCCCTATGAGAAATGAAACGTTGTTTATTCCTTATTAAAAGGAATGATGTGAGAAATGTTGTGGTGGATGAAATAAGAATGTAAAATGATATGGCTTGGGATCATGGAGATCGCCAAGTGTGAAAATAATATGAATGATGGAATGATTAGTCGTTGAACACGGCTCGGATTTGAGATGAGATGTTGAACTGTTGGATTTGCTTACATTTAGTTGTTTTACCATGCACTTGTGTTTATCGAGTCGGACACGCATTCTCATCGTCATGGACTTAGTAATTGTGCACAAGTTTAAGTAAGTTTTCTCGAATGGTACCTGGAGCACTGGGACCGATTCGACCTGGAAGAAAACATTGGTCGTGCTATGGTAGCACGAGGTATTACGGGAAATTCGACTAGGCTTGCAACCTACCCTGGAATGGTGTGTCGTAATACCGGTTGGGAAGTCCTTTATGGTACAGTTTCACCAACGACCACTAGTCGAGTGTATGCTAATGAATGTCTTATGCAGGTAGAGTAAGTATATCATATTATCCTGTATTTTTATACAAGTACGAGGGAGTCGGCTGTCGGTAAGAAATCACTTAAATATGATATATTTATTTACATATTAGTTCAACTTGTCTGCTTAACATGTTAAATACAATACTGCTAAATGTTGCCTTTCCATGAGTATTGTTATAACCTGATAACACCAAAGTATACTATAATGGTGTCTTACTATGACACTGCTTAATAATGACATACATGCTAAACTGTTGCTATAAATGTGAAATATGAGAGTACATGCTGCCCATGAATTACTGTTGCTCCCTACATGAACTGTAAACTGATGTTAGGCCCTAAATAGAAAGATTAATCTTAATAAATGTTTGCTCACATGATTACTTAGTGTTGGTTTAGGCGAGTGAGATGGTTCTGCTCGCCAGTATACGATGGTGTACTGACCCACGTTGTGGGCACTCTTTCCAGGTGCTCGTACTTGGGAAGTTAAGTATACAAAGATCGACGTTGATCACTCCCGAGGCATTAAAGATTTGTTGGGCATACAGAAGCTCTCCTTGTAAAATATTATGTCTTCTGTTTATAAAGGGTATAATGTATGGAACATTGCATAGCTGTTGTACCAGTGAGTTGTTAGCTAAGTCGGCATATCATGTTGTAAGTTCATGTATCAAATGTAAGCCTAATAACAGGCACTTCAGTTGGCTATCAATGTAATATGAGAAGTATTGTTGTAAGCCTTGTACTCTATTTGAATTATCAATAAAGATAACTTATTTCTACAAATCTCTGTGTGACTTCAAGTTATCTGCTTATTTTCGCTGCTATGAATCAATTTGATATGTTGTTCAACAAAAGTGATATGTCCTTACTATCTTCAATTTGTCTGCTTGTGCCGCTGCGATGTGTTCATATTTGAAGATTATCAATTTGCACCGTCTTTGCCTTGTACTAGTACAACACCAGACTTGTACGACATCACGTCCAAGCGAGGATAATATGTTCCCAAAGGCTAAATGTGAGGACAAATGACTCTGCGGAATCGAAGCGTGACATCTTCTACCCATACAAAACCAACACAGTCATTTAGTGAGTGCGTACTATAATTTTAGTGGCCTTTCTAATATTGTCTTATGATCAGTTTTATGGCATAACTATAATCCTATTTGTGTCACAGCATCGTGGTCATGCCAAAAGCCCATCTATGAAACAATATCGTGGTCGTGTCTCGCAACTACAATGCCTCGCATATGTATGGTGCATTACGATGAGCCATTGACTCGAAGAGTTAAGTTGACCCGAAGAAGTATCGATGCGAATCGATGCAAGTACTAAGTTGATCCAAAGAGATAATAAGTCTGATTTGAACAAGTATTGATTTTAGTTGGTTTCATGTGCAGACTAGACTATTATGCTGAGTTTTTAGAGGTCGGTATTTGACCTCGTTTGCAACAGATTCCGCAGAAACCAAAGTATCGCCTCACAACGGGTTGAGGCACTACAACAAATATGGCCTACAATAGCATGCGCAAAATGCTATAGAAAGCCTTCTATAGCATATTTTGTCCGCTATAATTGCCCACGCTATAATATGCCAAGACATGTAAACGCTATAACATTATAGCGTTCTTCATGAATGATGTAGATGGATTATAGCGTTCATGAATGCTGTAAATGGATTATAGAGTTCATGAATGCTGTGTATGGTTTATAGCATTCATGAATGCTGTAGATAGATTATAGTGTTCATGAATGTTGTGGATGGTCTATAGCGTTCTTGAATGTTGTTGATGAATAATAGCGTTCATGAATGCTTTAGATGGTGCATAGCGTTCTTTAATGTTTTAGATTTATTATAGCGTTTCTGAACGCTGTCGATTTTTATAGCATTTTGAGTGCCATAAATATGCTGTAAAATTTCATATATGAATAACCTGTTTTGTAGCACATACAATTAACCTGTGCATCATAAAATTCATGTTGAACCGCAATTTTGATTTCAGCAATTTCAATCGCAACTTCCATTTTGATCAATCAATATATATAAAAGGTTTACCAAAATAAATAAATTCATACATTTTTCATTAAAACATTCAATATGTACAAAAAGTTGTACGCCTAAAGTAATCGAAATAGTAGTCCAAAACAGATTTTCATGTAAAGAGAATCTAAGATGTACAAAATGTTTGTAACCTAATGCTAGTCCAAAATTCAACTAAACTATTCCATTTCCATACAAAATATCTTTAGGCCAAAATGTAGCTCGATCGACTCTTTCCTTCTAGCTTATATCCACAACCATCAAAAATTTACACGCCAACCTACACAAAATTGAGAAGAAAACACATTAGCATTATTATATAAAAAATAAGTTCACACAAAATCATGTATCCATGTATTCCATTAACATTTATATTTGTTGCATTTGTTGCCTCACCATTGATGCTCATCTACAATGAGCATGGTCCCTAACCAAGCAACTAGTTAGAGATATTGTTCTCACAAAAGGAAATATTGGTACGGTAGATAAAGAATCTAAACTGACAGTAGTCAATTCCATATCAATAGCACCTCTTTCTTCTACTCTCGATCCTTCTTAGACAAGTTGGAAAAAAATATTGTTGTATGTTTTTTTTTGATATTATGACACAGATGTCATTCATATTTTTAATATTTTTACATAGACCTGACATGCATGTAACTTGATCATATACAAGAAAACATTCATTCAACAATGAAGCAGGTATGACAGCTTCAAAACTAGAACAAAAGGAAAAGGTGCAAAGTTTTCAAGTCATAAACTTATGAGATCTTCTATATCTCAAGGAAATAAACACAAACACAACATACCTTCACTTTCCACAAGTCAACAGCGATTTCCAAAGTCTTCAAACCCGTTAAACTCTTCACAGTTATTACCAGTTCTACCATCACTTGAACAACTTTTTCGAGTCGCAATTCTAAGTCAACTTCTATCCGTTTGAAGTATATTTCCATGTTGTTCAACATAAGGCCTTATGAAAGTCCTCCTCCACCAGACCTCAAAGGCCCTTTGGAGATTCGGACAGTTATCACCAACCTTCAAGAAACTTCCCAGCCATGAGAGCAAAATACTCTGCTGGTCCTCCAGAGGGAGTGTCAGAATTGTTCGGCCAATCCCTTCCTCCATAACCTTCCGGTCAAACGATCTGCAACCATGCTGCAACCAACTGTAATCATCTATGAGTGGCTGCAACCATACTTATAAAAGCATCTGACGAGTGTCCTTCGACGGAAGCATCTCCCCCTTTCCTATCCCGACAAAAAGTCTTGCTGTTATGCAGCTGATAAGGTGTCGTGACATTATTGGTAGCTTGGGATGGATACTAGCCAGCTCCTTTTGACTAGCCCACATTAGCGCAAACTCATCAGCTATATGCCTGTCAGCCAGTATCTCAAGTAACCATTGGAGGTTATCCCTGTCAGCCAGTATCTCAGCTGATAAGGTGTCGTGACATTATTGTTGTATGTTCATTGCTTTAGATTTAGATTATGTGATGACTAATAGACTTTGTAATCCACTTGGTTAATCCAATTTACAGGTGGCTGATAACAAAAGGCATACAAACTCGAGTGCTCTATTTAAGTACAGTCTAACCAATATGTCGTAGCAAAGAAAAGGCAAGCAAGCACAGTTTCTACCTGGCAATGAGCGAATATTTTGTATGTAACAGGCATATCCGAGGGGAGTGCTTGTGTTCTCTTAGGAAGCATTTCTGTGACCATTTAGAATGTATAATTTCTTTTGACTTCTCAAATTAATAAGCAAAATGCAGATTAATTCATATGAAAAAAACACCCACACTTTGTATTCACAAGTTCAGAAGCAGCTTGCGATGAGAAGAAAAGAGGACATTTAAACAATCAAGCTACAAAAATGAAATCCTCTTCACTGAAGTGATGTATATGCTACACAGGATAACAGTTAAGAATTAAGCACCAGACTTGTATTTTCTATCTTGCATCTAAGAGAATGCTTTTGTCACATGTAAATGACATGCTTCTCAGGTTATCGAGTCCCGGTAAATATGCCAAATATGAAATAAGAAGTAGAACACAGGCAGTCAAGAATTGTACACCTTGTATGTGGCCTCGCTAAACATTAAACTCCATAAAAAGTACATATTCTGGTAGCACCCTTGTTGTGAGATGAATTTAAGGAAGTTTAAAATACAAAAGGGGGCAAAGATGGACATAATTTGAGGGTTTCCAAAAGGAAAACAAAAGGCATACAAACTCGAGTGCTCAAACTCAAATACCCGGGTGTCTATTTTTCTACAGACCAACAATGCACCACATGGCCGTATCTTGGATACGGTACTTGGGAAAACTGATGCATATAACTGATGCCCATAGGATTATCCAAGACAAATACCTATTGGTCTACACAGATACTGCTACTGCTATTTGCAACTTCTACTGCTATTAATACGATTCTGCTGCTACTTCCTGTAGCAGATGCTTACATCTTCTACAGTATACAGACATACACACAGGTAAATATCCAAATCCCCTATCCGATCCTACATACCTATCTTTATAATGCCACAGCACTGTAGACTGAAGCTGTAGTAATAACAGGAGGAGAAAATAGCAGGTAGCTGCAGATAATGCATTACAATAGCGGGAATTTGTAGTCTCTTTATACAGTTTAGTAAAATGTACTCAGTTGTCACATAAATCTAGCTTTGTGAGGTAATCCATAATTAAGATGCCTAACCAATTACCCAAAATAAATGTAATATAAGAAAGCTTACATTAATGGCCAATTAAAGCGGAGATGTTTGGAAAGTTGAAACTTTTCCATGTCAAAGTCTCGAACTCCAGTCATTATTCGAAGCCAAGAAGTGCACGAAACCACTGAACAATTTCAAAATAGAATGACGGATTAGCTGCAAATTCATTAAAATAGATATAGTCAAATATAAGAAGAGACAAAATCAAGAACCGAGAGCTGTCATAAATATCCACAGCATTTGTGATTGCATTCTCATCATATGTCGTCCGACAACAGTAGCTTTATTCCCTCCCGATCCTGATACTGCTTGCTACAAAAAAGATTAAGAAAAAATATTAAGCCATCACCAACAATTTGAAAAACTGTGAAGGCAACTTGCCAAAGGCAGGTGCATCAACTGATCTATAACATTGCAGAGAAATTCACCAATTGAAGCTAATGAAGAGAGTGGATCAGCAAGCAAAAAAAATTAAAAAGGTAAGTCATGATATACATATAAAAATTAATGTAATTAATCAATATCTCCAGGAAGGAGTTCCAGACCAAAAACATTGCTACTATTTACTAGTATAGCCACTAAGCAACAGAACAATCAAGCATGGAACAGCTGAGCACCGATGATGTATATATATTTCACTATGTCATCAAGATTAATGCAATGACTTATAGAAAAAATCACAATAGTAATTTGTTGTCTACTGATGTAAGATTATCGCTATATGTTGTATACCAGTTAGAATGGATATGTATAGTTGGAGGAATTAGAGAGAACTTTTAAACTAATATGCAACAATACTAAATTAATATGCTAAACATTTAGGCTGATGAGAGGGTGTGTATGTGGTGGTGGTGGGGGTGGGGGGATTCTAATTAGATAAATACAAAAATCATATTTGGTCCAACTAAACCATCCTAAGGAAGCATCAAAAGAAATAACAAGCATACATCTACAAAATATTCGCTTTTAGACAGAGCTTGTTGATATGTTACCATAAAAAATAAATTCATCTGTAAATTGAATAAATTCAACAAAAGAATTACTCAATCGATCTTATATTGAATTTGTCTCCAATATAGAAAGTCAAAACTGTGGTAATTAGTTAAATGATGCAAACTTGAATAACCAATTTTGTTTTGTACAAAATTACCACAGCAACATGATCAACTTACCTTTGGGTGATTATATCAATAGGACATGATTCCAGAGGAGGTTTGAAAGAAAATAACAAGAAAAAAACAATGTGTTGTAAATATAAAGCATACCCCAAACTTGACAACTTGATATTGTTGTCTAGAACTCACATGTTATCTCTATGGATCGAAGTGTGCAGAAGTGAAGCTAGCAATGACTGGAGATTAACAAAAGTTTAAGTTAACAAACTAAATAGTGATCAATTCTTCGTCTAAACCTTAACTAAGAAATAAAACCCTTTATATTCTTATGCTTAGAAAATCCCCAATTATTATTTATGAAATGATCACTTCTACCTTTAAAACCTAGAAAATACATCAAAAAATAAAACAAACAAAATAAGATGCCAAGAAGAAGCGAGGGATGACCTAGTCGGTGGCGACGACGCTGACGATAAAAGTGCCCCAACCTTCAAGGTCTGCATCGTCGTCTGTCTCTGGTCTGCACGCCCATCAATATCTCTGCCGCCTTTCCGTGGCCGGATCCGACTGCTCCAGACTCGAATCTGCCGGATCCGCCGACCCGGTGACCTGCTCGACCGAGTTCGATGGTTTTTTTTGCCACCGTATGATATCTCCACCGCACCGAGTTTCTTTTTGAGCGGTCTCGTCGCCAGCGCCACTATCATCAGCACTGACTCCGATGCATACCATGGACTCCTAGTCGCCGGCGGCCACCAGATCCGGTGGATCCGCGAGTCCCAAGACTGCCGTCTCTCCTTCGGCATGGTGGTGACGTCACCCCTTGCAGCCCTAACCTGAGAGAGAGAGAGAGAGAGAGGAAAAAAGAGAGTTTAGAAAAAAATAGGAGGAGTGAGAGAGGAGAAGGCCTCTTTATCGCGGATAGAGCTTCCAAATTTTGGAAGAGCGGCAAAATAAAAAAGAAAGGTGGGGAAATGAAATTTGGAACAATACTTTAAAAATTTTATGTTTTCTATATAATAACATAAATTTTCATAGGGGGTAAAGAATTTTACCGAAATTATAGTAAAAGTGAGAAGTTTAAGGAAATTGCAATGTGGGTAACGGAGCGCCATAGGACATGACGCGGGAGTACGCAGTAGTAGTAGGATGAAAGTGCGCGCCATCGGTGTGCCAAAGAATACCCTGTTGGAGTGGGTGGGGTTCCCAACCTATGTGGAGAAGATCCCGGAGTGCGACGAGCGCCGTCCGATGTCGGAGAAGCTCGGGAGTAGTTGTTGCTGCTGCTGCTGCCCCAAAGGGGGTTCTGGACCAAGTCTGTCGAGTTCGGGCCGAACTCGGTCCCAGGCCGAGTTCTGGCCAAACTCGGTCTGGCCGTTCCAGGGTTTGGCCACCCAGTGCTGGTTGCCCCACACAGAGTTCTGGCTGAACTCTGTGTGTCGGGGGGCTGAAGCGGATTTCTGGATGAGTTTTCATCATTGGATCTAATCCAACGGTCCAGGTTGGTTGCGGGATTAGGGAGATATATTGAGTTTTCTCAACCCTAATTCATAATCGTATAATCGTATTGGACAACACAAGTTTGAGAGAGAAGGAGGCAAGAGTGCCATTACAACTTCGGAGAAGAAGACGGAGGATTGAAGGTCGTTTTCGAAGAAGATCGTGTTCGGGTAATCTCTACTCGTCGTTCTCGCTCTTCGTAGCCTTGTAATCATTGTTCTTATCTCTGAGTGTTGTGGGGATCCGATTTGGATCGGGAGGAGTTTGTAGAGGGTATAATTCTTCTATTCCATTAGTGGAGGCTTCTCAGGGTTGGACTCCGATCGTCCCGTAATTTTTTCCCGCAAGGGTTTCCACGTCAAAAATTCTCTGTGTCTGTGTGATTGTTTTTTTTGTGTGGCTATTTTTGGGTTCGTGCGTTGTATTGCTCGGTCCTCTCGCAGGTACTCTCCGGTTTGGGGAAAGGTTTCCGCGCTTCTTTCCCAACAGAGTGGTATCAGAGCTTTGGGTTCAAAGGGTGTCAGGAGTTGACAGAGGAACCAGAGAGGAGAGATGGACGCGAAGCCGGTGCGCATGGTGAACCTTAATGGCACAAACTATCATTATTGGCGGAGCAAGATGAAAGATTTGCTATTTGTCAAGAAGCTGCATCTACCCGTGTTTGCATCCGAGAGGCCCAGTGATAAATCCGAGGAGGACTGGACGTTCGAGCACATACAGGTGTGTGGGTACATACGGCAGTTTGTTGATGAGAACGTGTACAACTACGTTGCCAATATTGAGCACGCGAAGACGTTGTGGGATAAGCTGGAATCCTTGTATGCGAAAAAGACCGGGGTAAACAAGTTGTTCCTGATCCGAACGATGATGGGTCTGCGGTACAAGGATGGGGCGTCTATTTCGGATCACTTGAGTGAGTTTCAGGGCGTGGTTGACCAGCTATCTTCTATGGGAGTCAAGTTCGACGACGAAGTTCAGGGACTGTAGCTGCTGTGTACCTTGCCAGACTCGTGGGAGACCGTACGAGTATCTATGATCGCTTCTGCTCCAGAGGGCGTGGTCAGTCTGGAGTTTGCCAAGAGCGGGGTGTTGAATGAAGAGATGCGGAGACGTTCTCAGGGCACTTCATCCACATCCTACCACTCAGAGGCACTTGTTTCAGAGAGCCGCGGAAGGGGCAAAAGCAAGGGTCCAGGTGGTGGCAGAGACAAGAGCAGGGGGAAGTCCAAGGGTCGTTACGAGGACTCAGAGTGTTATCATTGCGGTAAGAAGGGCCATATCAAGCGGAATTGTCTCGCTTGGAAGAGAGAGAAGAAGGGCGACAAGGGGAAGCAAGAAGAGAACACTACAGCGGCGACCTCGATGCATGGAGGCGATGTGATCGTCGTAGGTGATGAGGTCATTACTAACCTCGCCTGCGATGACAATTCTTGGCTGGTGGACTCAGGGGCTTCAGCACATGTATCTCACAATAGGGCACTGTTTGCCACTTACACGACAGGCGACTGTGGCGTGTTAAAGATGGACAACGGAGATGTGTCGAAGGCGGTTGCCGTTGGAGATGTGCATTTGAGAACGAAGACGGGTGCGGTTCTTGTTCTCAAGGATGTTAGTCATGTCCCTGATATCCGTTTTAACCTGGTGTCGGTTGGAAGGTTGGATGACGAGGGATTCTTCAGTCTCTTCGGGAATAGTCAGTGGAAGCTTTCCAGAGGTTCGATGGTGATTGCCAGAGGAAGCAAGAAGTCCGGTCTCTACTATATGGAGGGGAGCGCAGAGGGGGCACAGAAGGTGAACGCAGTCAGTGATGCGTCTACCGAGTTGTGGCACAGGCGGCTCGGCCATATCAGCGAGAAGGGGATGAGCTACTTGGTGAACAGGAAAGTGATTCCGGGGCTCAAGTCTACAAAGTTGGAGAAATGCACGCACTGTTTGGCTGGGAAGCAAAGTAGGGTGTCTTTCCAGAGTCACCCAAGTTCGAGGAAGCCGGCGTTGCTCGAGTTGATTCACTCGGATGTCTGCGGTCCTATGAAGGTAAAATCTCTTGGTGGTGCTTCTTACTTTGTGAATTTTATTGATGACTGTTCCAGGAAGGTTTGGGTCTATGCCTTAAAGACCAAGGATCAGGTGCTGCCTACTTTCAAGGAGTTTCAGGCCTCCGTTGAAAGGGAGACGGGCAAGAAGTTGTTGTGTGTTCGGTCCGACAATGGCGGCGAATACATCGGTCCCTTTGATACGTATTGCAGAGAGCAAGGGATACGACACCAGAAGACTCCGCCAAAGACACCTCAGCTCAATGGTGTAGCGGAGCGCATGAACAGGACACTGATGGAGAGGGTGCGGTGTTTGCTGTCAGAAGCAAACTTGCCGGACAGTTATTGGGGTGAGGCTCTTCTCACAGTTGCTTATATTATTAATTTGTCTCCTAGTGCTCCTTTGCAGGGTGATGTGCCTGACAAAGTATGGTACGGCAAGGAGCCGTCATACAGTCACCTGCGGGCGTTTGGTTGTAAGGCCTTCGTGCATGTACCGAAGGACGAGAGGACCAAACTTGAGCCGAAGACGAGGCGATGCGTCTTTGTCGGCTACGGTCGGGATGAGTTTGGCTATAGACTCTACGACCCAGTGGAAGGAAAGCTCTACAGAAGCAGGGACGTGGTATTCGTCGAGGATCAGACCATGACCAACACTCAGGATTCCGAGACGCCTTCTGAGGCTGAGGAATTGCCTGAGTTAGAGTCATTTCGCTTCGAGCAGTTTTCAGAGGACATCGCAGAGGATCCAGTTATGGAGGAGCCGGTACATGGAGTTGCTCCCAACCTTGATCATCAGCCTGCTGATGGTGGTCAGGGTGTCCCTCAGGAGGATGAGCATGCCGGGGAGGCAGTTCCTGAAGGGGAGGAGGCTGTCGGTATACAGCCAGCATCAGTGGCTCCACTGAGAAGGAGCAACAGGGATCGTCGACCATCTACGAGATACTTGCCGGATGAGTATGTGCTATTGACTGACGGGGGAGAGCCCGAAAGTTTCGCAGAGGCTATGAAAGACGAACACAGGCAGGAGTGGATGGTAGCTATGCAGGAGGAGATGAGTTCCTTGCACACCAATTCTACTTATGATCTGGTACGGTTGCCAAAGGGCAAGAAGGCTTTGAAAAATCGATGGGTGTTCAGAGTGAAGCAGACGGATGATGCTACTCGCCCTCGATACAAAGCGAGGCTGGTAGTCAAGGGCTACGGTCAGCGGAAAGGCATAGATTATGATGAGATCTTTTCGTCTGTCGTCAAGCATTCATCTATTCGGGTGGTGCTAGCATTAGCAGCCAGTTTCGACTTGGAGGTCGAGCAGATGGACGTGAAGACGGCGTTCCTCCATGGTGATCTTGAGGAGGAGTTGTACATGGAGCAGCCGGAGGGATTCTGTGAGAAGGGCAAGTCACATTTGGTCTGCCGGTTGAGGAAGAGCTTGTATGGTCTGAAGCAGGCTCCGAGGCAGTGGTACAGAAAGTTCGAGTCGTTTATGGGGGAGCATGGTTATGCACGGACGACGTCGGACCATCGTGCATTTGTGAGGTACTTTGCCGATGATGATTTTATCATCTTATTACTCTATGTTGATGATATGCTATTAGTGGGTCGGAATGCCACTAGGATAGAGGAGTTGAAGCGCCAACTGGGCGCGACCTTCTCTATGAAGGATTTGGGCACAGCGAAGACTATTCTTGGGATGGAGATCAGCCGAGAGAGAGAGTCCAAGCTGCTACACTTGTCCCAAAAGAAGTATATTCACCGGGTACTTCAGCGTTTCGGGATGGACGGGTCGAAGAAAGTGAGTTCCCCCCTCGCGGCTCACTTTAAGTTCACTGAGGAGCAGTGTCCATCTACCGAGGACGAAAAGGAAGATATGGAGCGGGTTCCATATGCCTCAGCTGTGGGAAGCCTTATGTATGCCATGGTGTGTACGAGGCCAGATATTGCTCATGCAGTTGGTACGGTTAGCAGGTATCTTTCGAATCCTGGAAGGGTACGCTGGAGTACGGTCAAGTGGATTCTACGATATCTTCAGGGCACTGCTGGTTGGAGACTTTTCTTTGGTGGTGACGAGCCGAAGCTGGTTGGGTATACCGACACTGATATGGCTGGAGATGTAGACACGAGGCGATCGACTTCAGGCTACGTGATGATGTTTGCGGGAGGAGCAGTATCGTGGCAGTCGCGGTTGCAGAAGTGTGTTACCTTGTCGACGACGGAGGCGGAATACATTGCGACGATGGAGGCTTGCAAGGAGCTGTTGTGGATGAAGAAGCTATTGCAGGAAATGGGACTGAAGCAAGAGCAGTATACTTTGCTTTGCGACAGTCAGAGTGCTATCCATCTTGTGAAGAATCAGACGTTTCATAGCCGGTCCAAGCACATCGAGACTCGGTATCATTGGATACGGGATGTGGTTGAAAAGAAGGACGCGGAGCTTGAGAAGGTGCATACAGATGACAACGGAGCTGATATGTTCACGAAGATTCTACCAAGGGGGAAGTTTGAGTACTGCAGGCAAATCGTCGGGATGACGACATCCTCCCTATAGTTGTGAAGGGGGAGATTTGTTGGAGTGGGTGGGGTTCCCAACCTATGTGGAGAAGATCCCGGAGTACGACGAGCGTCGTCCGATGTCGGAGAAGCTCGGGAGTAGTTGTTGCTGCTGCTGCTGCCCCAAAGGGGGTTCTGGACCAAGTCTGCCGAGTTCGGGCCGAACTCGGTCCCAGGCCGAGTTCTGGCCGAACTCGGTCTGGCCGTTCTAGGGTTTGGCCACCCAGTGCTGGTTGCCCCACACAGAGTTCTGGCCGAACTCTGTGTGTCGGGGGGCTGAAGCGGATTTCTGGATGAGTTTTCATCATTAGATCTAATCCAACGGTCCAGGTTGGTTGCGGGATTAGGGAGATATATTGAGTTTTCTCAACCCTAATTCATAATCGTATAATCGTATTGGACAACACAAGTTTGAGAGAGAAGGAGGCAAGAGTGCCATTACAACTTCGGAGAAGAAGACGGAGGATTGAAGGTCGTTTTCGAAGGAGATCGTGTTCGGGTAATCTCTACTCGTCGTTCTCGCTCTTCGTAGCCTTGTAATCATTGTTCTTATCTCTGAGTGTTGTGGGGATCCGATTTGGATCGGGAGGAGTTTGTAGAGGGTGTAATTCTTCTATTCCATTAGTGGAGGCTTCTCAGGGTTGGACTCCGATCGTCCCGTGGTTTTTTCCCGCAAGGGTTTCCACGTCAAAAATTCTCTGTGTCTGCATGATTGTTTTTTTTGTGTGGCTATTTTTGGATTCGTGCGTTGTATTGCTCGGTCCTCTCGCAGGTACTCTCCGGTTTGGGAAAAGGTTTCCGTGCTTCTTTCCCAACATACCCCTCTACCAAAGTTCACGTCCAGACAAACACGTCACGTCCAGTCCAAACAAACACTCCAGACAACACGTCAAAGGATGCGCCATCATTGATGGTGCGCTCTGCTGATCTCAAAGTGCTATGTACAAAAAGTGTTTTGCTCTGCAAAGTGTACGGTCTGTGGTGCTCTGGGTCAAGTCATCAAAAGACGTGCCATCATTGATGGCGCGGGCGAGGTTTAGCTTCGAATGACGCGCCATCAGTGATGGCTGTTTGCCATTAAAATTCTTTGATTATAAATTTTAATACAAACAGAACAGTGTTACAATATAGGACTTAGGCGTAGTCCTAGGAGTACACTTTTGTTTAATATGGGTTCCTTGTGCCAATAGAGTGAGTGGTAATGCGTTGACTCCGTTGACCATCTGACGACGGTTATCGGTTCTCTGAAGGTCTGGATTGCTCTGGGTGCTGGAGCTTGCTGAGAGGAGGAAGACGTTGAGTGTCTGTATCTGCTCTCTGGTGGTGCGAAGTCTCTGTCTGTTCGCTGTAGAGGTTGATATGTGTGCACGTAGGTCGGTCCGTATGTGTGTAAAAGAAGGAAATGATCCCTCTATTTATAGTTTTGCAGGCTGGCTGCCCATGCGCACATATGTAGGATGCACCTGTACGCGGGGATGCCATATGTTGATTGCTGATGGAGGCACATGGACGATGCGCCCTGATCGAGGGGGTTGACTTCTTCATGTTGCTGTTGTGAACCGACACGTAGCGGAGAAGAAGATTTTTCTGTTGCTGAGATCTTGGATGAGTTGAGTCAAAGGACACGTGTCGTCAGCCCATGGCTCGGAGATCTCGAATTTGGTGGAGGGAATAATCTGGTAGGATGCACCTAAGATTGGGCGCATGAGGAGACTTTGGCTCGTAACCTTTAGGAGTCACGAACCATTCTGGGCGTATGGCTTTGAGGCGCATGCAGAGCTTCAGTAGTGACTTTACTCCTGTCTTTTGGGATCAGGGAGAAGTCTGGAGCGCATGGCTTTTGAGGCGCATGCAGAGTTGTAACAGTGACTTTCCTTCTGTCTTTAGGGATCAGTGAAAAGTCTGAGGCGCACAGCTTTTGAGGCGTATGCAGATTTGGGTGCATGGCCGCGGAGGCGCATGCGAGATGGTTGGGTAGCCACGTTGCAGTAGCCGTCGGAGGGGAGTAATAATGATGCTGACGTTGGCGATGCTTCGTCTTCTGAAAAAGCTGCCGACTGTTCAGACTTTGGGAGGCGTGCTGCCAACTCTGTCAGTTCAGCATTTAATGTTTGTGACATTCGATGGACAGCTGAGTGGACGCGTCAATTGGCGTTCCACTAGGCGCATGGGGACGCATGGGGGCGCATCCCCTGTGATGCGCTTGGTACTGAAGGTCGCGTCTATATGATGCGCTTGATGTTGAAGGGCACGTCTGTGCGAAGCGTGGTCTGGCCGGCGCATCTGCTTCGTGAGACGTCTTTGATGGTGCAACTATTACGTTCTTCGAGTACTTTAAATAGCCGTTTTGACTTGGCTGAATTTGAAGCGTCCGGTTCATCCATTTAATGCAAATTCATTGCACGAAATTCGGAGAGCCATCCACTTGGCGCATGGGTTTGATTTGCCCGGCCTATAAATAGTGGCATGGAGAGAGGGTTTGCTTCTCGTTCTCTCACGTCCTTCCGACATGAATTCGTTTACTCGGATGCATTCTGTTGATGAGATGCTCCCGAGGGTGAAGATGTGATGCAATATCTTCATCGATGCACTTGAAGGTGACTGTTACATCCAAAAATTGGAGTCGAGGGCTTCCGAGGCAGGCGGAAGGTGCCTGTTGCATCCAAAGATAGGGATGCCCGGGCCTCGTCTTCGTTGTGCGGGAAGAGCCGTAGATCGGGATTGCGGTGCTACGGCTTTGGTGGCTCTTTCTTCCTTCAAAATAGGTGTAGCCCATTCTGGTTGTGTTGAAAGCTGCTCCTTTGGCCGCGGTTTCGATCACGATCTTCCTTTGGCTTTGGAGGCTCTTTCGAAGCCTCCCCTGGCCACAGGTTGGCTTGTGGTTCTTTTCCCTTCCTGGGCTAGAGGGTTGATTGCCACCCTCGTCCTGCTCAATAAATGCTTCATTAGTCGAAACATTTATCAGGTGAGCCTGGCTGGAAGAGCGGCACATAACTGGGCTGCTGAAGGGATGCACATAACCGAGCTGCCCAAGGGATGCACATAACTGAGGGTGCACATAACTGAGCTGCTGAAAAGGATGCGCCTTGCTGAGGGAGCATGGTGGGATGCACCTGGCTGAGGGCGCATGTCGGTATGCGCCTGGCCGAGGGCGCATGTTGATTGCTGGCTGTAGACTTAGGATCTTTTCTTTATAGAAATTCCCCTTTGTACAGTCTTTCTTAGAGATGTAATAGACTTTTATATGTTAAATAAAAAGTCATTTTTCAATGTCTATATTTATTGCTTTTTGCTGTGAAGCACTTTGTCCAAGCTTTGGCACATGTAGTCTGGCGCATAGACTTTCTGGTTCTGAAATTCCATGCTTCTACAAGACCCCCTTCAAAGTTTTCAAAACTTTTGGATAAGTTTTGGAATACTTTGAATAAGAAGCATGGTAGTGGAGGCGCATGACCGTCAGGGCGCATAGATACTCCGCGCGTCAGTACTGGGCGCATGCTCCGCTCAGTTAGTGAAAATGATGACGCCTCGGTAACCTAAAAAAGATTAATGATAATCTTTTTTGGTTTTATTTGTGGTTATCTCTTCACAGAACCCGAGGCGACGGCTGAGATCACACATCATCGGTTCACGTGTGCGACCAAGCCCTATAAATAGGCGAGAGATGGAGAGAGAGAGTTCTTCTTCTTCTTGCTTTTGCTCTTCTTTAGAGTTCTTCTTCAAAAACCCTAACTTTTTTTCTCTCAAAGAAATGGCTCCCAAGACTCCTCGCGGCGGTGCTGGCAAGGACAAAGGAAAAAGAACCTGTGAAAGCTGCAGCGGCTGATGTTCCCCGTCGGCCTATCGAAGTTCGACCGGAGGTGGTTGGTAAGTTTCATTTTACGTACACCGACGCACATGGACCTTGAGTCTTTTGATGATGTGCCGAGGTTTTTGCCGCCGACGCGCATGGGTTTAAACCCTGAAGATGCACCGAGGCACTGCTGATGCGCATGGGTTTAGACCCTGATGATGCGCCGAGGCTCTGCTGATGCGCATGGGTTTAGACCCTGATGATGCGCCGAAGCTCCGCTGCTGATGTGCATGGGTTTACACCCTGATGATGCGCCGAAGCTTTCGGATGCGCTTTTGATGAGACTCAGATTCTTTTGGTATTTCTAACCTTTTTTTTTGAATCTTTGCTAGTGTCGATGCCTATCCCCCTCTTGAATGAAGTGCTTCTAGACGCTGCGCTTTGCCAGGCGGGAGTAGATTATAATGAGGAAGTGATAAACCTTGCTCAAGCCGCTATTATGCTGGACCAGCATCCCGAGAGAATGACTCAAATTCGGGAACAACAGTATGGGTTCCTCAAACGGATGATGGAGCGTAGAGTTTTAAAATCTGCCACATCTGATAAAGTGACCTTCTTGAAGCCTGAGTTCCTGTTTGGGGACCGCCTTACTTCTACTGAAGCAACAGTGTTGAAGGTCAAGGAAGACTGGTTTTTTACGGCAAAAGGAGTGCATATGACCGTTAAGAAACTTGAACGTCAATGGCCTCTGACGGCCTTCTGTCGTCTTGCTTCCAAGAGGAGGATGTCTTGGGATCTTACTCCCTCTCGGGGGGGGGGGGGGGCGGTGACTGGCATCATCAAAATTGATTCAACCTCCGATCAGAAAGATACTTTGACCGCAGTTCGGTCTGGATCTTCTTTCACCTGGCGGACTCTACGCCCTGGGAGCATTGACAGTGATGTTCCCCTTGATACATTTGCCCATAGTACCTTGACTTTTGCACATCGCATGCTGTTGATGGAACGCTCATACCCGAAAGGAGAGTTTCGGATAGAGGGTTGGTGTCATTACGTTTCCAAATGGGATAAACTGACACTCTGGGTTTTGTCGCGGTTTCAGACTGAGCTCCGACAAATTGGGCTGACTGCCGCAATTCGTGCCACCCAGGCAGGTGTTGACATTAACAGGCATATGTTCCTCGCACTCTTAGAGATGTTTGATATCCATACCGGGACCTTTTTTACTCCAGTAGGGGAGTTAGGGCTCGCACTTCATGAGATGTATGAGGTATCAAAGCTCCCTTGGGGATCGGAACCCTATGAAGAGTATTTTCCGACCAACGAAGAGTTTCAAGTCCTGGGGGACAAGGCTGAGGAGATGACGGCCGTCTTTAAGGAAGTGGCGAGTCATCATTACTATATGCAGAAGAGGGACAAGAGCGGATTACAGCCTTATGTGACCGCTTGGAGAGATTACGTCTTTAGGCAAGACAAGGGGGATCCCTCGTAATTCTCCACTCCACCGGCGCTCTCTCGTAGCGAAGTGCTCTCTGAGATGAGCAGGTTAGATGAGAAGAATTCCCGGGATAACGAGGACCAGCAGTCTGATGAACGCTCCTACAGCTGTTTCTGGCATCTTGCTCATCGAATGTCGTCGAAAGCAGTATTGGTCGCGTATCTTATGGTTTGGCTTCGGAATTATGTCTTCCCAGGCGGATCCGGCTCTGCAGAGAGAGTGACCCGGCACTTGATCCTGCCAGCTGTGAAGTTGGTCTTTGGCCGGCGCTTGGCTCTACTCCCCGCAATGGTATGTAATTTACTGCGAGGTTTACGCGAGTTCGCGGGAAATGTGATCCATGACCGGGATTGAAAAGATAACTTCCCGCATACTGAACTGCCGTTTCACTAAGCAAGGGGTTCAGGGTGCAGCGTACGCACAAGACACGCACGCAGGAGAGCTGCGTACGCGAAAAGACACGCAGGCGTACGCGAAAAGTCACGCACGCAAGAGAGCTGCGTACGCGAAAAGTCACGCACGCAGGAGAGCTGCGTACGCAAAAAGTCACGCACGCGGGAGAGTAGCGTACGCGAAAAGACACGCACGCAGGAGAGCGGCGTACGCGAAAAGTCACGCACACAAGAGAGCTGCGTACGCGAAAAGTCACGCACGCAAGAGAGCTGCGTACGCGAAAAGTCACGCACGAAGGGAGCTGCGTACGCGAAAAGTCACGCACGCAGGGAGCTGCGTACGCACAAAAGAATGCATGCAGGGAGCTGCGTACGCGTAAAAACACGCACGCAGGGAAAGGATCTTCTTCTCCATGGCTGAGAAGAAGCTCTCATGGCTCTCAAAACTTCAAAACCTCACTACTTGGCCATCCGAACTCCAAATCCAGATTTCCAAAGTTCCAACCAGGGTGGAATTGAACTCTCTTCCTCATGGAAACATCAAAACCCATAAAAATCCAACTTAAGTAGATCAAAACCAAGCAAAACCGAAAATAGGGAAAGCTTAGATCTAGAACAATGGAGACTCCAAATCACAAAATACAAAGTTCTAATGTTGATCACCATGTCCTAAACTAGCAAATGGACAAATAAAAGAGGGTTCTCATGTGGTGGCAAGATGCACTTGCCTATGGGTGGGTGTTGTGGAGAGGAAGGAGAAGAGTGTTGTGTAGAGGAAGGAGAAGAAGAAATTAATGGAGGTTTATGAGGAGAGAGAAAAAGTTGGTGGAGTTTTAAAGAGGGTAGGATGTGGTGTGTTGAGGGTGGAGCATAGGTTAAGGTGTTCCGATACACATTAAACCAAACCAAACCAACCCAATCCAATTAAAACCGAGCCATGACAAAATCCGAAATACGAGAAATACCGAAATTCCACAAGTTGAGAAAAATAAAAATACATGCCAAAATCAAGATACGAGTATAAATACAAAATACGAAAAATACAAGAAATGAGGGTGACAACTCTACCCACCTTAAAAGAATTCCGTCCTCGGAATTTAATCAAGGAGCTAGAGATTGTCACGACAAGTTACATTAAGCACAGGCAAGTTACACTAAGCAGTTCAATCATACATTCATACAATGCAAGCAAGGAAGGGAAAACGTAAGGTGTAAGAAAGACATTATACCTCACGAGTCAAACAGGTAGGGATATCGCGATCGGATGTCGTCCTTACGCTCCCACGTTGACTCACCTAGAGAGTGAGGACCCCAAGCAACACGGACTAATTTAATAGTCTTGTTCTTGAGTATCTTCTTCCTCCGGTCCAATATAGACACGGGCCTCTCCTCATACGAAAGGTTGGTACCAACAACCAGTTCCGAATGGTCTAGGATGTGGCTCGGGTCCGGAATATATCGTCGTAATTGGGACACATAGAATACATCATGCACCTCACTTAGCGATGGCGGAAGAGCGAGACGATAGGATACATCTCCTACTCGCTCTAGAATATCGAATGGTCCTATATACCTAGGACTAAGCTTTCCCCGCACGCCAAAGCGAATGACGCCGCGGTTAGGCGAGATCCTAAGGAATACATGGTCGCCGGCAGTAAATTCTAAGGGACGCCGATGAGCATCGGCCCAATGGTGCTGGCGGTCCTGGACAACTCGGAGGTGATCTCTGACCTTCCTGACCACTTCAACCGTCTGGAAAATCAATTCGGGTCCGAGCATCTGCCTCTTCCCGACAACGTCCCATGCTAGCGGGGATCTGCACTTCCTGCCATAAAGAGCCTCGAAGGGTGCCATCTGGATACTGGCCTGATAACTGTTGTTGTACGAGAATTCCACCAGGTGCAAATGATCCTCTCATGAACCACCGAAGTCAAGGGTACAGGATCTCAACATATCCTCAAGGGTCTGGATTGTGTGCTCTGATTGACCATCCGTCTGCGGGTGATAAGCTGAGCTGAATTGAAGGCGAGTCCCCAAACTCTTCTGCAAGCTGCACCAAAAGTGTGATGTGAATCTTGAATCCCTGTCCGAGGTGATGCTGACTGGCACACCGTGAAGCCTGACGATCTGCCTGAGATATATCTCTGCTAACTGCGCCGTCGACTGCCCAACTCTGAATGGGAGAAAGTGTGCCACCTTGGTAAGCCTGTCCACAATTACCCAAATAGCATCTCTGTCGGCCGAAGATCTGGGAAATCCGGTCACAAAATCCATGGTTATATGTTCCCATTTCCATTCTGGGATCGGTAAGGGTTGAAGAAGTCCAGCGGGCCTCTGATGTTCAGCTTTAACCTGTTGGCAAACCAAACACCGAGTGACAAATCGGGCTATCTCCCTCTTCATGCCATTCCACCAGAAATGCTGACGAATATCACGGTACATCTTCGTACCACCCGGATGAATAGAATATTGCGAACTGTGGGCTTCTGCCATGACTTCCTGTCTGATATCTCCACTGGGTACACAAAGACGAGTGTCGTACGGAAGTGTACCGTCTTCATGAATACATAACTCTGGCCTTCTTTCTGCTTTACACTCTGCTCTGAGTCGCTGGATCTTGGAATCTGTTGACTGCGCCACCCGGATTCTCTCAACTATGCTGGACTGAACCTGTAGGCTGGCCATCAATGCCACGCTGGTTGGAAGAACCACTTCAATTCCCATCTTCTGAAGATCTGCCAATAATTCTGGTTGCGCCGTCAGGAAATAAACTCCGGCTCTCCTGCTCAATGCATCTGCTACAACGTTGGCCTTCCCGGGATGATACTGTAAATCTACATCATAGTCCACTAGTAGCTCGAGCCATCTTCTATGCCGCATATTAAGGTCCTTCTGGGTGAAAACATACTTCCGGCTCTTATGATCAGTAAAGATCTCCACTCTATCTCCGTGCAAGTAGTGTCTCCACAACTTCAAAGCAAATACTACCGCCGCCAATTCCAAGTCGTGGGTCGGGTAATTCTTTTCATGATCACGTAGTTGACGTGACGCATAAGATATTACCTTCCCATGCTGCATCAAGACACACCCCAATCCTCTGCCTGAAGCGTCGCAATAAACTGTGAATCCTCCGGTCCCATCTGGAAGGGTGAGAATGGGAGCCATTATCAAATCTCGCTTCAACTTCTCAAAAGATTCCTGATACTCTGCTGTCCAAACAAACGGCACATCCTTACGGGTCAACTGGGTCATCGGCGCTGAAATCCTTGCGAAATCTGAAACGAACCGTCGGTAGCAGCCGGCCAATCCAAAGAAGCTGCGAACCTCTGCCACTGAGCTGGATACCGGCCATGACTCGATAGCCACAATCATCTGGGGATCCACTTCCACTCCTCCTCGGGTAATGATGTGACCCAAGTACGATATGCGATCGAGCCAGAACTCGTATTTACTGAACTTGGCGTACAACTGATGCTCCCTAAGCGTCTGAAGGATGACTCTGAGATGCTGCTCATGCTCTGCTTTACTCTTGCTGTAGACCAGGATGTCATCTAGGAACACAATCACAAATTGATCCAAGTAAGGCATAAAAATGCGATTCATGAGGTCCATGAATACGGCCGGCGCATTGGTCGCTTCAAAGGGCATAACAAGGAACTCCCAATGTCCATACCTTGATCTGAATGCTGTCTTCGGGATGTCCTGCTCTCTGACTCTGATCTGGTGGTATCCCGACCGCAAGTCAATCTTCGAGAACGCTGAAGCCCCTCTGAGCTGATCAAACAAGTCATCTATCCTCGGAAGAGGGTATCTGTTCTTGATTGTCACCGAATTCAAGGTACGATAATCAACACATTGCCTGGACGTACCATTCTTCTTTTTCACAAGAAGCATCGAGGCTCCCCAAGGCGATCCACTTGCACGGATGAATCCCTTGGTCCTCAGTTCTTCAATCATCTTTTATAAAATTTTCAACTCTGAAGGCGCCATCCTGTAGACTCGCTCTGATATGGGTGCTGTCCCGAGAATTAAGTCTATAGTGAACTCAATCTCCCGCTCCGATGGCATCCCTGGAAGCTCCTTTGGAAAGACATCTGGAAACTCTTCAACTATCCGGGGTAACTGCACTGCTGCTACTGCCATCCGCAATGCTGGGGAAGATGGCTCCACTGCGCCTCTGGAAAACAAAAACTCTGGCTCGCCGGGGATACTAAAGACAACTCTGCCAATATGGCACTCTATCCTAGCATACTGGTTCCTCAACCAATCCATGCCTAGGACTACATCATAGTCTGCCATAGGAAACTCTAAAAATCTAGCGGGGAACTCCCTACCGCTAACTACGATCCAACACGAGGAAAAGACTCGATCTACTCCCACAAGGCCATTACCAGTAAGTATATTGAGCCTTACTAATAACGACTCGGGCTCCAATCCTATCCGTGTCGCGAATCGTGCAGACATAAATGAATGCGATGCACCAGAATCAAATAATACAGACGCTGGAGAAGAGTTGACGAGAATAGTACCTGCCATAACCTCACCTGGTGCAACTTCTTCTTCCATAGCCATTATCATGGCCTGACCTTGTCCTCTGGCTGCTGGTCCCCTCTGCTGGAAACCTCTCTGCCTATTCTGGGTCTGAGCTTGGGCTTGTGCATACTGCTGGAGGTGTTGTTGTTGGAATGCCTGAGACTGAGGCGGCAAGGGCCTCGAAGACTGATATTGCTGCTGCTGAACTGGTACAGGAGCCGGTCCTCTCACCGAAGAGCTAGAAGGGTTGGATGCTGATGAACCACCCCTATTCGGGCAAGCCCCTATCCTATGATCTGCTGCTCCACAAGCCAGGCACAATCCCTGTGCCCTGCGACAGTCTGCCACCACATGCCCTGGCTTTCCGTAATGAGAACATCCTATCGCGGAAGTCTGCTTCTGCTTCTGCTGTTGCAGGTATGTCGGGGTCGAATACTGAATCGACGTTACTGAGGCCGCCCGCCTCGGAGTTCCAATGGTCAATCTCCTAGCTGCCGGGGCTGGAGCTGACGATTGGTGCATCTGACTGTGGGACCGCTTCCTACTTCCGGTCCTATCCACGATCCTCTGGGAGGTGTACTCATGCCTCCTAGCTGCTCTCAAGACTGCATCGAACGTCTGGTGCTCGAACTGCTCAACCGCCAACAAGATCTCCAAATGTAGTCCCTGCTGGAACCGCTAGACCCTATCAAACTCGGTCGCCACCAAGGTGGGGGCAAACCTACTGAGTCTAGAAAACTCCGATGCATAATTGTCGACTGTTCTGCCTCCTTACTTCAAGTTGGTAAATCTGGTCTGCAGGTCGTACCGAGCCACAGCATCGAAATACTTCGTCTGGAATCTCTCTCTAAATACTGCCCAAGCAATGGGTGCCACTAATCCCATGGCTTGCACCGCCCACCAACTGCGAGCCAAGTCCAACAACTGTAGGCGTACCACCGCCACCTTTTCATTCTCGGGTGTCCTAGCTGCTTCCAAAATCACCTCGGTATCCTGAAGCCATGCATCCGCGGCAATCGCATCCTCGCTGCCGTCAAAGAAAGGAGGGTTCAATCGCTTGAAGCTGTTTGCCGTCTGGTTCCCTGGATGTCCGCCTCGGGTCAAAGCATCTTGAACTGTCTGGTGCAGGGCGTCGCTTCGACGATCCTGGGAAGCTATTAAGGTTCTGATGAGGCCTACTAAGGTACCATCATCTGGCTCTGTGGGCTGGACGGGCCGAACTGGTGACTCTCCTCCAGTAGGTATCACTCTGGAGGCGACTCCGGAATGCTGGGCTTGATCTCCAGGTTGCTGCTGGTCCACGGGAGGTGCTCCTCCTTGCTGATCGGCAGGGTCAGGTACAGTACCGCTGAGGAAGACGACACAAGGAAATAATAAGGAAGGACCAGGACAGATCAACGGTACAAGCATGTAATCAGGGTAAGAATTTCAGGGATTTGAAAATACGGGCGGAGATCAAGGGCGAATACTGATTGAGACATCCATTCGGTAAACCCTCACATTTCTTGATTGACAAGACCTGCATGGGCCACCACTTAAACCATGTCACGCCCCAGAACCAGAATACTGGAGAGCGGGGGCAGACATAGCCAGCTACGTATATTGAAATGGAAACCACCTCAATATACGGTCACGGCTGTCTAGAAATATGAGGGTTTACTACAAGCCAACAGTCTCTTATGGTCATGAACAAGCCTAATGTCTCAATCATAAGCAAGTAAGTAAGGTCGCAAGATGTATGATCATTAAATATACAATAATAAGGCGTTCCAAATATTACATATTCAGCTGATCATGAAGCTAGTCGTACAAAATGTGAGGACTAGCAAGAGTTTAGTCGTACATGATCAACCCTAGGATTTGTTAATCAAGTTTACAGCCCGTAGGCAGACAGTAAGTAAAGTGCATCAAGCTAACAGGTGCTCGTCGGCTAAACGCCTCAAAAGAATAACTTTACAGTAGAGTGAGCGAAATAAAATAGAAAACCCACTCGTAGCCCGGGTTCTATCTAGTCGCCACCATTGGGCTAGAAGCTTGGTAGATCCTCGGGAGCTGCTCCGAAATCTGGCCACACAAAACCAGCTGGGTCAACCCCAGAAAAAGCAAGTACCACAAGGGGGCCACGAAATAAGAACAAAAGCCAGCAATTAGCACAAGAAAATCTAATATTAAAACTACAATTTACGAAAACATGTCAGGATGATATACGACGAGATAACCATGGAACTATTCCGATAGCCAGGTTACAACCCGTAGACCAAACAAGGACCGAGGTTGTAACCCTTCGTCTGAACAGAAACTTGGTTTCCCACCATTTATCGGCAAGATAATAATACAATAAATCAAGACATGGAGCAATCTTGTACTGGATCAAGACATGGCTAAACTGGTTATACCTCATTCAATCAATCATGGCCAAGCAGATACTACGGCTTACTACTTTAACTAACTAGGGTTATCACAGGCCTAATTACTAACAAGATGCAGTGAGATTGTTCCACAGCCACAAGCCCTGCAGACCATCCAGGTTACCCAGGTCGAAAATTAGGAGTTGAATTCTGGTGGGTACATCGCCCGGGAGACAAATGTACCCTTAGGTGACTTAGAGGGTGCAACATGCGACGGTGTGCTGGAAATATGCCCTATTCGACGGCAGGCTACAGATCCCAAGAGCGCCCAGGTAACGGGATTGCCCGTAGCTGTGTCATCTCTTCATGACTACTGTGTTATTCTAATTATTAACCTTAATCCATTTTAGTAGGTACTACTGACCGTGGTACTCAGGAGTGCCATCCTAGACATGATGCAAAACAGGACAAGTGGATTTAACAAGCAAGCAAGAAAGAACCACCCACGGTGTCAAGGCAGGTCAAGTTAAATTAGCCGTCGCAACAGCGTTAAGATAAATCATGTCAGGGTACTTGTCAGGAGTGCGCCACGATGGGCCACTATCATGTCAGGTTGGTCATGTCAGGAGTGCACCACTATGGGTCACTGTCGTGTTATGCTAGTTTCTTGTCATACCATGCCATGTACAATAGTCATTCCAAACATATTAAGTAAAATCAAGTTCATGACAAAAGGCGTAAGGATATAAAATGGGCATAAAATATCTAATAAAATATCAATATACAGGGCTATAGAAGAGCCAAGCTTAAAGAAATAAGACCAAAACTCCAAGAGCCAATGGATTAAGCAAGGGATTCAGGGTGCAGCGTACGCACAAGACACGCACGCAGGAGAGATGCGTATGCAAAAAAACACGCACGCAGGAGAGCTGCATACGCGAAAAGTCATGCACGCAAGAGAGCTGCGTACGCGAAAAGTCACGCACGCAGGAGAGCTGCGTACGCAAAAAGTCACGCACGCAGGAGAGCAGCATACGCAAAAAGACACGCACGCAGGAGAGCGGCGTACGCATAAAGTCACGTACGCAAGAGAGCTGTGTACGCGAAAAGTCACGCACGCAAGAGAGCTGCGTACGCGAAAAGTCACGCACGCAAGAGAGCTGCGTACGCGAAAAGTCACGCATGCAGGGAGCTGCGTACGCGAAAAGTCACGCACGTAGGAAGCTGCATACGCACAAAAGCACGCACGCAGGGAGCTGCGTACGCGTAAAAACACGCACGCAGGGGAAAGGATCTTCTTCTCCATGCCTGAGAAGAAGCTCTCATGGCTCTCAAAACTTCAAAACCTCACTACTTGGCCATCTGAACTCCAAATCCAGATTTCCAAAGTTCCAACCAGGGTGGAATTGAACTCTCTTCCTCATGGAAATATCAAAACCCATAAAAATCCAACTTAAGTAGATAAAAACCAAGCAAAACCAAAAATAGGGAAAGCTTAGATCTAGAACAATGGAGACTCCAAATCATAAAATATAAAGTTCTAATGTTGATCACCATGTCCTAAACTAGCAAATGGACAAATAAAAGAGGGTTCTCATGTGGTGGCAAGATGCACTTGCCTATGGGTGGGTGTCGTGGAGAGGAAGGAGAAGAGTGTTG
The DNA here is from genome assembly GCA_029216955.1 of Iris pallida. Taxonomy (NCBI): domain Eukaryota; kingdom Viridiplantae; phylum Streptophyta; class Magnoliopsida; order Asparagales; family Iridaceae; genus Iris; species Iris pallida. Next base: position 16,867,513 of record JANAVB010009198.1, on the reverse strand, counting down.
TGTAGAGGAAGGAGAAGAAGAAATTAATGGAGGTTTATGAGGAGAGAGAAAAAGTTGGTAGAGTTTTAAAGAGGGTGGGATGTGGTGTGTTGAGGGTGGAGCATAGGTTAAGGTGTTCTGATACACATTAAACCAAACCAAACAAACCCAATCCAATTAAAACCGAGCCATGACAAAATTTGAAATACGAGAAATACCGAAATTCCACAAGTTGAGAAAAATAAAAATACATGCCAAAATCCAGATACGAGTATAAATACAAAATACAGGAAATACGGGAAATGAGGGTGACAATATATATATATATATATATATATATATATATATATATATATATATATATATATATATATATATATATATATATATATATATATATATATATTGGTATCGTCGATTGATCGGAGAAGAATAGGGTCAAGCCACTCACCTTGATTTACTTGAGGCAAGAGAAAAAGGTTGGTTGCGCTAGACGACGCTTCCGCGATCACCTGAAATTGTATAAGCAACAGATCAACACTCTACCATTCTATTCCGAGTTTGATATAAATACGAAATTCGAAGAACGCAAGCAATGAAATCCATCAAAAATATTCACGAAAATGCATTTAGAAAACCAAAGTCAAAAGCAAGTGCGGTATAAAAAATAGAACAACGGGAGGTCTCTCCTAACTCAGCCGCAGAGTCCATCCTCGAGGCTTAACCCACTGAATATGGGACTTGATTATGAAGAAGTCATTCTATAACGAGAAAATGATCTTAATTCAACCGGTCTCGACCAATTGATAGCAAGAGTGTTTCATAATCGCGTTCTTCGTAACGCAACGGAGAACATGGTAGGATGTTAGGACAGGGCACTACATTCAGTAGGGCTTGCTATCCAGACTGAAAGGGTGCATCATAATGCGGATGCTGGGGGACCTTCATTGGGCTTCCTACCCATGCAAAGGATAGCGGCCCTTTGTATCGAGATATAGTCCTTTATGGCTCAGAATACCAATGACCTTCATATAGATAGGGGCCGATGGGCTGAATGGTGCAGGTACACAGATCCTACACAAATATCATATTTAATATGACAGAGAATGATGATAGGCATTCACCTTGCAATAATGCAAATAGAGTGCGTTGGGTTGATAAAAAGTCGCCACAAAATAATACGAGTTATATCGATGTTGTCTGCTTACCTACGTGAATCAAATATAACAATGTTCATATGAGCATATGCTTTAAATCACAAAGCTTATAGAAAAATAAATTATATAGGTTTTAATTATCCAAAAATTCCCAAATTTTTAAAAAAATTTAAATAATAAAATAAAATATTTTGGACTACCTAGGGACCCTAATGGCCATATCTAACCTAATGTTATCATATTTCACCTAGGCTTAGGCATGAACCCTTGTGATCTCAAGAACCAAAACTTTGATTTAATGATTCTAACCACTCATATATCTAATAATAATAAAGTAAAATAAAATTATATTCTTCAAAATTAAAGATAAATTTTAGAAAAGAAATTCTACACCTGAACTATGCGGGTCCGTCCCTTTTATTAGGTATGAAGGCAAAGTAGAGGCGAGTTTATCGATGCCACCCACTTGAACAAGGAGTTGTCTCGACCGAGCAAGACTCTAAGCAAGTTGTTGCATAGCCAAGTCCGAACATTATTGAGTCCATTGATCTATCTTGGTGAACTGAGCGGGATGGGGTACTACATAATACACCACTCAGAAAAAGTTGTCCTCCAAACTTCTTGAGTATACATTCATCAACTTTATCCCTCTATACTTTACTTGCATTCTCCCGACATAACATTCAATATCTCTTGAACAAGATTTTTTATGTGTTTCCTCAATCCGAACAATGCTTTGTGCCTTACTCAAACCTCGTATCAAACAACTATATCATTTTGACAATTTGACTATATCCCCAAAACTTAGCCATCAATTTTTCTATCGCTATACATATTGTGCTTCGTGTTGCTATATCTCAACAAATTAGGAAACTATAACTCGCCTCATACACACAGACAGCTTAGTTGTAGGGCAAACCCACTTGAACGTTATTCCTCAATCATTCCAAATCTAGAACATAACCAAGTCAATTACTCATCATTTCCAATTCAAAATCCAGTATTATCCCCTAACCAAAATCTTGATAATCTTCAAGACTTCAAGTACAAATGCCAACTAGCATTTCAAATCTGATTGCATCAATACCTCAATCAAAATCGCACGTATCGATAGTCAATTTTTTGCTAAATATTTTCACTATCTTTCAAATTCATCAATTGAATCATCTATGTTCTATCTTCTAAAAAAATCGGAACCCTTAAAACAACCAATCAAAATCTATATCTCTCATCATGCACCACTCGATCACATTTCTTCCAAACAAGATTTTCAATCCCGATAATATCATTCGAATCCGTCCAAGTAACTTTTGCTTTCATTCAATCCTCAAGAACTCATTTGATTTCATCAAAACTTGAATCCATGTTTTAATCATCAACTAACTCTCATACTAGAAATTTTGATGCAACATAATTATTTCATTCATTCTACCAACAATAATCCTCCCGTTCAATCCTTACAACATCAACGTCAGCATCCCAAATATCCAGCCTATTCAAATTTAATATGTTCACTTCGAATAGAATTGATCAAACACCATGTTCGTTCTACACAATGATCGTACTTTCATCAATATTTCCTCCGAGCACACGGTTTCAAAGTCACTTATCAACTCGTCATCAATGTTTTCTCCATCACTTTTACTTTTGTAACAAAATGAGGCAACTATAGGTATGCAATTTATTTGACTAATACTCACCATATCATTTCTTCGATTCGCAAACCATCTATCCATAAAACACTAATAACCAATATCATCATTCACTCTAATCTATTGATCATCAAAACTTTAAAGAACACTTCTTCCAATTTTAAGCCTCAGCTCTACAAACTAGCTACCCCAGCTCTATTATCTACCCAGGCGACTCTCACTAAGGTCGATTCGTACCAATTATGCCTCTCGACATACGGACGTCTGCCTAACCGGTTGGCTAACTCACTAGGCCAAAGTCAAATATTACAATCACTATTTCCATGCAACAATATAAAAATACTCACCTCCAATCCTAAGGTCAAACCATAGTTGATAGTACATGATTTTCTATCCAAGCTCACCACACTCCAATTTCTAAACATGAAGCATAGATTTTTTTACTTGCATCTGCAATATTCAGTTCAAGAGGTCCGAGTTCGTTCAACAAAGCCATTCATAGGTTAAATTCATTCCAACCAAAGTCCTTATATCACATGATCAACAAACACTAATCCTGAGTTATTCTCCTAGTCCAAGTCCTCAAATTCGTAAAGTAGAATCCACCAATCTCGTTTCACTAATATCGATCACCTTACTAAGTCAAAATTCTAGATCACCAATCATGAGTTATACATCTGATCCTATAAATCACCAAGTTGCTTTATCAATTCCAAACTTCAAGTCATGACATTTCAATCATAAATTCATCATTTATAACCTACCTCAAATTCCAATCCTTCTATCCTCAACCGGTGCATCTATCTCATCACAAAATCACAAAATTGCCTATTGTAAATCTAGTCATACAATCATCATATTAGTGTTACACAAATCTGATTCAACCGAATTATGATCGACCCATTCATCATCCAAAATTGTTAATATTTTTGTTTTGCATAGTCTGACTAATATCCATTCACATACACTTCAAGTCCACCAAATCAAGTCATCCAAATGTTCGATATTATTAGTAGTCCATCAATTTCCAAGATTATAAAATCCATGCAAATAATAACATTTGACACGATCATCATTCATCGAATAAGAGTACTCTCGAAGATATCGCATATAGATCTTTGATATGTCTCAATACTATCAATGATATACGTAACCAGACGATCTTCCTTTTGCAACAAACTCTGAATCGTGCAACCAATGCTGTCATGCAAACTAGATATACAATCAGCTTCTTGATATTCAATATCAAATCATCTATAGCTATCTTCCGAACTAGTTACATAATCAGTTCGTCCAAACTCAAAATCACATTGATTATTGTCTATCTTAGTTTATCACGTAACATATTCCTTTAATCGTATCATTCCATACTAACTCAAGTCATCGAGCAATTTCATATAAATTCTTAGAGTCATTTTTGTGTCTTCAAATCCAAACTTCAATACATATTATCTCACAATCGTGCTATTTTTTCTTATTTAAATTTGAAACTCTATTCCATTCATCTCTATGCCAACATTTTTGTGTACAATCCACGTTGGTTCCTTGACTGAGTCATCCATTTTGTTATAGTGTAACTTTTCCTTGATCAATCTATCTACTCTAATGTTTGCAACCAACATAATCCTAATCTGATGCATGCTGTTTCTTGTTCATTAGACCTAGTCTTATTTAAAACATCAAGATCAGAACTAACTCCGTAATACCCAATCCAAGACTATGTATTACCTTCATCGCTTACCGATAGACTCATTGACATCCCAGTCCACAATCGATCGAACATCCCCAAGGCTATTTTATATACCACTTAGGGATCGAGTCACTCAACAAATCTTTGAAACCAATTTCAATTCACAATTGATATATTCGAATCTACGAACGATCCATTCCTTAAAATCCAAGCACATTCCATTTAAATTGCATCGTCGATATCGTCTTTCGATAACACCTCTATCGATAGCTATTCAACATCCCATGATTCGAGTCCAACGCATCCTCGTCCGAGAATATTTTGATCCCGCACACGACTCGATATCATCGACACAAACATATGTGTGTACAACCCAGCACAACTCAGCCAACAAGCCTTCCATCATTGTTCAACCAATTTACTCGCATGTGATTTACAAAATATCTAGACTTATTGTATATAAAATCCCACAGAATATTGAGAGAGAGCGTCACCAACAACGTGTATGAATGCAATATTAGAGTTCAAAAGAATTTAATGGAAATCCAAGGACATAAAGTCATGCTCTGATACGACTTGTTATGCTCCAGTTCTGTAGAACCGATCGTCCTCGCGTGGGCATGATGTTGTACGAGCCTAAGTTGCGTCCGTACAAGGCAAATACCAAAATGATTGATTGAGTAGCTTAGCGACGGGGTCTTCGCATAAAAGTCTCGAACAAAGAAGTTGAATAACATAAATTGTTTAGAAACAAAATCCTCTATATTGATATTACGACGAAATTACAAAGGCACGAGGCCAAGATTACAATCGTTGAAGCTCTCTCTCTCTCTTTGAATACAATCACTCATCTCTCTCTTATCTCTCAATATAAAAGATCAAGCCCTTAGACTTACAACTTGAAGAAGGCAATATCCATACATTATGTCCCATATAGGTGCAGTTTTCAAGGCGGTCGTATGCCTTGAAACGCCAAAGAACTCCATGCCTCAACGCGTCCAAGTGAGCTCTGTACTAAACGAGTTGCTACCTGAAACCTGTAAATAGATTATAGGGATATTAGTTCATTAAATACACTGGTAGGGAGGCCTCTCGCCCACCCATACAAAATTAATACGTTCATCAATGAGTGTGCACTATAATTTTAATGTTCTTTATAATCTTGTATTAGGATTAGTTTTATGGCATAAATATAAGCCTACTTGTGTTGCAACATCATAGTTGTGCCATAAAGTCATGTGAAACAACATCGTGGTTGTGCCTCGCAACATAGTATAAACATACCCATACTTTCCTTCCGACCTTCCCTCTTCATCGCGTTATAACGTATAGACCTTGTGTCAAACTACTAAACCCTAACACAAGCATATTTTCTATTGTAGCCAAATCTTAGGATCATTTTTGTGATGTGCACATTCTCTTTATGACATGCATGTAGATTTTCACTTTCATGTTGACTCAATCTATATGAAAGTCACTTGCACCGCAAGCCATCTTGGACTATATTATATATGACGACAGTTCGAGCGTGAGGTGCGAGCTTCACCGAAGTTCCTGCAACCAGTATTACGATTCACACTTCAGATATGGGTCGTACGGTCGCTGAAGGAGCACAATACCCAGTTCCCCCTAGGTCGTTACGATCCTAGTGCCTGGTAATTCGTTCGAGGAACTTAAACCTTATGCACACGTTGTTCATGAACATGCAAGACTCTACTCAACTTTCCATACTTCTGAAGCTATATTTTTCCTCACTTTCTAATATTATGCCAAACCAGGGATTGCCTCAATAACCAGCCGTTCCTAGAACTTTCCAAGTTAACATATTTTTTTGACTTAAACTCGGGAACAACTATTTGATAGCCCTCCTGCTTAACTTGAACCAACCGTGTTCCATGCAGTATCATCAACCGAGTCGTACTCTATATGACAAGTTTTGAAACAGCGGGAACGTGTATGCCTCAACCAATATATAAACCATTGGGACGTGTATGCTATGAATAACATTAAAATTGTACGAACATATAGACTATGATAGCAAGTCGATAGTCTATGTGATAGCATAGAAACTTCTATTTTACCGAAGTCGTGGGATCGAAAGACCAAGTGCCAATTTAAAAACCCAACGTAAAGTGCTATCTAGGCATCAAGTTCAATATTTTCATATTATACACAGATTTAATACAGAAGGAGATTATCCCCTTAACTATATGGTTTCACATATATACTCAGTGCGTAAGAAAACATCCATTTATAAGGTGTGAAGGCGAAGCAGAGACGAGTTCATCAAAGTCAGGCACCCAACTGAACGAGGAGTTGTCTCAACCGAATGGGACTCCGAGCAAGTCGCTGCATAGCCAAGTCTGAACTCTCTTGCGTCCATTGATTCATTATGTTGAACTAATAGGGATGGTGTACTACATTTGGAATCAAAGTAGCTATTTTATTCCTCTACTATTGGCATTGACTTAGTGCACTATATTTTTGAGAAGTCAAAAGTATATGTACGATTCAAGTCAAGTGGTGAGCTGAATTCAAATGGAGCTGCATGAAGGATTATGGTGTGCTGCAGGGATTATACGTGTGTTGGATAAAAAAGATAGATAGTGGACCATTTATGTCAATCAGTATGTTATGGCGAGATGTTAAATTGTATAAGTCTTATCATTGGGTATTGAATTTGGAACTGAATGATAAGTTCTTGGTGGATTCAGTTAATGAATTCGAATGAGTTTAGTTTAAGTTTTGACGATAAACTTTTCCTGAGCGGTATATTGTGCAATGTCCCGCTCTGTACAATGCATTAATATGGATGGTTGGTTCAAAGAAACCTTGTCGAACTTGGATTTATGCAGAGGGATTTCTAAGAAGGCTATGTGATCGTGGTAAGAAGTGATTTATAAGACGAGTGACGTGAGTCATTCGAAAATCTTTTAGCTTCACGCTCAATAAAAATAGATCATATATAGTATGCTTGTATGTTGTATTATTAGATGATAACTAGCATGAAACCTATAAATATAATAAAATATAAATAATCACATGACTAGTAAACTGTTGATCAAATAAAATATGAATTGTGTATGTATTATTGTAATAATTATTGGACGGGTGAAGCAAAGTCCCAAAATTTTGGTAGTGAGTATGTCAAGCTACGTCTCGAATGATAAATAGTAACACCGACGAGTAATCACATTCTATTAACATGTGCTATTGTAGAATATTGATTACGTTAACTCCCTCGATTGGAAAGTTGGTATTACGAGCTAGGCTCAAGGCAATATGGTGAGACAAATGGGAATTATGGCATATTCATTTAGATTTTCTATTATCATGTGTGATATATTTCTTTATATTCTAAGTTGCATATGCATGCATGGTCATGGACAACTTTTGCATGAGGTTTAGTTCCTCTAATGGTACTTCGGGGCCACATACCCAGTTCGACCTAGGTAGGAACAAGGAATGGTGTCGAAGTACTGGCATCGGTGATTCAAAAAGACCTTCCGGAGGCCTAGCTATCCGTCGTTGAAGGAGAGCAGTATAACCAAATAGTCTAAAATGGCATGTCGCTAGTGAATTTCATATAGACAAAAAAACATATCTAACGGTGCCTTATGTAGACACAGTAGATTATTATTCATTATATGGAAGGACAATCGACTGTGGATAAGAATCACCGTAATGCAGAGAACTATGATGTTTCCCTAACAATGTCTTATGCAAACAAAGTAAGTATTACTCATTTACAGGGAATGCTAAACGACCGTGGGTAAGAATCACCAAAGGGTAATAGTATATATGTTTTACATTTCTGTTGGCTATGAATGATATACATGCTTTACATTTTTGTCGGACATGAACTGTTAATTAACCATAAGAAAACAGAATAAAATCACTTTTATTAATATTTATATCACATGATTAATTGGTGTTATCTTCTTAGGTAAGTTAGACAAGCATCGCTTACCAGTACACGACAATATACTAATCCACGTTTGTGGGTCTTTATAGGAGTTCGTGTGCAGGGAGTAGTTTGATTAGTTTTGAGGGAACGACGAATTGGATAGGCGCACAAAGGCTCTTATTCTAGAAAGATGTCGTCTTTTGCTATAGAGGACATAATATATGTAACATTTCAATTCTTTTGTACCATTGAGTTGTAAGCCAAATTGACAAGTTCATTGTATATCACGTTTGCCAAGTATTTTAGTTGGTTATTCATAGCCTTTGTATTCCGCTGCAAGTATTGTACTTTATTACAAATATCAATAACTGAAATCATTTCTAAATATCATATTATGACTTTAGTTTTTATACTTAGTTCTACTGTAATGCCATTGTTTTATGAGAAAATATCATTAATTGTGTTGCTTTGTCTTGTACAACATCATGCCTAGTAGCTATTTGATTCTCCGAAATCGAGATGATCATCTAGTGAATGCTTTTATGGTCCTAAAAGATTTGTAGGGAATATACTTGTATTAGGAAATGAGTGCGGAAAAGAAAGCAATGAAGTAGACGGACAAACTTGCCCCTAGAAAATATTGTGAAACAAACTTCTTGACAAATTTGATTTTAGGGTTATTTTCACTGACACCTCTATGTTTTGTGTTTATTATGCAGACCTCACCTAGTTTAAAAATAAATATACTGACATCTCCTATGTTTTGTGTTAAATACATGGATCGTCGTGGATTGATAGGGTTGAAGAGGGGTCTCTTATGGTCGTCGTGGATTTGGTGGCACGTCAAGAGGTGGTCAAAAAGTGGTTGGGAATGTGGCGGCTGCTATGGGTTGGCGGGTTCGGTCAAGAGTGTAAGCCTACTTTCCAGAATATTTTTTTTTCAAATAAATTTTTGTAAACATTTTTCTCCCTACAAATTAATTTGCATGATAATTCTTTAATAATAGGTTATACCATTTTAAATATGTTATTATTTATTTTATGTTGTAGTGTAGTGAGCTTCTCAGCCCGGCCCACGTTTTTCCTTTATTTAGTTGTTCATCAGGAAGAGAGAAATTCAATTAACAGTTTATCAATAACTCGATTGATTTTAAATTTTCTCTAACCAACTTCCATTCTCTTCCCAAAATTTCCCGCCCTTGCTTACTCTTCACGCCATCCTGATCTATTTATACACCCCCACTACCAAAATACAGTAAATTAGCGACGGAAAATTTCCGTCGGCGTTAGCGACGGATTTGCGGAAAATAACTGACGGCGTACCGACGACAAGCCGATACAATTTTTATTTTATTTTAAGGGAAAGAAAAGGTCGCTCATCCGTCGCTAGAACATCGGAGATATAGCGACGGATAATTAGCCGTCGCCATGCAGTCGATTATTTGGCAGGAATTATTGAGAGAAATGGCGGGACAATTCTTCGACGACGTAGCGACGGATGTTCCATCGGCAAGTATCAAAAAGAGCGACGGCCTAGCGACGGGTTTTATCCGTCGCTAGTCCGTCGCTAAATAAAGGGCCCAGATTTAAATTGAAACGACGGGGGGAACTTTTTATTCCTCCCAAATTTCATTCTCTCTCCTCTCTCTCTTCCGCGGCGGTCGGCGACCTCACTCTCCTCTCTCTCTCCCGCGACGGTGATCGACGACCTCTCATCTCTCTCTCCCAAAGGCAATCTCTCTCTCTCTCTCTCGGTGGTCGTGGGTGTCGTGGGCTGCCGGAGGTGTCGTGGGCTGCGGGGGCGGCGGGACTGTAGGGGTGGCGTGCGTGGGGCAGCACGGGGCTGCGGCGGGTGCGTGCGAGGCTGCGACGGGCGGCGGTGGGCAGCGCGCTCCGGGGCAGCGGGGGGCGGCGGGGGTGGCGCGCCGGGGGCAGTGCGGGGCTGGGGGACGGCGGGGGGTGGGAGGGGTGCTGGCGCGCGTAGGGCGGCGGGGGGCAGCGCGCTCCGGGGCAGTGGGGGGCGGCGGGGGTGGCGCGCACGGGGCAGCACGGGGTACAAATACAATGAGTAGTATCGGCGATATGAAAAACCATAGTTTAAGAAATAGGATATCTGCGATATCGGTAGTATCGACAGTTTCGGATCGGAGTATCGGATTTTTTTGGTATTGGGAAACAAATAATTATCGGTAGTATCGGATTCTTTTACATGCTTTTACAACCTTATTATGCTTTCAACCTAGGTTCACAATGTCGGTAACCCAATACCTTACCCTAATAAGGTAACCCAATACCTTATCCTAATAAGGTAAACCCAATACCTTAGCCTACAATAGGGTAAACCACTTTACCTTAATGGTGAAGGTAAAACCAATATCCTAAGCTACCAACATTAGAATCCTAAGATACAAACATACCAGTCTAATATCTAACTTCTAACCATCTATCTAACTATCAATATAAATTCTAACATCTATCTATACACTAATTCTAACATCTACTAGCTAACTCACATCTCTAACTAACCAACATATTCTAATATACTACTTGGTATCTCAAGTTACCAAGTATCTTAACTCTAATATACGAATATCTAACTTAATCTCTAAAACTAAGATACTATACATATCCAATATATATCTATCTAAACTCTAAGCTATCATATCAAAACACACAGTCTAATACACTACCATCTAACATATAAGCTATCTAACTTATATCTACTAACCTCATTCTAGACACTAACTTATTACTAACCATCTAACCGACTATCTTATACTTCTAGTATCCTTATCCCAATATACTAACTAGTAGTAGGATACCAACATATATTTTCTAAATAACTCTAACATATGTCATATCTAACTAACAAAGACCCCCAATGTCGGCATCGGTCAATATTTGGTATCGGTCGGTATCGGATCGGAACATGCCAAACCGTTTCGGATCGGTATCGGCCGATACTTTAAAGAAAATGCAATATGACAAACCCTAGTTTAAGAAATAGGATGAGAAAGTCTATTGCTATATATATATATATATATATATATATATCAAGGTTCAAAATATCGGTATCGGAATCGGTATCGGACTTTTTCTATGAGTATTGGTATCGGCGATATCGGTAGTATCGAACTATCGGACTATCAGAATCGGTATCTATCGGTATCGAAGTATCGGTATCGGTATCGAACTATCGGACTATCGGTATCGAACTATCGGTATCGCACTATCGGTATCGGTATCGCACTATCAGTATCGGACTGTCGGTATCGGTATCGCACTATCGGTATCGGTATCGAACTATCGGTATCGGTATCCGTATGTACTTAGTATTGATCGTAGCAGATTAGTATCGGTATATCGGTTTGGTATAGGTCGTATCGGATGGTATTGACCTTAGCAAATTGGTATCGTCCTATCCGATATGTATCGGCCGTATAGCTAGGATTCGTACCGGATCGATAAGGCCGGTACGAATCCTAGCTATACGGCCGATACATATCGGATAGGACGATACCAATTCGCTAAGGTCAATACCAATTTGATACGGCCTATACCAAACCTATAGATCGATACTAGTCTGATGCGATCGATACTAAGTACATCCGGCCTATATACTAGCGGATCCACCAGTTACATGATTATATACTAATTCTGTTTAGTTTATCTTATGATACAGATTTTTACATCCAATCTGTGATTGATCGTTATTTCGTTGATCGTACATAGATGTACAAACGACAACACGAGAGCAGAATAGGTGTGAGTGACGATTTTCAAGCAGGCGTGAAGTGTTTCTTAAGTATGCCATGAGCAAAGCTCAGTATATGGACGGTAACAAAATCAAGTGTCCATGTCGTAATTGTCGCAATAGACGTTACGAAGAAGTGGTGAGTGTAAGAGATCATTTGACCCGTAAGGGTTTCGTACATGATTACGGCCTGTGGTCATCGCAAGGTGAACAATATGCGGAAAGACAGGTTGCGAATGCTGCTACTTATGCTTTTGATGATAATGCTGCAACGGATTTTATCGTCGAAGACGACGAATGCTCTGTTGATTATGGAGACCTGCAGAACTTTGTACGAGATATGGTGTACGACGCGACATGGCCTAATTTTGATCCGAAGGATCCTAATCCCGAGGCGAAGGAGTTTTATGATATGTTTCAGGATGCTGAAACTTCTTTATATCCTGGTTGTGAGCCACATTCCGTACTGTCAGTGACGATACGGTTGTTGAACATAAAGTTTGATTTTAACTTGCCATAAACTTGCTATGATCGGATTATACAACTAATCAAGAAGGTGTTACCGAAGAAATCAAAAGAGCTTCTCAAAAACTTCTACAAGTCGAAGATGATGGTCCGACAACTGGAACTATGATACGAGAAGATAGATTATTGTCGCAACGGCTGTATGTTGTACTACAAGGAGAACGAGGATATAGAAAGTTGCAGCTTTTGTAATACGGATCGTTACAAGCCAGTCAGGGGAAAAGAAAAGTCAACTAGAAAACGACGTCCTTACAAGTATATGTATTACTTGTCGATCATGAAGCGCTTGCAGAGGATGTATATGTCTCAGAATACAGCAGAACACATAACATGGCACAACGAAGAACGCACAAAGGACGATGGAGAATTGTCACATCCTTCGGATGGAGAGGCGTAGAAATATTTTGATTTGCATCATCCAGATTTTGTTGTAAAGCCTAGAAATGTATGTCTAGGGCTATGTTATGATGGCTTCGCCCCTTTCGGGCAGTCGGGATCTCAATACTCCTGCTGGCCGGTCATTCTGACCCTTTACAATCTGCCACCATGGATGTGTATGAAGACTCCTTATATGTTCTTGACAGCTATCATACCGGGTCCCAAAAATCTGATGAAGAATATCGATATATATTTACAGCTGTTGGTGGATGAGCTGGAACAGCTGTGGGAGATCGGCGTCGCGACCTATGATATTTCCAGGAAATAGAACTTTCAGATAAGAGCTTCACTGATATGGACAATCAATGATTTTCTCGCATACGGTATGCTGTCGGTATGGAGTACTCACGGCACCATGTCTTGTCCGATATGCATGGGAAATAGTAGGTGTTTCGCCTTAAGCATGGAGGAAAAACTTCTTTCTTTGATTGTCATCGTCAATTTCTGCCCGCGAGTCATCCTTGGAGAAAGAACAAGGACGCGTTCAGAGCTGAAAAACAAGAATTTTCTCATCCGCCTGCCAGATTGTCTGGATACGATATTTGGGAAGATGTAAAGGACTTGTCCACTGTAATAGAAGATCCATCGAACAATCGTGTCGGTGGGTTCGGACAAATCCATAACTGGACCAAACGGAGTATCTTCTGGGACTTGACTTATTGGAAAGATAATCTTATAAGACATAATCTTGTTGTTATGCATATCGAAAAGAATGTGTTCGATAATGTCTTCAATACCGTCATGGATATTAAAGAAAAGACGAAGGACAATCCAAAAGAAAGATAAGATATTGCCGAGATATGTAAGCATCCTTATATGAACTTGATACAAAGGGGAGCTGCTGGATAATTAAGTAAGTCGATAGCACAATACACATTGAGTAAGGAAGATAGATTAATAATCTGCAAGTGGGTATCTACTTTAAGATTTTCCGACGGCTATGTGTCAAATTTGTCTAGATGCATTGATCTCAATGAACGCAAGCTAACGGGAATGAAGAGTCATGACTGCCACGTGTTTATGGAAAGATTACTGTCCATTGCTTTGAAAGAGTTGTTGCCTTCTGCTATATGGGTTCCGTTGGCCGAACTATCTATATTCTTTAGGGATATTGTTCAACTAAGTTGACTGTGCAACACATGGTTGAACTTGAGGAGAAGATTATCTTAACAATTTGCAAGTTGGAGAAAATATTTTCTCCTGGCTTCTTCGACAACATGGAGCATCTACCGATTCATCTAGCATACGAAGCCCGTGTCGGTGCATCTGTTCATTATCGATTGATGTACCCATTTGAAAGGTACATAAAAATCGATATAATTTAAGTTGAATTTCAGTGGGTTTTAAAATTCATTCTTAATTCTCAAGATAATTTGACTCTCTAGATACCTACACCATCTAAAGAAGAAAGTTGGCAACAAGGCTCATATAGAGGCTTCGATATGCGAAGCCTATCTTATCGAAGAGGTGTCAAACTTCTGCTCCATTTATTTCGATACTCATGTTAAGACAAATTGAAATAGACCTCAAAGAAATGACGAGGACATTGAGGATGGAGGTATATTCAATGTAAGGGGCAAGCCTGTTGGGGCTAGTAAAAGACGGTGGTTGACAGACGATGAGTATGATGCCGCTCACCGATATGTCTTGTTAAACTGTGACATACAAGAAGTGAGAGATTTAGAGAAGTAAGCAGTACACTTGCACTCATTATAATCTCTAATTTGATGAAGTAAGTGACTACACTTATATATTCTTATTTTCTCTAATAGTGTATTTAGAGATGAAGTCAAAATGAGGACACCCGATATTACCGATGAGGGACTTCAAAGAGAGGTTGATTGTACATTTCTCTCATAGTTTCACAAATATGTAAGTAACTGAGATTATAACTAAGATTATAAATATATAATTAAAACATTTAAATTATAAATATTTGTTTACAGGTTTTATTGCCTGAAACAACACTCACTCATGAGAGTGTTCGTTATCTGGCATTGGGACCGAAGAAGCAAATAAAGACTTGGCCAGGCTATGTCGTTAATGGCTTCAGGTTTAAGTCAACTCAGAATGCTATAAATGTTGAATTTATCAATGACGGCATCAGTACCAAAGATTCCGGTGCTTACATAAGAGGCACCATCTATGACGACGAGCCGAACTTTGACTATTATGGAGTGCTTCGGGATATTATAGATTTATAATATACTGGCCCATATGATATGCATATTGTGATGTTCAAATGTGAGTGGTTCAATACGACACCAAATATCGGTTGGAAAATCGATAAACAATTTGGATTTGTCGATATAAATCATCGCAGGAGGTATAGAGGGTCCGATACATTTGCGATAGCAAATCAGGCTGTTCAAGTCTACTATACAAGCTACCCAAGGCGTCGTAGAGATCGATTTGACTGGTGGACAGTATGCAAGATTAAATCTAGAAATACATTCAACGTTGGAGATCCAGCATACCAAGAGGACCAGATCAAAAAGTCCTAATACTTGGGACAACACTCGGATACAATAGATGTTGAAGATATTGTTGAGGAAAATAGAGGAGAGAAAGAGATTGATACACAAGACTTAGCTGTCAACCAGGAGAGAAAGAGGCATCTTGTCCCAAATATTGAGGCAGAAGAAGAAAAAGAAGAAGAAGAAGAAGAAAAAGAAGAAGAAGAAGAAGAAGAAGAAGAAGAAGAAGAAGAAGAAGAAGACGAATTTGATGGGGATGAGGATACAGATGAAATCGACGATGAAGATAAGGATGAGGATGAGGAGGAGGATGATGAAGAAGACGAGGCCGAGGATGAGAACGAAGACGATGATTAGGTTAAATATTGTTGTATATTAAAAATACTTCCAATTATGTGAATTAAGTTTGACCTCATAAAAGCAATTACGTGAATTCATATTTTTTTTATTCGATTATTTACTTATTGCAGATGGCACTCCTAGTCTTTTTCGTCGTGACGGCACTCCTCTCTCTACTGGTGGTATGTATATTTTAGTTTAGAATTTTATATTTATTTATACTTTTATATTATTAATTATGTTTATGTGTTCTATTTACAAGTCATGATGGCTGGCCGTGGTCGTGGTGGGGGTGGTGGTCGTGGTCGTGGTCGTAGTGGTGCTGGTGGTCGTGGTCGTATTCAATCTTCCCGAGATGTGACCCCATCCAGTGACCCTGACCCGGAGAGTACCTCGGGCACAGACGCATCCCGTCGTCGATCGACCACTTCATCGAGGTATGAGTCCGAATCTGCTAGCGGATCCGTTCCGCTATTGGACCCACCAGCAGCAGATCCACCAGTGGATCCCCCAGTTACTGTACAGTGGGCCCCGGAGTACCCCCATACTCGGTTCCATCCGATTACTGGAGAGTACATACGTGGACCCGCGAATCCTCCGACGGCACCAGAGAGGCCGAGAGGCGAGTTCCGACGAGAGCTATGGCCCGCGGGAACCTCGTAAGTAAATTTAAGATAATTTATTAAAAAAAAATCATTTATTCAAGTTAATAATCCATTCATTTCTTCTTATAGGTTTTTTCTGTTTAATGTTGCCAGGGCTCTTGGAGAAATTATCAGGGCTAACTTCTATGGTCCCTACCTCAACTTTTCATCGGTGCCCCCAAACTTGAAGTACGCCTGGCTCGACGAGTTGAGGGTATATATCTATATCTTCTAGTTAATTATTAGTTACTCTTTAATCAACCATTTTTTAAATTACGTGATAATTGAATTTCTATGTTAGACGACATACTGGTGGCCCCCCCATCGCGAGGACGCGATCCGCAGGACCTACAGAAGCGCTGCCTCGAAGAAGATACGAGATATGATTCATGACCTAAAAATGGGGCATACGAGGCCGAATTGGATTCGACAGGAGTATTATGAGGATCTCTTAGGTATGATGGATACTCATGCGTACAAGAAGAAATCGGAGAAGGCGAACCGACAGGCCGTGGGGCTTCATACGGGGGATCAAGGCCCCACGCAGCGACGCTTGCAGATCATGTGAGATACCGTAAATTTATTTCACTATCGAATTAGGTATTATTAATATACGGAGTTAATTAAGTTCTACAAAAATTTTGTATGCAGGCCCAACAGGTGTTGAAGGAGGGAAGAGCGCCAGAATCGGTCACCATGCACGACGTGTTCCAACATACGCACAAAAGACGGAAGGATGGGAGCTTCGTCGACGAGAGGGCCAAGGAGACTGATGTAAGTACTTATGTTTATGAGATTTACGTTAGAATTAAAAGTATTCGGACTATAACTTAGGTAAGCATAGGATTCACACTTAACTTAGTGAAACATAGGATTTAGATTACAACTTAGGTAAATCTTATAATATAAACACATTCATTTGATAGGCTGTGTATCGTGAGGCCCTTAGTCGAGCTCAGTTAACTAACACCGAGGATGTCGGTAAAACGACGCCCGCCCGGACGCCCTCTTCTTTGGCCGCTCGTAACGACTTGTTCGTAGATACCGTCGGCGGCTTTAAGAAATGGCTCATGTACTGAGTCGGCTCCCTAGGGCCATTGCACATGGCGACGCAGAGATTTCCACCGACACCGCCTCCTTCCGAGGCCTCGGTAGAGGATGATGTTAAGTCACAGCTTACGCAGCTGCACGAGGCGGTGTCGTCCTTGCGGGAGCAATTTGCCACGTATTTTCTGTCTCCGTCTGCTGCTGCCGGTCCGTCTGCTGCTGGGGTCGGTCCGTCTTCTACTGGTGCCGGTCCGTCGACTGCTGGTGTCGGTCCTTCTTTTGTGGGTCATCTTTCTTTCAACCCTGCTGCCCCTCTGGTACCGCCTCCGACTGTGACGGCACTCCTGGATCTCATATTGCCAGAGCAGCTATGCCGACTTTCGAGCAGTGTCTACGACGACTTGCCGTCGTACCTAGTGGAGGAGTATATTCGTCGGTCGCAGCAGGGATTACCACCACCGGGTAATCGAACTCCTCCTTCTCCTTAAAATATTGTAATTAAGAAAATTTGGAATATTTATAGGAATTTTGGATTATTTGTGCTATGATCGGATTATAACGACGGATATTAGGTTACTCTTCAGGATAATTGATGTCTATTTTATATTAATTTGGTTTGGTCTATGTGATTCTTGGATAATTGGTGTGCATTAAATTCGTATGTGCATATTTAGTCTATGTGATTCTTGGATAATTGGTGTGCATTATATATTTGGTCTATGTGATTGTTGGATAATTGGTGTGCATTATATATTGGTTTGGTTTATGCAAATTTTTGTGAACAGGAAAAGTGCTACAATTTTTTAAAAAAATATCAGTTAGCGACGGACTAGTGACCGGTTAGCGACGGATATTTCCAGTTTCCGACTAATTTTCGACGGAATTTCCGTCGCTAACTGGAGATTTGAAACTGTTTCCAGGTAGCGACGGATAGTCGACGGAATATCCGTCGGCATGGTTCTGGTGGTATATAATTCGACTGAATAGCGACAAAAAATTCGTCGCCAAGGCGACGGATAATCAGCCACTAATCAGTCGCTCTCTCGACGGCGTAGCGACGGACAATCCGTCGACAAGGTTCTGGAAATGCTTGACATTTTCAGAACCATGGCGACGGATAATCAGCCACTAATCTGTCGCTCTGTCGACGGCATAGCGACGGAGTAGCGACGATTTATCCGTCGCCAAGGTTCTAGAATTGTCAAGCATTTCCAGAACATGGTCGACGGATAATCCGTCCTTTGTTAGCGACGTCGATCGACGGACTAGCGACGGAACGATACCCTCTGATACACTGTTACGACGGTTTATCGACGGACTATCCGTCGCTAGCGTCTACACAGTTAAGTACTTAATACTTGAAATGGACGAAATCCCGTCGAAAAGTCGCCGCTAATGCATCATATTGTGAAGACGAAAAGTCATCGCTATTCCGTCGCTCTTCGACTACTTAGCGACGGATCATTATTAACGACGAGCTGATTGCCGACGGATTATTTTGACCAAGATCCGTCAGTGATCGAACGCTAGTACTGATTGCCGACGGATGGGCGACGGATGTGGCCGTCGCTAAATGGACATATTTTGGTAGTGCCCTTTTTTCTCAATCATCCTTCATTATTGCTGAGGAATTGTTAGAATCCCTTCTTCTTTCCAAGTTCATCCCTCTTCCTGGATCTGATCCTAAAAATTCTTGAGCTCAGCCATGGCAGAAGGAGGCATCGCAATAAGGGAGGTCTCGTCTAACAGCACACCATGATCAAGAGCATCCCCTTCGACGACTGGACGAAAGCTCGCAGAGTTCTTCGACGGCTTCGAATTGATTCATCCACCATTTCATCAATTCTTCGTCTCCGATCATTTGAATCCTTGGTAAGACTCATCATACACTCTTTGATTGCTCTGAATTGGATGTCGATGTTGATTTTGTTCAAACCAAATTCTCTTATATGGATCAGGATCCAGAGCCAACAGATCAGTGGTCAAATTGATCGAATTCTGGGTCTTCATCATACTGCACCATCAAGGTAAGATCCATACTGATTCCTGTGATATGGTTGGGTTTTCTGGATTTTGTTTCGACTCATAGATCGATTTGTATTTCAATTCAGTAAGAATGAATTCCTAGATTTTCTATGGCAGTTTTGTTGAGATCTTCTAGTTAAATCATTATCACGAATGTAAGTAAGGATGGTGTTAAGGAATCCTCTGTTTGATGAAGTTGTGAGCTATTTTGGGGGTTCCTTAAATCTTTCCTTTTCATCTATGTATCAGTTCCTTGAGATCCTCGAATTTGCTATGCAGTAGCAGTAAACCGTTGGAGAATTCGAGTCGGATACAAGTGAGTATCCCATCCTTGTTCCTCTAACTTAAATTATCATATCATTTATATCAATCACATGTTGAGACCTTTCTTGTTCCATTGTTACCTACTCGATCGATCGCCATGTAGATTGATCCAATTGGTGAAGCAGCTACACTCAGTTTGTGTCAATAAGGATCAGATCAGCACACCTTCACTTTATCTGGTAATCATAGTTTGCTTATCGAGTTGTTGATTTTATCTTATCAAAGGTTTGGTAGAAGATGCAATCTGGAATTTCACATGTTAGTAGGGTCTGGTAAATTCCTAAGAAGAGTATTTAAATTCCTAATACTCTGTTTTGATATCAGGTAGTAATTGAGCATAATTATTGAATATTTTTTTAAAATTCTTGATCTATGGCAGATATTGAGATCTAGATTTAGTGTTATGCATTGGGTTGGGTTAGGCACAGGTTTGGAATGAGAAGTTAGGATACATTCTAGATACCTGATTGAAATGTATCAAGGAATGAGGCCAGTCTTGATTGGGTTGATATCCTGATTTAATAAAACTTGGCCTTCATGTTTTTCCATCCTTTTCTTATTTGTTGTAGTTAGAACTATGGATGGCTGGTTTAGTGAAGAACTCTAATTTTATATATATATATATATATATATATATATATATATATATATATATATATATATATATATATATATATATATATATATATATATATTTATATATATATATATATATATATATGTGTGTGTGTGTGTGTGTGTGTGTGTGTGTGTGTGTGTGTGTGTGTGTGTGTGTAAATCTTGCAGCTCTGTCTTATGGAGTTTGGATTAGAAAGTTAGGAGTGGAGAGTTCAGGTTCACAACTTAAGTGTTAGAATCAGTAAGGATCATTATATCCTGGAACTGATTAGAGTACCTGTTAAGGGACTGTACCCGACCTTGTAAGGCTGATATGTATGTGAGTTTAGGACTGGTTGCCTTAGTTCTTCATAGGGCTAATTGTATCAGCTGAACAGGGACTGAATGTATGCCCTGATTCAGTACTGAGCCATATTATTGTCTCAGTTGAGACTGATACTAGCTTTGACTGATCTATTTTCCTGGAACATATTATGTTGGGTATTGAGTTTAGCTATATTTAGCAGTCTAGTATTTTAATTGGGTTTCTACGGATACTTGTAGGGATACTCGAGTATGCATATATCCTAGAAGTATGCAGGAATCACTTTAGGTAATTAGAAATGCTCTCATTTATATAAAGAGAAGGTTAGGATATTTAGATTAGGTTGATGAAGTACAGTCTTTTGAGACTGATTATTATCAGTCATGAATGGAAACTAGTTGTATCAGTCCTTAAGTTCATGCAGGTTGTAGACTATATAGGTTGTACCTGTGTATGTTTCCTGAGAGCAATTACAGAAATGTGAACCTGATATCTAATTCAAGTGTTAGGCTAATACATAGAGTGACCTGAGACTGATTTATTTCAGTCCTATTTAGGACTGAATGTCACCTGGGATTGAACTGTCATTTTATTTTCAAAAGTTGGGGTTATATCCATAATGTTAATTTCAGCATCTTTAGTTGATATTGGGAACTATGCAAAGGTATTCTTTTAGATTCATCTATCCATAAGTAGTGTCCAAAAATCTGAGATTGAAGGTTCATCTTTAGGAATAAATTTTGAGGCAAATTAGAACTGGTATGCATCAGTCTTGACTAGGCTGATTCATGTCAGTACCTCTATTGGACTGAACTGAATCCAGGTCTTAATTAAGACTGGTATACATCAGCCTGGGACTGATATTGTATCAGTCCTTTGTATCAGTCCTGCTTATGGCTGAACTATTGTATCAATGACCCAAGACTGGTATTGATTCAGTGACCTGAGGATTGGTATTATTCAGTCCTACCTTAGAGTTTAACCTTAAGCTATAAGTGCCCTATTTCTTTAGTAAAATATTGTGGTTCATACTACAATAATTAGGAGACCATGGTATCATTAGATGTTGGCCATTTAAGGAGTCATGGCATATAAAGTTTAAGTAATGTGTGATAATGAAGTTGATGATAGTTTGTCTCACATTTTAGGTTATGAATAGATATTGTTTTAGTTGTGTAAATTGTAGAAGTTAATAAGACATATACAAAGATAGGTTTAGTGTAAAAACCCAAGGATTAGGTTGAAGTGACCTTTTCTAGACTTGAAATATCTACATTTAAATTGTTGACTTATCAAATTATAAATTATAAACAGGAGGATATCCAGCTGTACATCCCACACTTGATCACCCTGAGCAAGGCAAGTATACTCCTCGGACTTGTCCATTTCTTCATGTCTTATATATTCATTCTTGTATCTCCTTGTTGACACGATATATCACGAGATTATCTTGTATCATGTATAACACCCAGTTTTCCAAATGAGGGTAATTATGAAATTTTGTAATTATAATAATTATTATTGTTATTTATTCACATTATGATTTATGGTAATTTTTTAATCATTTTAAACTATTTAAAAACTGCTCTAAGTCATGACTTGTGATTTTGATGTGCTGCTAGTGAAACCCTAGAGACTGCATGACCTAGAGCCTAACCATATCATTAGGATGATTTAATTATTATTTCTAGTTTGAGGGTATTCTTTTCATTTTGAATTTATTTGAATTAATATATATTTAATTGGAATTTAATATGATTATTTGAATGATGTGATTTAAATATGATTTAATTCATTGCCTTGTAGTGTGTTTAGCCCTAAACTAGATTTGACCTAACCTAGATTAGTCATAGCTAGTCTTAGCTAACCATGGTTAGTGTTAGTTAGAATTTGTTAGCCTTGGTTAAGTCATGACTAGATGGAACAACTAGGTCACAACTTGACTAGTGTGAAACATAGGCTTGTGAACCATTGAATTAGTTAGATTGATTTATAGCCATTGATCACCCCAAAACCCTAACCCTAGCATTTATGGCCAGCCACCTAGGGTTCCACACCCCTATTTAATGCCTCTTCCATCTAGGGCTAGCCTCCTTTAGGAAATTAGCAAGTTGAAAAAGAGAGGTAAATTCCAATCTTCCCCAATCCATATCTTTTCCATTTCAACTCCTTTTTCCTTCAAACTTCTTGCATTAGGATCTAATCCACGTATACTTTCTGTCCATGGTGAGAAATTTCAGTAGAGGAACAATTTGGAGAAGTTTGGATAGCACGATGAATATCCCTCTTTGGAGCTTTTTGAGCATTTTGACACACCTAGGTAACTTCTCATTCCCACAATAAAATTTTAGTTT
The DNA here is from genome assembly GCA_029216955.1 of Iris pallida. Taxonomy (NCBI): domain Eukaryota; kingdom Viridiplantae; phylum Streptophyta; class Magnoliopsida; order Asparagales; family Iridaceae; genus Iris; species Iris pallida. Next base: position 16,844,279 of record JANAVB010009198.1, on the reverse strand, counting down.
CTAGGCATGGATAGGAAGCCCTAGGTGTTCTCTAACTGTTGGTATAGGTTTTGCTAGGTTTCGTGTCCATTACGCGTTCATATCGGACACGTACCAGTGAGCATACCTAGGTGTTCGACGAAATGCCACAGTGGGCATTTCGTTCATATTTTCTAAAATAGTTTGAATAGAAAATTAGGGTTTGGTATTGTTTATTGATTTCCAGTTGACTGAGGTGATTATTGTGTCGTGTCGTGTCGGCTTGGACACGAGAAAACGTACGTTCCCGTACGCGTAGCAGTCCCCTGCTACTCGGCGGCTAATACTCGTTGGACACGCCACTTGGACACGAGATTTTTGACACACAGGTCGGGCCAAACACTGACACGAGGCTCTCCAAGTTGCATGAGTCCTCGTATCGTATCTGACATGTATTTGTGTGTGCACTGATATTTTACTGTATCGATTCAGCCATTTTGGCTACTGATACACGTGTCATGTCACACACACACGTGTCGTGGACCCAATTCGGGGTGTCCATATCCTAGACCTAGACCCCCTCGATACTGGGACACAAGCACGAGGTTTGTGTCACGTCATGTCGGGTGCACGAGCCCAAGGAACACGTGCACGAGACTGACTTATTCCACTGTGTCTAGTTCACTGATTTGGGTTGTAAATTGTTTGGACACATCCGTGTCCTCATGGTGGGACACATTTATACTATATGGCATGTATAAATACCCTAGCATAATTACCAACTCTTTTTTCTATATATTAATGTGTTTTAATATTCAAAATGTGAAGTTCCCATGGTAGACTGATACATGCTCCAGTTCTGAAAATCCTGATGTACATTCTATTTTTTTACTGTTTAATTGATGTTTAAGTATCATGATTGATCCTGGACATGTGTATTAATCTCTGTTAGTTCGATTTCACATATTAGATTAGGCTAAATGTCATGGAATAGAAATTTGGACAGTAGGATGCATGGTTTTCGAAATGAATGTGACTGATACATTAGTTTAAATGATTTCATTTCCTTTTAAACTGAGATTCATGTTCACTCCATGTTTATTCCTAACTGATAGGTTGTTATGTTAGGATAAAGGAATTCAAATTGGTTTGAACTGTCAATTGATTTCATATGTTAACTGTCAATATGGGGTTCAATATCAAACTGTCAATGAAATTGATTGGATATGTATAAACTGTCGAATTGATTTCCATTCCCTTCCTTAAACTAATTTGAATGATTATTAGCCATGATTAATTCTCATGTAGTTTGTTAGTTCACTGATTATGGATCTATGTGATGGGTTTGATGTTATTAGTAAAAGGGAATTCGAAACTAGTTTCATATGTTAAACTGTCAAGTTAATTTCACATATAGCATTGACATTGATTTCCTTAGTTCACACTATGTGTCACTCACTATTTTCACAGGTTTACACACTGTTTTCCTATTCCATGTTTACACACACCCTCTTCATTCATGTTTTCCCTCTCACATGTAACACTCACACATACACAATGTTCTCAGGTTACATACCCTCATGACACTACCACTCACTGTTCACTCTTACACACTCACATCCTCACTTGACACCATGCCACACTCTCATGACACTATGCCACATGCTAACACATGTACACAATCACATATGCCCTCTATCTATCCTCTATGTATATACATATTTTTTTTTTTCTACATATATACATATGTATATATATATATATATATATATATATATATATATATATATATATATATATATATATATATATATATATATATATATATATATATTATTTTATTTTATTTTTATTTTTAATATATATATTTATATATATTTAAATATATATATATATATATATATATATATATATATATATATATATATATATATATATATATATATATATATTTATTTATTTATTTATTTATTTATTTATTTATTTATTTATTTATTTATATATATGTTAATATAATTATATATATATATATATATATATATATATATATATATATATATATATATATATATTAATATATATATATATATATATACATAGGTGATACATATATTATCATGTATCCTATATATTATAATGCATGTTACTATATTATTTTAGATATATATGTTAATATGTGTATATGTGGTTTGGTATAGGCATGACATTGCCTATGGGCCTATAACCTAGGGCTCATAGCCTATGGGTATGGGTTGAATGCCAGTTACATGTGTAGTTGACTTGTATAGTTTAGAAATGATGTGGGCTTGCTAGAATAGGCTGGTTAGGCCTAGTGAGACTTGTTTGACTTAGGTTGACCTAGTTGACTAGTCTAGTTGACTAAGAGTTGACCAAGAGTTGACTTTAGTCCAGTTTGACCCCAAACTTCATGTAGATGCATTGTAGTAGTCTGATATATCATTTTAGACTTATAGCGACTTGTACTGTTCTATAGGAGACAGATACCACTCCTCGGACAGTAGATACTCTACATATACTCAGGATACAGGCGAGTACATTCTCTGATCATTTTATATCCTGCTTAGGAGTATATTTCCTGCTTTAGATTACTTTACATGATGCTGACACGTTGGAAACACGGATTAGTACTATATGGATCTTGTCATACGATGTTATCCCCTTAGCGGATACATCGGGTATTTCGTGTTCATGTACTTTATCATGAGCATCGTGTACTCCTTATGTTCATGCTTTTCGTGTACAAATCGTGTATACTCATGTGCTCACATGATCTTCGTGTGTGACTATACTTCGTGTGCAATAACATAACTTGGCTAGATCCTTGTGTATTGATTGGGGTGGAAGAGTAGAAGTGGTTATGTAATCAATCCAGTAGATTACTCGTGTGCAACCTTTTTAGATTACTCGTGTGCAATATCGTACCGTTTACATAACCATCTTGTGCTCTGAATCACTAGTCACTGATAGTTCTCTATATATTGTAGCTATTTACTTACAGTCTCTCTTTTTACATCTGTTGTTCTTCAGTTTCCTGTATCTTACTCTCTAGCATGTTTATATTTCCTAACCTATTATGATTTTATTGAGATATAATGTACTCGCTCCTGTCCTGACTGGACCTGTTAAAAATATTACAGAGGACGAGGCTGAGGCGTTCTGCCCTACTTATTACGTGCGACCCTAGAGGACTACTGTGACCTGGACCAGCAGCAGGACCCACTAGCAGTGGATGACACTCCCCTAGATTAGGATGTCTTTCATTTAGTCTATTCTTGGATTACTGTATTGAGACTCTGAGATGTTATTTGGGATATGTATTTATTTAGACACTTAGACTTATCTGGATTGTATTCTCTGTGGATTTCATTCTGTTCTTATCTATCTATCTATCTATCTTTTATCATGCTCTACCTTAGATGTGATTAAGACTGTATTGCTATGTCACCTCCATTCGGAGTGTATATACTGTACATGTACCTTTATATTGTTAGATGTTGACCAAGGACAGCGTTCTACTGCCGACACTACGGCGTAGGCTGGACGTACCTATGTCTCATGCCCTTACTCTAGGGTGTGGGTCGTGATACATTTTTAGTGGTGGCCCATGCAGGTCGAGTTTATGTAGTGGTATGCGAACTAGAGTATTACTACAGCCTGCAGTAGAAATTAGAATATTTTTGAAGGTACTCAATCACACTAGAAAAAACTCTTAAGCAAATTCATTTTATCTAAATTTGTTGTTTATTGTCTTCCCTTGAATATATACTGTCCTTCTTTGATTTTTCGCTTTATTCTCAGTAATTGCTTCTTATTTTGATATGTCTTCATGATGGTTATGGAGATATGATCTCATCGCTCCGGTTCGGGGGATACTATCGAGAGGCTGGCCACCTCTCGTCCTGTTCATCAGGGCCTCGAGACAGCAGCTCCTGTTGTGCCAACTCAGGTTGGCGTTTCTGCTATATTGGAGGTGCACCTTCGTCTTTACAGAGACCTTTTTCCGTCATTCCCGATTTTTTTCAGCAGCAGCGGTTCATGCAGCATCAGCAGCAGACCAGGGGAAACCAGTAGGGCGAGCTATCGTCAGGACAGTCGAGGATACACAGACCATTAGAGATCTTGCTGCAAGCTTCGTTCTTCTCTATTCCATTCCTGCAATTGTCTCTTATAACTATCTTGAAATTCGATTCCATCTGTTCCTTGTTGACTGATCAATTTGTTCTGTTGTTCCTGTGTTATGTTTATTTTTTTCTTCTGAGAAAAATCATATGGGCTAGGTCACCTCAGTTATGGGATCTAGAATCTTCGATAATCATGTTAGCTGGCATAGTGAGGACATATAGTCAGATTTTGGACGTATTTCTCGGGTATGGAAATTTTTAAGGTTTTCGCTGTCGTATGCGGCAATACAAAAATTTTAAGTACCATGAACCTAGAGGTATTTACCTTAGTCAAGGACTCTGTGATTATTGTAGCCTTGCCCACTAGCATTATGAAGACTCTGAGTAACATGATTTTGGACAGATGCATATGATTATCAGATTATATCTTGAGAAGATTTTTAAACATATCATCTCTATCATACCCTTCTATTGTTTTAAAATTGTATTTCATCAAATAACTTAGGAGTAGGGATATTTAGTTTTGTAGAGTTTATTCATATGTATTTCTTTCATAGTGTAATGATATGATGACTTATAGAGTGTCTGTACCCTAGAGATGATAGTTAGCATTGGTATTAGAATAGTAACCCATTGTAGATGATTTCTCTGTTATTTATAATACCAACCAGTTTACATATAGGATGTTAGTATGCCTTACAGCCTTGATGATTGTTATTATTTTTTTCCCTTACCTTTTTCCAGTGAGGCACCCATGACCAGAGCCTGTCCTTGAGTATAGTTGTAGTTCAACTAAGACTGAGAGGTCTATATACATATAGATTGCAGATGATATTGGCATATGGGATATGGGTTGGTTGGTATCTATAAGTCATTGTTGAATAGGGTATTGACATATTGTTTAGCCTATATTTGGTTCAGTTTTCTATTTTAGTTAAGTTCTCTTTGTGTTGAGTTCAGTCATGTTTGATCAACCTTTATAGGCAGTTTGCAGACCCTTTACTAGATACCCTGTCCCCTTGGTTCAGACTTGTACAAGTTGTTCACTGCACTCAAATTTTATTACCTACCATGTTGCATCATAGGTTTCACTAGACCATTGTTCAGACCCCAATTATTGACTCACCAATATAACTATCAACCCCTTACCGTATTCTCCATATCTGGAGAGTTAGTATCGTGCATACTAGAGGCCTGCACTCACCACTTGGGACAGTTCACTGTTCTGTCCCAGTATACCTTACAGTATCTGACCCCTTCATTGGAGTGATAGGCATGTGGTAGGGGGTGTGTGTTGTTAGACCTTGAGTAGAGTTGAGGTGTTGAGGGTTAATATATATATAGTTTATATATATATATAATGTATTTTGATTTGGTATGTAGCCTGCACCCAATTGCAGTATACTGCCTATTGCATTTCCTGTACACCAGTTTGGTTCACTTCTTCAGACCACTGTCCTGCATGTAGTTAGTTCAGCCAGATATAGAGGAGAGGCCAGGTTGATCTAGAGGCATGTTTTAGTCACCATGTAGGTTTCCTTTCACTTTGACTATGCAAGTAGACCCAAATGTCTTGTCCTTTAGCTTAAAATTTTAGTCTCCTTAGCATCATTCCCTTTTTGCCTACACTGATGATACAGACCATTCATCCTTAGCCTAAATTCTAAGCATCTGTTCAGTCACTTATAAGTTTAGTCTACTTTAACCCTTGGTTGATCAGTCATATATATATATATATATATAGATGATATACTTAGGATATATGTGATGGGTTGTTGTTCTTGAGCATATATATGTGGTATTTGGGATTGGTGTGCTCAGCTTGTAGGTACTTAGTTATGGGTGACTTGATAGGATTGGAAAGTTAAGAGCTAGCCTATTATAGAGTTTTTCTTTTTGCTAAATTCTAGTTGCCAACACTTAGGTAGCTAGCATAGGTAAAATCCTAAGAAGTTGACCAGCTGATGACCAAGTACATGGATGTTGAGAAATTGACTAGTGATTGACCCTTGACTATGTTTGACCTAGAAGGGGTGCGATCATCTTAATTTCGAGGACGAAATTTTTCTAAGGGGGGTAGGATTGTGACACCCAGTTTTCCAGATGAGGATAATTTTAAAATTTTATAATTATAATGATTATTATTGTTATTTATTTTATATTATTATTTATGGTAATTTTTTAATCATTTTAAACTATTTAAAAACTGCTCTAAGTCATGACTTGTGATTTTGATGTGCTGCTAGTGAAACCCTAGAGACTGCATGACCTAGAGCCTAACCATGTCATTAGGATGATTTAATTATTATTTCTAGTTTGAGGGTATTCTTTTCATTTTGAATTTATTTGAATTAATATATATTTAATTGGAATTTAATATGATTATTTGAATGGTGTGATTTAAATATGATTTAATTCATTGCCTTGTAGTGTGTTTAGCCCTAGACTAGATTTGACCTAACCTAGATTAGTCATAGCTAGTCTTAGCTAACCATGGTTAGTGTTAGTTAGAATTTGTTAGCCTTGGTTAAGTCATGACTAGATGGAACAACTAGGTCACAACTTGACTAGTGTGAAACCTAGGCTTGTGAACCATTAAATTAGTTTGATTGATTTATAGCCATTAATCACCCCAAAACCCTAACCCTGGCATTTATAGCCAGCCACCTAGGGTTCCACACCCCTATTTAATGCCTCTTCAATCTAGGGCTAGCCTCCTTTAGGAAATTAGCAAGTTGAAAAAGAGAGGTAAATCCCAATCTTCCCCAATCTATATCGTTTCCATTTCAACTCATTTTTCCTTCAAACTTCTTTCATTAGGATCTAATCCATGTATACTTTCTGTCCATGGTGAGAAATTTCAGTGGAGGAACAAATTGGAGAAGTTTGGATAGCAAGAAGAACACCCCTCTTTGGAGCTTTTTGAGCATTTTGACACACCTTGGTAACTTCTCATTCCCGCCATAAAATTTCAGTTTCTAGGCATAGATAGGAAGCCCTAGGTGTCCTCTAACTGTTGGTATAGGTTTTGCTAGGTTTTATGTCCATTATGTGTTCGTATCGGACATGTACCAGTGAGCATGCCTGGGTGTTCGACGAAATGCCACAGTGGGCATTGTCACGACCCGCACCCTAGAGTAACGGCACGAGAAGTGGATACGTCCAGCCTATGCCGCAGTGTCGACGGTAGAACGTTGTCCTAAGTCACAACATCTAACAATATAATTCTAAGCAGTTTATACTCCCCGAATGGGGGTGACATAGCTGAATGTAAACTCAATCACAAGGGGTGATACATGGTAGGCCCATAAATGGGTGATTCTAGGAATGCCCATAAATGGGAGATTCAAGAAGACTCTGTGATCATGAGAGTACATGTCACAAGTGATCAATGAACCATGAAGCATAGTGATACACAATGTAAGTGAAACGCACAGAACATGTAGTATCCGATGCTCCCTGAAGGATAACATCTCAAGAAGGGATCCATATAGTACTAATTCGTGTGACCAACGTGACAGTATCAAGTAAAGTAATTTAAAGCAGGAAAATAATTCTAAACAGGATATGAAATGATCAGAAAATGTACTCGCCTGGTATCTGAGTGTCCGGATGAAATGTATCGTCCGAGGAGAGGTATCTGGCTCCTAATCAGAACAGCACAAGTCACAACAAGTCTAAAATGATGACAAGATGCAATTTAATGCATTCTAAATGAATCTAGGTCAATCTAGGCCAAAGTCAACTCTTGATCAACTCTGGTCAACCTTAGAAGTCAAACTAGGTCAACTATGGTCAAACTAGGTCTAACAAGTCTAAATTAGGTCAATCTAGCCTATACTAGTCTATCAAGACTACCCAAGGCTATATAAGCCTAGACTAAGCCATCACACATTTACATATAGGCTATGCCATTACACTATCTACATTACAATACATCTATATAGCTACCTACATACATATAGGCATTTCAATATTACATATAGACATATACATATACTCTATATATACACATTCATGTTTTATATTGCATTCCTATACATTACCTATATTGCTATTCACACAACAACAATATATATATAATATATAGAGTGATAGAAAAAGTGAAGTAGAGGGGAGTGTCAATGTATGTGTGAACATACATGTGACAGATGTTAACTATGTGAATATATATATATATATATATATATATATATATACATTCATGTGTATATAGAAGGAGGAAAAGGCAATGTGTGGGTGTGTATACAAGTGAGTGTGTGTGTGTGATGAAGAGTGTCACAGTGACAGTCCAACATGGACAGTTTAGTGTGTGTGTAGGTAGGATGTGTGTGTGTCTGTGTTTCAATGAAGGGTATAACATGTCAGTCCAAAACTGGACAATAAAGAGTGTGTGTGTGTTAGGCATGAGGGAAAACAGTAAATGGAGAAACTGGAAATCAGTGAACCCACATGACAGTGTTAAGGAGAACTCTTTGACAGTTCTTAGGAATTTTAATCTCAGGTTTGAGAGTTCAAACCAGTGACAGTTCTCAAATACCAATTTCGAAATCAAAATTCAACCAAACTACCCCAAAATCAATATACCATTAGTAAACATGTAGGTGCACTATAATAGGGTTTTAAACCATGCTAAAAACAGTACTAAATAGGTTAATGAAACTGAGATCAATTCAAATGTGCCAATGTCAAATAGGTTGTCAAGTAAACTGAAAACAAAATAACAGTTCATATAGCATTGCATTGACAGTTCACATTAACCAGTCCAAACTCAATTCGAAATCCATTTCCTGACACCAATCACAAACCAAACACTGCAGTAAACTAATACATATATAAATGAGTTAACATAGTGATTAAATCATTAACCAAACAGTTTAAATGCAAATTTAACTTTAGAATTTACATAACAGTAAGCACGTTTCAGTGAACAATGGGAAAACCCAAATCAAATACCAAATCATAGTTAATAACCAAATTATTGGTTGGTAAACATAATATAGGGTGTGCACGTGTCTTAAAAGTCACCTCGTGTCCACCATAGCCGGATACAGCGTGTCCACATTATAGAAAACGAAAACAGGGAAACTGATACTGCACAGCAGTGCAGCCTCGCGCGTGTGTGCACGCGTGTCGTGCACCCGACACAGGCCAACCCAAATCTTGTGCTCGTGTATGGGGGTACGCCTAGAGTCCAGCTACGTGTCCAACACCCTGAATCGTGTCCACAGGTGTCGTGTCCAGACTTATCAAGCCGTATCAGTGGCTGAAAACCTACTGTACGCGTGCAGTGCAAAATCAGTGCACGAGCTCGTGCTCGCTCGACACGACACGAGGACACATGAGACTTGACACACGGGGTGTCAGTCAATGCCCCTAGTCACGTGTCAAGTGGTTCGTGTCTAGTTGCCGTATCCAAGGAGAAAATCACCCCGAGTAGCAGGACACGGAAATCCTTCGTGTACGGTCGTGTCCAGTAAGAAAAACACGACACAAAATGACCAGAAATCAACTCAGTCAAGTGGAATCCCATAAACAAGATCTAGATCTAGATTCCTATTCAAAAATAATTCAAAAACCAAATCGAAATGCCCTTTGGGGCATTTCATCAAACACTTACATGTAGGGACTGATACGTGTCCATTTAGGATACGAAATGGATAAGAAACCTAGGTTTAGCTATACCTACAATTAGGGTAGACCTAGGGCTTTCCAAATATGCAAAAAAAATTGGAATTTAATGGTGTTTAGATAGTTTTACCTATTGGTGTCCAAATACAAGAAAACTCTCAATTAGGGGGGTTTCTCCTTGCTAGCTAATCCTTCCAAATTATCCATAAACTGAGATTTCCCAGCACAAACAGCAAATATAGGTGGATTAGAACCTAATGCAATTGGTTTGAAAGAAAAAGGAATTAAAATGGATTTTCTATGAATTAATGAAGTTGGGAAAATACCTCTTCTTTAAACTTGATCTTTCCTAAAAGCGGCTAGCCCTAAATGGAAGAGACTACTTATAGGGTGGGAATCCCTAGGCTAGTGTGGCCGGCCAACTAAGTTAGGGTTAGGGTTTGGCAATAGCTAATGGGCTTTGGGCTTTGTTTCATAAGTTAAGGCTATGTGATTTTCTATTGATCCCAAAACCAATAGTCATGACTTATGACTTATCTATTCTATGGTTAACTTGAGTCTAATGACTAACCATGGGTTAACTCTAGTCTAACTAGGGTTACATGACCTAACCAAGTCCAAATACAACTAGGATTAGCTTCTAGGTTAGTCTACCAAAGTCAATGCTAGTCAAAGTCAACCTAGTCAACCATCATTCAAATAATTCCAAAATAAATCCTAAAAATTCCCATAAATTCAAATAAATTATAATAAATTCAAATAACCTCAAAATGACAAAAATACCCTCAAACTAGAAATATGGCAGTGACAAATCTACCCTCCTTAAAAGAATTTCGTCCTCGAAATTAAAAGGCGAAACGCAACTGATGAGAAGGATAGAAAGTATACCTCAAGGTCCAAAAAGATATGGGTATCGCTCGTGCATCTCATCCTCCCGCTCCCAGGTATACTCTCCTGGAGAATGATGCCTCCATGCGACGTGAACCAAAGGTATCACCTGGTTCCTCAATACCTTCTTCCGTCGATCCAGAATCTCCACTGGCTGCTCTGGATAGCTGAGAGAAGGTCCAACCTTAATCTCTGAATGATCGAGCACATGGCTAGGATCAGTCACGTACCGTCTCAACTGTGATACATGGAATATGTTGTGGACCCCCACTAGTGCAGGTGGCAAGTCTAGCATGTAAGCCATGTCGCCGACTCTCCCGCTGATAACGAAAGGGCCGATGAAGCGCGGGCTAAGCTTCCCACCTCCACCAAAACGTATCGTACCACGGGTCGGAGATATCCTCAAGAAAACCTAGTCTCCAACCTAATCACAAGCAAGGTCTCAATTTAATTATGATAAACAAACATGATCAATAAAACACAAACAAACAAACAAACCTAAATCTAATCCTACTCTAATCTGTACCTCAAACTCCAACGGCCTCCGGTGGCTATCGGTCCAGTGCCGATGTCTGTCCTGCGCCACATGAAGTCTGTCCCTGATGAGCTTTACCTTCTCGGTTGCATCAACAACCATCTCTGGTCCCAGTAAAGCTCGCTCACCAACATCATCCCAAGATAAGGGTGTACGACACCTATGCCCGTACAGAGCCTCGAAAGGTGATATCTCAATGCTGGCCTGGAAACTGTTGTTGTAAGCAAACTCCACCAAATATAGATGATCCTTCCAGGAACCTCCAAAGTCTAGGACGTACGTCCGCAGCATATCCTCGAGCGTCTGAATAGTCCTCTCTGACTGTCCGTCTGTCTGGGGGTAGTATGCGGTACTAAACTTGAGCTGAGTGCCCAAGCTAGTCTGCAGACTCCTCAAGAAATAGAAAGTAAAGTGACTATCCCGATCCAAAACGATGCTGACCGGGACCCCATGAATCCTGACTAGCTGCCGCATATACATCTCCGCAAGCCTCTTTGTAGACGTACCCACATTGAATGGCAAAAAGTGGGCCGATTTGGTCAACCTGTCAACGATGACCCAAATCGCGTCTTTCCCTCCAGGTGTACGCGGCAATCCAGATACAAAATCTATAGTGATATGCTCCCACTTTCACTCGGGAATGGACAATGGCTGCAACAATCCACCGGGCCTCTGCCTCTTTGCCTTGACCTGCTGACAGACCAAGCACCTAGCTACGAAGCGAGCTACCTCCCGCTTCATCCCGTACCACCAAACATGCTCCCACAGATCTCGGTACATCTTGTTGGCACCAGGGTGTATAGAGTACTGAGATCTGTGGACCTCCTGCAAAACCTGCTCCCTGAGATCTTCGTTGGGCACACATAACCTGGAACCGTGCCGCAAGGCACCATCCTCTACAAGAGAAAACTCGCCATCCACCAATCCTGCTCGAACCTGCTCTCGGAGACTCCGCAGAGCAACGTCCTCAAACTGTGTCGCCTTGATCCTCTCCATCAAGTCCGACTGCATCTGAAGGCCCCATAACTGCATCTGCACTCCGGACACGATCACCTCAATCTCCAGGCTCTCCATGTAAAACCCGTATTTTCTAATTAATTAATATTGTGTTTATTATTTATTTTAGTTAGATTAAAAATTATTATTTTTCAAAAAAATATAAATTCCTGGACTTTTAATTGTCTGGCCAGACCCGAACCCAACCCCAAGTTCAAATCTTCTTTTTAAATATTTTTAGGAGTTATACATTTGGAGTTACAATTTTTCTATATAAAGAAGTTGAATTTATGATAAAGATTTATTTAAGAAAAACTTTTATCTATAATTAACTCTGCCTCTCTCTATCTCTAATTTCTTTCGGTTAGAAACCGAAGTAGCCGAGCTCTCTCCCTTCCCGAACGGAAGCTCGATTCTTTCCTTCCTCTTCCGATCAACTGCCGCCTCTTCGTCTTCCCTTCCTGTAACTCCTCTCTTCCACTCCTATAAAACCCTCTCCATCCCCTCCATTCACCATCACCATCATCTCTAAACTCCCAAACCTTTCCCCTAATTTCTGTGCCCTAGATCCGGCGACCCGAGCAGCCCTTTCCCGACGCCGTCCACCGCCGCCCGTAGCCGCCCCAGGCCGCACCCCTGCCTGGCGTCACCCTCCCGAGGCCGACGCCCCACTGGCGATCAGCCCCGGCCGCCACTTCCCCCGTGGCCGTACGTGCCAGCCCGACCCGGACGGCCCCGTGTCCCCGCCACTGCTGTCCCTGTCCGCCGGCGCCCTATGCGCGTGGTCCCCGTCCGCTCGGCCCTTTTTTGTAGCACTCCGCGGGTCCGATTTGCTGTTTCAGCATTTTCGTAGTCTGGGTTTTGTTGTTCGATCCGCTGTCCGGTTCGTTTCCAGGGGTTCCCGTGCTTTCCGCGGTCCTGGATCCCGCTGTCCAGCGCAGTCGTACCCCGGCGAGGCGCTGTCTCGAGCCGATTCACCGTCCGTGAGTTCCATTTCTCTATTATTTACATCTGAGAGCTTTAGCCGAGCACCTGAGGTATAATTCTTTTGACCCATTCCATTCCCGTTATCGAGTCGATGATGTTTCGGTCCCCGAACCCGTTACGGGATTCGGTTAGACGTTTCGATTTCAAAAATTTCGAAGTTAATTTTGTAATGTGGATTGGTTTCGTTTTGGAGAATAATAGTTCTGTGGTTTCTTTCCAGTGGCTTCTCAAAAATTTCGAGTTAGTTTCGAAAAGTTCTGTTGGTTTCATTTTGAAGAATTTAGGTTCTGTTGGATTGATTTTGAGAGTTTAATCTTTATGTTGGTTTGTTTCTGTGAATTCTCGGGTTTCCGAGTAATTTCGGGCTTTCCGAGTATTCTTCGGAAACATATTTTTGTGAGTTATTAATCCTTGTGGTGGAATTTAAATTATGGCTTTTCTCTGTTCTGGGATATATATATATATATATATATATATATATATATATATATATATATATATATATATATATATATATATATAAAATATATATATATATATATATATATATATATATATATATATATATTGGTATTATGGCACATTTTCCCAGTTTTGGGTTATCCCGAATGTAGAGGGAATGCTGCCCAAATTTTTATAAAATTTATAAATGAATATTTTAAATCGGATTTCGGAAATATTTTGTAAATTGGATTTTGGGCAACGACCGTACCGGTCTGTGGGACCTAGCAAAATGCAAACGAAACCGGTTATGCCGGACGTTGAGGCATTAGCTAATTTTGTGACGATTGGACCAAGTCTGAGACTCTTAATAATATTTATTTTAATTTATTTATTTTGTTTTAGTAATTAAAGTGTAGGATATTATTTAGAGCTAACTAACCTTTTCTCTTATTTCAATTTATGTAAAATGGTCTGTAAGGGCATAAGCCCATCTTTTATTTATTATCTGTGGTTTTGTAATATTGTAAATTTTATTTTATTTCTGGTTGGTTGATTGACGTAAAACGTAAAATGATAATATAATTACTTTATAAAAATTTAAATATCATTTTATCACAATAAAATAATTAGGAAATTACAAGTTTATTGCAAATTCACGTTTTCTCATTTAAAAAATATTAATTTTATATATAATACAAAATACAAAGTTTTACCAAGTAAATCAATAACTACGAGTTTTTCCAAATACAAAGTTAAAATGACTTTTCTTCGTAAGATAGTAACTCACCTCGATAAGCTCGCTCTAAGTAGAGTTGTAAATAACCTAAAATTTGACTAGGGTTCTGTTCTAGAGATTTCAACTAGCACACCTAGATATGGTTTAACATTGGTTCTAAGATAGAATTCTCAAATTGTAGGATTTCAAGAACATACTTGACATCTTCTTCGGTTCAGACATCTCAATCCAGTCAATAAAACAAGGCAAGTACAATTTGTGTTAGTTTATCAATTATTTAGATAATCGTTTTATTGTAAGTTTAAACCACGATGCAACATGGAACTCTTTCTGAGAGCATTGACTGATTGACTGTTGGGTACTGGGAGAGTAGTGTAATGAGTATAACCACATCCAAAGTAGTATACTGACTGTGTTAGCTTACCCCTCATACACACGGGGATAAGCCATATCGTATCAATAGGATTCAACTGTACAACCCAATCCGATCATATTCATTGCCTATTCATATCACAATATTTTAACTGCTGGAGAACTATTTATTTTAAATTGTTTAAAAGTGCATAACTCTATTATTATTTCAATTGTTGGATTATCATGAATTGTACTTTGCTCCCTCATGACTGGAGACCAACATTTTTAGGTGATTGCGTCGTCGAGGATCTGATGTCTAACTCTGGTCCCGCAGAACTTGGAACTCCAGAATCTTAAGAGCTGGATTAGTATTTATTTTTCTTTTAGAAACAAGTGTAATTATTGAATGTTGTATTAATGTTCGTTGTATTTCAGGCTTTTCAAATTGAATAAAATATGTTTATATTTCGTTAGAATTTTATCTGCATGTGTTTCACTGCTTGATACAGCTTACTGCCGCCGTCTCAACAACGGTGCAGGCTGGGCATGATCTGATTCGATCCAAGAAATTGGGACCGGGTCGTGACACTCCAAATCTGCAAGCAGGTTTCGATCCATAGTCAAACACATGGCCGTCGGATACCTACTTAAGGCATCGACAACCACGTTGACCTTCCCTGGGTGATACTGAAGTGATATGTCGAAGTCTTTTATTAACTCTAGCCATCTGCGCTGCCTCATGTTCAGCTCCTTCTGAGTGAACACATACTTTAAGCTCTTATGATCTGTAAAAATCTCTACCCTCTCTCCATACAGATAGTGCTTCCACAACTTCAGAGTAAATATCACTTCTTTCAGCTACAGGTCATGGATAGGGTAGTTCTTCTCATGGGGACGTAACTGCCTGGAAGCATAGGCAATCACCTTCCCGTGCTGCTGCAATACACAACCCAGGTCGTGATCTTGTAAGTCCTAGGCAACGATTCAGCTATGATACCGTGTCTAATCGCAAATGATACTGATATGAAGCTATGCGAAGCACCGGAATCGAATAATACAAAAGCTAGACTGGAGTCGAGAAGAACCGAACCTGCGATCAGCTCTCCTATCACCTCTACATCTTCGGTCGCCATGGCAAAATCTCGCCCCTGCTGGCCTCCCCTGGCCTGCTGCTGGTGCTGGACGAACCTCTGCTGCTGTGTCGGCGGGACTGGTCCCCTTTGCTGGCCTGTTGGAGCTCTGGCTGCTGCTTCCTGAGCTGCTCGTCCCATGCGACACTCCCTCATCTGGTGGTCTGCTGAACCACACACTAAGCACTGGCCCAGCCTCTTCTGGCACTCATTGAAGACATGACCGGGCTTTTTGCAGTAAGCACAAGTGATAACCTGTCTTTGGCCCTGCTGGTGCTGTCTCGGCTACTGCTGCTGTCTCTGCTGGAACGGCTGCGGCTGGAACTGCCTCGGCTGCTGGTGCTGAAAGTGAGGCCTCTTGGCCTGGCCTCCGCTGCTACTGCCCCCAACTGGGTCTCGCCCCCTCTTGAGCCTAAGCTCAAGATCATCCTCAGCCAATTAGGCTCCCGTCAAGATCTCCTCGAAAGTGGCATCCCTGTTGCCCTTTGTCAAGGACTTGACTTCCTTGACCAAACCCTTCCGGAACCTCTGGGCCTTCGCCGTCTCGCTCAAGCCCTCTACGAATCTGCCGAGGCGGCCAAGCTCCCCAGCGTACTTCTCTACTGACAGGCTCCCTTGAACTAAACTCTCAAACTGTGACTCCAAGGCTCGAAGCGCTGAATCTGGAAAGAACTTCTTCTTGAAGAAGCCCTTGAACTCCTTCCAGGTCTGTCCAGCTACCCCCACCCTGGGGTCTGACTGATACCAAGTGCGAGCAAGATCTCGCATCCGGCTAGCTGCTTCCTCTATCTGGAGATCTGTCGGTATCCGGGCCAGGCGGAAAATCTCCTCTATATGCTCGATCCACTCGTCAGCATATAGAATCCCCTCCGTCCCCAGGAAGTCTCTGGAGCTCATCTTCTGGAATTGCTCTATCCCCGGTGTCCTCAGCTACTAAACCACTGGTCGAGCTGCGACTGTCGTAAGGGCCAACTCCATGCCCCTGTCCTGTCGGGCCTGCTGCCGGTCCATAAACTGCTGGAAGTAAGCGAACATCTGTGCCGCATCCACGTATCCTATAGGCGGCGGCTGCTGGAACTGCATCTCTGGGATTACTGGGTCCTGCCTCCTAGCTGGTGGAGGCATACCCCCTGCTGCTGCTGTTGGAGTCCCAATACGAGCAGAGGTGGCAGGAGCTGCAGTCTCTTGTCCTTGCTGAACTGGCTGAGAGGTAGCAGTCCCCTCTACAGCATCCCCATGAATGGTACGCTGCGACCGCGTCTCCACCATCTTGAAGACAGACCAACAAGAGTATCAATTTCTGAGAAAGAAGCGATATAACAAAGGCGGACAGTTAAAATTCAAAAGAATCAGTTGACAATAAGGATTTAGATGACAATAAAAGAGTTTTTCCTAATGTGATTGAGTACCCGAAAAACTAATGTCCTATATCCTACTGCAGGCTGTAGTGATACTCTGGTTCGAATACCACTACACTTCTAGTCTAGACCTGCATGGGTCACCACTAAAAACGTGTCACGACCCGCACCTTAGAGTAAGGGCACGAGAAGTGGGTACGTCCAGCCTATGCCGCACTGTCGGCGGTAGAACGTTGTCCTAAGTCACAACATCTAACAATATAATTCTAAGCAGTTTATACTCCCCGAGTGGGGGTGACATAGCAGAATGTAAACTCAATCACAACTAAGGAAGAAGAAGCATGATATGATATAGAACTCAAGGAAATACAGATGATCAGAAGAGTCTAAGATAACATCTCAGTAAATATCCAGAAATACAAGTCTCAACTACTGAATATGAAAGAATATATACAACCCAGATCTCAAGACATAAATAAAGTCTAACTAAACTAGTCTCAAGACAACATAAGTAAGATAAAGCCTAACTAAAATAGTCTAGGCAATAGGGATAATGTCATCAGCTAGACAGCTGGGTCCTCCTGAGGGTCCAGCTCACAAGTATCGTCTAGGGCTGTCCTGTAGAAGGTATCCACACAGGCCTCCTCCTCGTCCTCTGTAATATTTTCAACAGGTCCAGTCAGGACAGGAGCGAGCATAATACATCTCAACAGATCATAGCAGGTTAGAAAATATAATCATGCAGTAAAGTAAGATACATGAACTGAAAGAAATACAGTATGTAAACAGAGAGAGAACTGCAATAGAAATATCTACTATAAATAGAGAACTAACAGTGGCTAGTGAGTCAGAGTACAATATAGACATGTAAATGGCATAGGAGATTCTGATGCTACACTACGGAAAGATTATGATGCTACACTACTTGGATATTATTCACATGTCTACTTCTACTCCCCCGTACCCCCAATCAATACACAGGGATCCAGCCAGGTTATGTTATGATTCCATGTAATGGCCCACAAGAGGTGATACATGGTAGGCCCATAAATGGGTGATTCTAGGAATGCCCATAAATGGGAGATTCAAAGAGACTATGTGATCATGAGAGTACATATCACAAGTGATCAATGAACCATGAAGCATAGTGATACACAATGTAAGTGAAACGCACAGAACATGTAGTATCCGATGCTCCCTGAAGGATAACATCTCAAGAAGGGATCCATATAGTACTAATCCGTGTGACCAACGTGACAGTATCAAGTAAAGTAATTTAAAGCAGGAAAATAATTCTAAACAGGATATGAAATGATTAGAGAATCTACTCGCCTAGTATCTGAGTGTCCGGATGAAATGTACTGTCCGAGGAGAGGTGTCCGGCTCCTAATCAGAACAGCACAAGTCACAACAAGTCTAAAATAATGACAAGATGCAATTTAATGCATTCTAAATGAATCTAGGTCAATCTAGGCCAAAGTTAACTCTTGGTCAACTCTGGTCAACCCTAAAAATCAAACTAGGTCAACTATGGTCAAACTAGGTCTAACAAGTCTAAATTAGGTCAATCTAGCCTATACTAGTCTATCAAGACTACCCAAGGCTATACAAGCCTAGACCAAGCCATCACACATTTACATATAGGCTATGCCATTACACTATCTACATTACAATACATCTATATAGCTACCTACATACATATAGGCATTTCAATATTACATATAGACATATACATATACTCTATATACACATTCATGTTTTATATTGCATTCCTATACATTATCTATATTGCTATTACACAACAACAATATATATATATATATATATATATATATATATATATATATATATATATATATATTCACATAGCTAACATCTGTCACATGTATGTTCACACCTGAGATTAAAGTTCCTGAGATTAAAATCACATGTATGTGACAGATGTAAAAAAAAAAAAAAAATATATATATATATATATATATATATATATATATATATATATATATATATATATATATATATATATATATATATACATTCATGTGTATATAGAAGGAGGGAAAGGCAATGTGTGGGTGTGTATACAAGTGAGTGTGTGTGTGTGTGATGAAGAGTGTCACAGTGACAGTCCAACATGGACAGTTTAGTGTGTGTGTGTAGGTAGGATATGTGTGTGTGTCTGTGTTTCAATGAAGGGTGTAACATGTCAGTCCAAAACTGGACAGTGAAGAGTGTGTGTGTGTGTTAGGCATGAGGGAAAACAGTGAATAGAGAAACTGGAAATCAGTGAACCCACATGACAGTGTTAAGGAGAACTCTTCGACAGTTCTCAGGAACTTTAATCTCAGGTTTGAGAGTTCAAACCAATGACAGTTCTCAAATACCAATTTCGAAATCAAAATTCAACCAAACCACCCCAAAATCAATATACCATTAGTAAACATGTAGGTGCACTATAATAGGGTTTTAAACCATGCTAAAAATAGTACTAAATAGGTTAATGAAACTGAGATCAATTTAAATGTGCCAATGTCAAATAGGTTCTCAGGTAAACTTAAAACAAAATAACAGTTCATATAGCATTGCATTGACAGTTCACATTAACCAGTCCAAACTCAATTCAAAATCCATTTCCTGACACCAATCACAAACCAAACACTGCAGTAAACTAATACATATATAGATGAGTTAACATAGTGATTAAATCATTAACCAAACAGTTTAAATGCAAATTTAACTTCAGAATTTACATAACAGTAAGCACGTTTCAGTGAACAATAGAAAAACCCAAATCGAATACCAAATCATAGTTAATAACCAAATTATTGGTTGGTAAACATAATATAGGGTGTGCACGTGTCTTACAAGTCACCTCGTGTCCACCATAGCCGGATACGGCATGTCCACATCACAGAAAATAAAAACAGGGAAACTAACACTGCACAGCAGTGCAGCCTCGCGCGTGTGTGCACGCGTGTCGTGCACCCGACACAGGCCAACCCAAATCTCGTGCTCGTGCATAGGGGTACGCCTAGGGTCCAGCTACGTGTCCAATACCCTGAATCGTGTCCACAGGTGTCGTGTCCAGACTTATCAAGCCGTATTAGTGGCCGAAAACCTACTGTACGCGTACAGTACAAAATCAGTGCACGAGCTCGTGCTCGCTCGACACGACACGGGGACACATGAGACTTGACACACGTGGTGTCAGTCAATGCCCCTAGCCACGTGTCAAGTGGTTCGTATCGAGTCGCCGTGTCCAAGGAGAAAATCACCCCGAGTAGCAGGACACGGAAACCTTTCGTGTGCGGCCGTGTCCAGTGAGCAAAACATAACACAAAACGACCAGAAATCAACTCAGTCAAGTGGAATCCCATAAACAAGATCTAGATCTAGATTACTATTCAAAAATAATTTAAAAACCAAATCGAAATGCCCTTTGGGGCATTTCATCAAACACTTACATGTAGGGACTGATACGTGTCCATTTAGGACACGAAATGGACACGAAACCTAGGTTTAGCTATACCTATAGTTAGGGTAGACCTAGGGCTTTCCAAATATGCAAAGAAAACTAGAATTTAATGGTGTTTAGATGGTTTTACCTATTGGTGTCCAAATACAAGAAAACTCTCAATTAGGGGGGTTTCTCCTTGCTAGCCAATCCTTCCAAATTATCCACAAACTGAGATTTCCCAACACAAACAGCAAATATAGGTGGATTAGAACCTAATGCAATTGGTTTGAAAGAAAAAAGAATTAAAATGGATTTTCTATGAATTAATGAAGTTGGGAAAATACCTCTTCTTTAAACTTGATCTTTCCTAAAAGAGGCTAGCCCTAAATGGAAGAGACTACTTATAGGATGGGATTCCCTAGGCTAATGTGGCCGGCCAACTAAGTTAGGGTTAGGGTTTGGCAATAGCTAATGGGCTTTGGGCTTTGTTTCATAAGTTAAGGCTATGTGATTTTCTATTGATCCCAAAACCAATAGTCATGACTTATCTATTCTATGGTTAACTTGAGTCTAATGACTAACCATGGGTTAACTCTAGTCTAACTAGGGTTACATAACCTAACCAAGTCCAAACAAAACTAGTAGCTTCTAGGTTAGTCTACCAAAGTCAATGCTAGTCAAAGTCAACCTAGTCAACCATCATTCAAATAATTCCAAAATAAATCCTAAAAATTCCCATAAATTCAAATAAATTATAATAAATTCAAATAACCTCAAAATGACAAAAATACCCGCAAACTAGAAATGTGGTAGTGACAGGCATTTCGTTCATATTTTTTGAAATAGTTTGAATAGAAAATTAGGGTTTGGTATTGCTTATTAATTTCCAGTTGACTGAGGTAATTATTGTGTCGTGTTGTGTCGGCTTGGACACGCGAACACGCACGTTCCCGCACGTGTAGCAGTCCCCTGCTACTCAGGGGCTAATACTCGTTGGATACGCCACTTGGACACGAGATTTTTGACATACAGGTCAGGGCAGACACTGACATGAGGCTCTCCAAGTTGCACGAGTCCTCATCTCGTATCTGACACGTATTCATGTGTGCACTGATATTTCACTGTATCGGTTCAGGCAATTTTGGCTACTGATACACGTGTCGTGTCACACACACACGTGTGGTGGACCCAATTCAGGGTGTCCACATCCTAGACCTAGACCCCCTCGACACTGGGACACAAGCATGAGGTTTGTGTCATGTCGTGTCGGGTGCACGAGCCCAAGGAATACGTGTACGAGACTGACTTATTCTACTGTGTCTTGTTCACTGATTTGGGTTGTAAATTGTTTGGACACATCCGTGTCCTCGTGGTGGGACACATTTATACTATATGGCATGTATAAACACCCTAGCATAATTACCAACTCTTATTTCTATATATTAATGTGTTTTAATATTCGAAATGTGAAGTTCCCATGGTAGACTGATACATGCTCCAGTTCTGAAAATACTGATGTACATTCCATTTTTTTACAGTTTAATTAATGTTTAAGTATCATGGTTGATCCTGGACATGTGTATTAATCTCTGTTAGTTCAATTTCACATATTAGATCAGGCTAAATGTCATGGAATGGAAATTTGGACAATGGGATGCATGGTTTCGAAAAGAATGTGACTGATACATTAGTTTAAATGATTTCATTTCCTTTCAAACTGAGATTCATGTTCACTCCATGTTTATTCCTAACTGATAGGTTGTTATGTTAAGATAAAGGAATTCAAATTGGTTTGAACTGTCAATTGATTTCATATGTTAACTGTCAATATGGGGTTCAATATCAAACTGTCAATGGAATTGATTGGATATGTATAAACTGTTGAATTGATTTCCATTCCCTTCCTTAAACTAATTTGAATGGTTATTAGCCATGATTAATTCTCATGTAGTTTGTTAGTTCACTGATTATGGATCTATGTGATGGGTTTGATGTTATTAGTTAAAGGGAATTCGAAACTAGTTTCATATGTTAAACTGTCAAGTTAATTTCACATATAGCATTGACATTGATTTCCTTAGTTCACACTATGTGTCACTCACTATTTTTACAGGTTTACACACTGTTTTCCTATTCCCTGTTTACACACACCCCCCTCATTCATGTTTCCCCTCTCACATGTAACACTCACACATACACACTGTTCTCAGGTTACATACCCTCATGACACTACCACTCACTGTTCACACTTACACACTCACACCCTCACTAGAAACCATGCCACACTCTCATGACACTATGCCACATGCTAACACATGTACACAATCACATATGCCCTCTATCTATCCTCTATGTATATGCATATATATATATATATATATATATATATATATATATATATATATATATATATATATATATATATATATATATATAGGTGATACATATATTATCATGTATCCTATATATTATAATGCATGTTACTATATTATTTTAGATATATATGTGTATATGTGTATATATGAATATGTGGTTTGGTATAGGCATGACATTGCCTATGGGCCTATAACCTAGGGCTCATAGCCTATGGGTATGGGTTGAATGCCAGTTACATGTGTAGTTGACTTGTATAGTCTAGAAATGATGTGGGCTTGCTAGAATAGGCTGGTTAGGCCTAGTGAGACTTGTTTGACTTAGGTTGACCTAGTTGACTAGTCTAGTTGACTAAGAGTTGACCAAGAGTTGACTTTAGTCTAGTTTGACCCCAAACTTCATGTAGATGCATTATAGCAGTCTGATATATCATTTTAGACTTATAGTGACTTGTACTGTTCTATAGGAGACAGACACCACTCCTCGGACAGAAGATACTCTACAGATACTCATGATACAGGCGAGTACATTCTCTGATCATTTCATATCCTGCTTAGGAGTATATTTTCTGCTTTAGATTACTTTACATGATGCTGACACGTTGGAAACACGGATTAGTACTATATGGATCTTGTCGTGCGATGTTATCCCCTTAGCGGATACATCGGGTATTTCGTGTTCGTGTACTTTATCATGAGCATCGTGTACTCCTTGTGTTCGTGCTTTTCGTATGCAAATCGTGTATACTCATGTGCTCATATGATCTTCGTGTGCGACTATACTTCGTGTGCAATAACATAACTTGGCTAGATCCTTGTGTATTGATTGGGGCGGGAGAGTAGAAGTGGTTATGTAATCAATCCAGTAGATTACTCGCGTGCAACCTCTTTAGATTACTCGTGTGCAACATCGTGTCGTTTACATAACCATCTTGTGCTCTGAATCACTAGTCACTGATAGTTCTCTATATATTGTAGCTATTTACTTACAGTCTCTCTTTTTACATCATGTTGTTCTTCAGTTTCCTGTATCTTACTCTCTAGCATATTTATATTTCCTAACCTGTTATGATTTTGTTGAGATGTACTGTACTTGCTCATGTCCTGACTGGACCTGTTGAAAATATTACAGAGGACGAGGCTGAGGCATTCTGCCCTACTTATTACGTGCGACCCTGTAAGCCCCTGAATTTCAGGGGTTTATTTTTATTTTTCTAAATGAATTATCATCGATAAATATTTTATTTATTTAATTGTTTCGATCATTAATGTACCTTTTCATGTCTTTGACTTCTGGAGCGTCAGGGATGCCAATCTTTGGAAACTCTCTTCACGAGTTTTGAAGTAGACAAGATTATCTTCCTGTTGAAATATCATATCCCACTTGAACTCGTTCCCTTGTGCTCTTTTTGTATCGCGCAAGTTCGGGTCAACTTAGACCGATTAATCATTGAATAAATATTTCCACTTTTATTTTTGATCGTCGTTTGCACGTTACCGTTGCTTTTAATTTAGGAGCACCAGATCAGCCATTTTCCTCGAAACCAACTTCTCATAAATGATCTACTCGAGACGCTCTCCACCCATGACCTTCGTGTCCCACTCAGACACTCCATTTTGTGCTCCATTTTCTTCGCACAACTTTCGGGTCAATTTAGGCCGATTTATTTTCTACCGTGAAACCCGATTTATTTTCCAATTTAATTTTGGGACCCGACATCGATCCAACCTGTCAACCCGGAGTATGGACGTGGCCCACATGAAGCCTACTCCCCGCCTGAAACTTGTGTCCCATTTATTGGAGTCCCCGTATATTATTTATTTACCCATGATTATAATTACATAATTTAATTCAATTATTGCACTCTGTCCGATTTTGACCCGACCCGGCTCGACCGAACCCGAACCCAAGCTCCACGCTGCTCTTTCATGACTGCCCGAGTACCCCACATAATTTCTCTATTTTTTCCTATTTTTAATATATATTTATTCTCTCTCTATTCTACAAATATCTCATTTAATATCCCTTATATATATATACATATATATATATATATAAATATCTCTCTCTTACACTCTCTCTCCAAACAAACACCACATCACCCCCTCCCCTCTCTCTTTACAGCAAAGAGCACCCCCCCTTTAGCCGACCTCCTATTCCTTCTCTCAAATATCTCTCACTCACTATTCTTACTCTCTCTTTCTATTTACACCCTCACACATATAAACATACACACACACATACATCTCTCTCTTACTCTCAACACACACACCCACGACCACCACAACTCGGCCGAACCCCCCTGGTGGCCGATCATCACCACCACCCTCACCATCCTCCTCCCCTCTCCTTCCTCCTCCACTTCATCTTCATCACAATCACCATTAACATCTTCACCTCCACCATCATAACTCCATCACCAACACCACTTCAAACCATCACCGCCACCGCCCACCGCCGGGCCTCCGCCGCGCGTCGCCGCGGGCACCCCCGCCGGCGACCGCTGTGGCAGGCAGCGCAGCCGTCAGCAGCAGCAGCTACGGCAGCAGCTGTGTGCGCCTACGCGCGCACGCAAGCGCGCGTTGCCGCGTGGCCGTGCGCCACTTCGTGGCCGACCCGCCGCCCCCGTGAGCTCCCCTCGTCCCGGCGACCTCGGGCGACCCCTCCCCGGCCATCGTCGACATTCCCGACGCGCACAATAGGCTATTCGTGCATTTCGCACGAAATCCCGTCGTGACGCGCGAGTTTTGAACTCGGAAATGGCGCTCCATCGCAGCAACTTCGCACGCAATTTCTGGGAGATCCGACCGTTGGATCGGCAAACTCCTTGCTCCATCGCAATCTCGGTATATCCATCTTCACTTCTGTCAATTTTCGTCCGTTAATTTTATCATTTGATACCTCAAAACTGGCCACCAAGTTGATGTTTTAAATTGAACTGTTTTTGGACAGTTTCGTGGAGCCGACTTCGTCAGCTCGTACCTTCGCCGTCGCAGCTCCGTTTTGTGCACCGTTAGTTCCGGTGCACAGCTGGTATAACCATCTTCCTGTCTCCTTTAGATTTCGTTTCATTTTAAGCACGTTCGGTTGGTCGAATTCGACGCCAAAGTTGGCCGTCCGAATTCTTTAATTTGCACTTGTTAAATTCCATTTTTGAACCCGGGACTCCGGATTCAATTTCTGACACCACCAGTAGACTCGTGGCGTCGTTCTGGCATGTTTTCATATAAAATTTGCTTGATTTGGAGAACGTGGGCCCTGGCACGTATTTCGATGCAAAGCGGGTCCCACTTTTCGAGTCAACGGGTCACTTTGAGTTCGGCTCATCGGAATCCCATTCCGGATATACCGTTGAGTTCGTATCGTCATTCTGGACTCGTTGACATATAATTTGTTGAGTTTTGAAGACATTTGCTCCGGCACGCATTTCCGTGCAAACCGGATACCAAGTGTCGCGTCAACGTATCATTTTGAGATCGGCACATCGAAATCCCATTCCGGACATACCGTTGGGTTCGTATCATCATTCTGGATTCGTGGACATATAATTTGCTAGGTTTTGTAGACTTCTATCCTGACACGCTTTTCAGTGCAAAGTGTGTCCAACGGCGGACATCATTTTGACCCAAAATTACCGTTTTGCCCCTGTGTCTAAATTGGACTTATGGGTAGGCTATCCTAGCTGATTTGACCATTCTGGACACGTTGGTGATATTTATTTTATCATCCGACAACATCTGTAGATTTTGATTATGTATTATCCTTAATTTATAATTAATTATTTTTCCATAAATTGTTACTTTCTGGTTTTGAATTTTTATATATATTTTAATCGCTGTAAAAATCTTGGAAAAATTATATTTAAATACTATGTTAATTTAGATAATTTATTATAATTTTTCCAGTATTTAATAAGTACTTTTGGTATTTTATAAAAATAGGAAAACAGAACTCATTTTCAGGATACATGTGTTTGTTGATTTTTAATAAATATTTATGAGGGTTTATAAATCCCAGAAAAATTAGTATAAATTTCTATAATTAACAAGGATCATTTTGGTACTTTATTTTATATATATTTAAGCTTTTTGTCTATCTCAAAAATTGTTGGAACTTAGTGTACAGTTTGATTTAATTATTGAATAATTATGACTTATAATGTTTTGTATTCTTTTGAGTTATTGTAGTATTGGACCACCCCCTACACTAGTGTATAGATCCTAGGAAGTTAGTTTGTGTATAGTGGCACTCCACATTAGGCTTTTATGCTAGGTCCCCACTTGGCTAGTATCCAGTCATGAGTCGTGTCACACCACTAGTGTATTATTGAACATAGCTTAGAACTGAGTTTGTATATCACTATTGACAGGATACCGGACATCTATATCTTCGTACTAGTATTCTTGCTTTGCTCGAGGCAAGTACATCTACACACTCATTTACTGTCTTTTAATGCTAGAACATGTATTAACCCTGTTAAAATACTGCTTATGAATAACTGCAAGTTAAATCTTCACATGTTGTATTACTTTTAGTACCTGCCATGCTTAGGACAGTTCTTATATCTTCACATATTTCTTACTGGTTCTCAGTACATATTTTACTATGCTTTATACTACTCGGAGTATTCACATGTTTCATACTGTTCCCAGTACCGGCCATGCTTATATTACTCCCAGTATCTCCCACATGTTTTACTGTTCTCGTATCTCTCACATGTTAGAATATGGGTTATGGGGAAACTGACAGTTGAGTACGTGATCACGACCCCCTTCTCCGTACGTACGTACCGAGCAAGGTTGACATTTTATATGTATACCTTGTCGTAGGCTTTATCTCAACGCGGATTTGTGCGTATGTACATCTGTCGCCGTTTCACTTGTACGGAAGTACATTTCATTATGTGCCCCCAGCACATTGTACATCTATTGACCGATCGCGTACCTGCTACAGTTTTAAACATTACATACGCATCTGTCTCTATGACATATGTGTCATTGCCATGATAGACTATGAGATATGCCATGTTTCCTGTGTTACTATGATACGGTGATTCCAGTCATACCATGATCCCAGTTGTATCATGAGGCCATGTTTTCCAGTATTTTTTGTTTTATAGACTTATCACACCATGTTTCTTGTTGTACATCTCTTTCATTATATGCTCAGTACTTTAGTTGTAGAGGTTGTACTTGCTCCCGTCCTGACAGGATAACGTTATAGGTATACTTTTCGAGAAGGAAACGCTATGTGTTACATATTATGGTACTGTATTGAGGACCTGGCCTTAGCTCCAGAAGAGGCCCCAGCGGAGAACCTTGCTTAGTCATTTCCATATGTTTTGAGACTGAGACTTTGGTATGTTCTTATATTTGGATACTGGACTTTGTCTCCAGTTAGATACTTTGGTTATGTATTATTAAGTCTGTGCTCATGTTACCTTCGCTTATAGATGCTGTGTTGTGATGAACATTTAAATATAGTTTTAGAACTGTTAGCTGCTTAGATTCTTTATTGTTTATTCTTAGAACAGCTTACTACGCTTTGACCAAGCGTAGGCTGGACATGGCTCGACCCGGCCCAACAATTTGGGTAACGGGTCGTGACATGTTTTTTTGGTGGCCCATGCAGGTCCTGACTAAATTGTTTGGTTACGTTATTGTACCAAGCATGCCTGCAATTAGGATCTAGGACAACTTGTTAACACTAGGGATAAACATTTAGAACACCTAGAGGATTTCTAGGAATGCAACATAGGAGAACTCATCACAGCATAGGACCGTTAGCTATAATTAGCCTCTTGTTTGTATTTCAGTGGGTCAATTTAGACCAAGTTTGTACCTTTGGGATGACCCCTGAGGATCTCACTCTAATCTCACTCTAATCTTACCTAGAATTCTGTTTCCACTTATTTTCATTTACTCTTCCTTAATTCATTGTTGAAATTGATTTCTGATTTTCGTTGATGATTTTGATCTTGCATCGTGATAAATTTTGTGGATTGAATTATGATATATCCTGATAAGGTAAACGTCTACTTTATTTATGGAGTTTAGAATTTATCGCAGCCATATTAGCTGGTATGACAAAAACGTAGAGCCTGATTTTGGATATACTATCCTATTCATGGAATTTAGATTTTCTCACAGCCATACCGGTTGGCGTGGTGAGGATTCTAGATAATATGATTATAGGGTGTATACCTTAGTTATGACTCTATCGTTTATTGCATCAAAGCTTACTGGTAGGGCAAAAATTCTGGCAACATGATTTCAGGAAGACGTATATGGTTATCAGATCATATCTCAGCTTGGTTCACTTCGTTATGATCGATTGAGCAAGAATAAATTCTTATTATCATTCTTCCCCGTCTTGATTATCTCTGTTCTATCTACATCTACAACTAGGATTATCGGTTCTCTAGGATTCTCCAACAGGACTGTTTTCGTGTTATCTTTTTGGACATAATTATTTTTGTGTTCCATCTTTCCTATGACTTGACTAAACTTTTCTTCGTTAACCTCTTGGATAATTCTTCTCGTTATAAATCTCGTTGTCTTTGTACCATTCTTGGAGATATTCCAATAAACTTTTCTGTCTTGATTGACCTTTAAACTTGTTTGAATACTGTTATGGATTGCCTGACCCAGTCTTAGGCCTTGTTACCTTCTACTTGATAGACGACCGAAATAGCCAAACCTTGTTGACTGATCCTGTAGTATAACTATAAATGTATTGTGTGATTGTGATAAATACTTTTCCTAGGGATTGGTTAGATTAAGCTTATGGGACAAGTATAGGTGACTGACTGTAGCAGACTTGGAAACCATTAAGAACGATTGCATTGATAGTATGACTTGATGATAGGGTATCTAAGATGGAGAAATGAGATCGTATATTGTTGTGACTATGGATTGAGGATTAGAATCTTATGCTTAGAATTTGAGGATTGAGCATTAAATGACTTTGATGACCAAGTGATTATGGGTTATCTATAGCTAATTATATGTGATTAGATGGTAGATCGATACGTGGATTAATATGGAATAAATTAGAATGAGTTATCGTACTGCGTACGAGATCGGAAAGATATCAGAACGAGACAAAGACATATGTACATTGGTAATTAATAAATCGGGAGTTTTGAAATCGAGGATTTATATTCGGAGGACTTGTTGAGTAAAAAGAAGAAGGATATACGCCAAGGATAAGAATTGAACGTATAATTTCAAGGAGAAGCTGTATAAAAGGATTAACGACAAATAATGCTAAGGGCATGTGGATTGATAGAATATGGATACTTAGGATACGATAAGGAAATCCAGTATTTACAATTGAGGTTGGAAATATGGTTGATGATTAAGCATTATAGGTTTATAAACATACCCAGAAAAGGACCTAAAGTTTAGGGTATACATAAATGTTTCATGTTAGTATGGAAGATTTTAAAGGATATATGACATAGTTTATGATAGAAGGACTTGTTGAACCTGAATCAAAAAGATTGTAAGAAGAAACAGAAGAGATGATTATAAGGATAGCAGATTGAGTATCGTAGCCAGAGCAGCTACATATTATAGTTTGACCTATTGGATGATTTTAATTTCGAGGACGAAATTTTTGTAAGGTGGGTAGGATGTAAGCCCCTGAATTTTAGGGGTTTATTTTTATTTTTCTAAATGAATTATCATCGATAAATATTTTATTTATTTAATTGTTTCGATCATTAATGTACCTTTCCATGTCTTTGACTTCTGGAGCGTCAGGGATGCCAATCCTTGGAAACTCTCTTCACGAGTTTTGAAGTAGACAAGATTATCTTCCTGTTGATATATCATGTCCCACTTGAACTCGTTCCCTTGTGCTCTTTTTGTATCGCGCAAGTTCGGGTCAACTTAGACCGATTAATCATTGAATAAATATTTCCACTTTTATTTTTGATCGTCGTTTGCACGTTACCGTTGCTTTTAATTTAGGAGCACCAGATCAGCCATTTTCTCGAAACCAACTTCTCATAAATGATCTACTCGAGACGCTCTCCACCCATGACCTTCGTGTCCCACTCAGACACTCCATTTTGTGCTCCATTTTCTTCGCACAACTTTCGGGTCAATTTAGGCCGATTTATTTTCTACCGTGAAACCCGATTTATTTTCCAATTTAATTTCGGGACCCGACATCGATCCAACCTGTCAACCCGAAGTATGGACATGGCCCACATGAAGCCTACTCCCCGCTTGAAACTTGTGTCCCATTTATTGGAGTCCCCGTATATTATTTATTTACCCATGATTATAATTACATAATTTAATACAATTATTGCACTCTGTCCGATTTTGACCCGACCCGGCTCGACCGAACCCGAACCCAAGCTCCACGTTGCTCTTTCATGACTGCCCGAGTACCCCACATAATTTCCCTATTTTTTCCTATTTTTAATATCTATTTATTCTCTCTCTATTCTACAAATATCTCATTTAATATCCCTTATATATATATAATTATATATATATATATATAAATATCTCTCTCTTACACTCTCTCTCCAAACAAACACCACATCACCCCCTCCCCTCTCTCTTTACAGCAAAGAGCACCCCCCCTTTAGCCGACCTCCTATTCCTTCTCTCAAATATCTCTCACTCACTATTCTCACTCTCTCTTTCTATTTACACCCTCACACATATAAACATACACACATACATCTCTCTCTTACTCTCAACACACACACCCACGACCACCACCACTCGGCCGAACCCCCCTGGTGGCCGATCATCACCACCACCCTCACCATCCTCCTCCCCTCTCCTTCCTCCTCCACTTCATCTTCATCACAATCACCATTAACATCTTCACCTCCACCATCATAACTCCATCACCAACACCACTTCAAACCATCACCGCCACCGCCCACCGCCGGGCCTCCGCCGCGCGCCGCCGCGGGCACCCCCACCGGCGACCGCCGTGGCAGGCAGCGCAGTCGTCAGCAGCAGCAGCTGCAGCTGCAGCTGTGTGCGCCTACGCGCGCACGCAAGCGCGCGTTGCCGCGTGGCCGTGCGCCACTTCGTGGCCGGCCCGCCGCCCCCGTGAGCCTCCCTCGTCCCGACGACCTCGGGCGACCCCACCCCGGCCATCGTCGACATTCTCGACGCGCACAATAGGCTATTCGTGCATTTCGCACGAAATCCCGTCGTGACGCGCGAGTTTTGAACTCGGAAATGGCGCTCCGTCGCAGTAACTTCGCACACAATTTCTGGGAGATCCGACCGTTGGATCGGCGAACTCCTTGCTCCGTCGCAATCTCGGTATATCCATCTTCACTCCTGTCAATTTTCGTCCGTTAATTTTATCATTTGATACCTCAAAACTGGCCACCAAGTTGACGTTTTAAATTGAACTGTTTTTGGACAGTTTTGTGGAGCCGACTTCGTCAGCTCGTAACTTCGCCGTCGCAGCTCCGTTTTGTGCACCGTCAGTTCCGTTGCACAGCTGGTATAACCATCTTCCTGTCTCCTTTAGATTTCGTTTCATTTTAAGCACGTTCGGTTGGTCGAATTCGACGCCAAAGTTGGCCGTCCGAATTCTTTAATTTGCACTTGTTAAATTCCATTTTTGAACCCGGGACTCCGGATTCAATTTCTGACACCACCAGTAGACTCGTGGCGTCGTACTGGCATGTTTTCATATCAAATTTGCTTGATTTGGAGAACGTGGGCCTTGGCACGCATTTCGGTGCAAAGCGGGTCCCACTTTTCGAGTCAACGGGTCACTTTGAGTTCGGCTCATCGGAATCCCATTCCGGATATACCGTTGAGTTCGTATCGTCATTCTGGACTCGTTGATATATAATTTGTTGAGTTTTGAAGACATTTACTCCGGCACGCATTTCCGTGCAAACCGGATACCAAGTGTCGCGTCAACGTATCATTTTGAGATCGGCACATCGGAATCCCATTCCGGACATACCGTTGGGTTCGTATCATCATTCTAGATTCGTGGATATATAATTTGCTAGGTTTTGTAGACTTCTATCCTGACACACTTTTCGGTGCAAAGTGTGTCCAACGGCGGACATCATTTTGACCCAAAATTACCGTTTTGCCCCTGTATCTAAATTGGACTTATGGGTAGGCTATCCTAGCTGATTTGACCGTTCTGGATACGTTGGTGATATTTATTTTATCATCCGACAACATCTGTAGATTTTGATTATGTATTATCCTTAATTTATAATTAATTATTTTTCCATAAATTGTTACTTTCTGGTTTTGAATTTTTATATATATTTTAATTGCTGTAAAAATCTTAGAAAAATTGTATTTAAATACTATGTTAATTTAGATAATTTATTATAATATTTCCAGTATTTAATAAGTACTTTTGGTATTTTATAAAAATAGGAAAACAGAACTCATTTTCAGGATACATGTGTTTGTTGATTTTTAATAAATATTTATGAGGGTTTATAAATCCCAGAAAAATTAGTATAAATTTCTATAATTAACAAGGATCATTTTGGTACTTTATTTTATATATATTTAAGCTTTTTGTCTATCTCAAAAATTATTGGAACTTAGTGTACAGTTTGATTTAATTATTGAATAATTATGACTTATAATGTTTTGTGTTCTTTTGAGTTATTGTAGTATTGGACCACCCCCTACACTAGTGTATAGATCCTAGGAAGTTAGTTTGTGTATAGTGGCACTCCACATTAGGCTTTTATGCTAGGTTCCCACTTGGCTAGTATCCAGTCAGGAGTCGTGTCACACCACTAGTGTATTATTGAACATAGCTTAGAACTGAGTTTGTATATCACTATTGACAGGATACCGGACATCTATATCTTCGTACTAGTATTCTTGCTTTGCTCGAGGCAAGTACATCTACATACTCATTTACTGTCTTTTAATGCTAGAACATGTATTAACCCTGTTAAAATACTGCTTATGAATAACTGCAAGTTAAATCTTCACATGTTGTATTACTTTTAGTACCTGCCATGCTTAGGACAGTTCTTATATCTTCACATATTTCTTACTGGTTCTCAGTACATATTTTACTATGCTTTATACTACTCGGAGTATTCACATGTTTCATACTGTTCCCAGTACCGGCCATGCTTATATTACTCCCAGTATCTCCCACATGTTTTACTGTTCTCGTATCTCTCACATGTTAGAATATGGGTTATGGGGAAACTGACAGTTGAGTACGTGATCACGACCCCCTTCTCCGTACGTACGTACCGAGCAAGGTTGACATTTTATATGTATACCTTGTCGTAGGCTTTATCTCAACGCGGATTTGTGCATATGTACATCTGTCGCCGTTTCACTTGTACGGAAGTACATTTCATTATATGCCCCCAGCACATTGTACATCTATTGACCGATCACGTACCTGCTACAGTTTTAAACATTATATACGCATCTGTCTCTATGACATATGTGTCATTGCCATGATAGACTATGAGATATGCCATATTTTCTGTGTTACTATGATACGGTGATTCCAGTCATACCATGATCCCAGTTGTATCATGA
Organism: Iris pallida; assembly: GCA_029216955.1. Taxonomy (NCBI): domain Eukaryota; kingdom Viridiplantae; phylum Streptophyta; class Magnoliopsida; order Asparagales; family Iridaceae; genus Iris; species Iris pallida. The sequence continues at coordinate 16,809,744 of JANAVB010009198.1, read as the reverse complement.
GGCCATGTTTTTCAGTATTTTCTGTTTTATAGACTTATCACACCATGTTTCTTGTTGTACATCTCTTTCATTATATGCTCAGTACTTTAGTTGTAGAGGTTGTACTTGCTCCCGTCCTGACAGGATAACGTTGTAGGTATACTTTTTGAGAAGGAAACGCTATGTGTTATATATTATGGTACTGCATTGAGGACCTGGCCTTAGCTCCAGAAGAGGCCCCAGCGGGAAACCTTGCTTAGTCATTTCCATATGTTTTGAGACTGAGACTTTGGTATGTTCTTATATTTGGATACTGGACTTTGTCTCCAGTTAGATACTTTGGTTATGTATTATTAAGTCTGTGCTCATGTTACCTTCGCTTATAGATGCTGTGTTGTGATGAACATTTAAATATGGTTTTAGAACTGTTAGCTGCTTAGATTCTTTATTGTCTATTCTTAGAACAGCTTACTACGCTTTGACCAAGCGTAGGCTGGACATGGCTCGGCCCGGCCCAACAATTTGGGTAACGGGTCGTGACAGACCCTAGAGGACTGCTGTGACCTGGACCAGCAGCAGGACCCACTAGCAGTGGATGACACTCTCCTTGATTAAGATGTCTTTCATTTAGTCTATTCTTGGATTACTGTATTGAGATTCTGAGATGTTATTTGGGATATGTATTTATTTAGACACTTAGACTTATCTGGATTGTATTCTCTGTGGATTTCATTATGTTCTTATCTATCTATCTATCTTTTTTCATGCTCTACCTTAGATGTGATTGAGACTGTATTGCTATGTCACCTCCATTCGGAGTGTATATACTGTACATGTACCTTTATATTGTTAGATGTTGACCTAGGATATCGTTCTACTGCCGACACTACGACGTAGGCTGGACGTACCCACGTCTCGTGCCCTTACTCTAGGGTGCGAGTCATGACACATTTTTATTGGTGGCCCATGCAGGTCGAGTTTATGTAGTGGTATTCGAACTAGAGTATCACTACAGCCTGCAGTAGGAATTAGAATATTTTTGAAGGTACTCAATCACACTAGAAAAAACTCTTAATCAGATTCATTTTTTCTAAATTAGCTGTTATTGTCTTCCCTTGAATATAAACTGTCCTCCTTTGATTTTTTGCTTCATTCTCATTAATTGCTTCTTGTTTTGATATGTCTTCATGATGGTTATGGAGATATGATCTCATCGCTCCAGTTCGAGAGATACTATCGAGTGGCTGGCCACCTATCGTCCTGTTCATCAGGGCCTCGAGACCGCAGCTCCTGTTGTGCTGACTCAGATTGGCATTTCTGCTACATTGGAGGTGCACCTTCGTCTATACAGAGACCTTTTTCCGTTATTCTCGATTTCTCTCAGCAGCAGCGGTTCATGCAGCATCACCAGCAGACCAGGGAAAACTAGCAGGGCGAGCTATCGTCAGGACAGTCGAGGATGCACAGACCATTAGAGATCTTGCTGCAAGTTCCATTCTTCTCTATTCTATTCCCGTAATTGTCTCTTATAACTATTTTGAAATTTGATTCCATATGTTCCTTGTTGACTGATCAATTTGTTCTGTTATTCCTGTGTTATGTTTGTTTTTTTTTCTTCTGAGAAAAATCATATGGGCTAGGTCACCTCAGTTATGGGATCTAAAATCTCTGATAGTCATGTTAGCTGGCATAGTGAGGACATATAGTCAGATTTTGGACGTATTTCTCGGGTGTAGAAATTTAAGGTTTTCGTCGTCGCATGCGGCAATGCGAAAATTTTAAATACCATGAACCTAGAGGTATTTACCTTAGTCAAGGACTCTGTGATTATCGTAGCCTTGCCCACTAGCATGATGAAGACTCTGAGTAACATGATTTTGGACAGACGCATATGATTATCAGATTATATCTTGAGAAGGTTTTTAAACATATCATCTCTATCATACACTTCTGTTGTTTTAAAATTGTATTTCATCAAATAACTTAGGAGTATGGATATTTAGTTTTGTAGAGTTTATTCATATGTATTTCTTTCATAGTGTAATGATATGATGACTTATAGAGTGTCTGTACCCTAGAGATGATAGTTAGAATTGGTATTAGAATAGTAACCCATTGTAGATGATTTCTCTGTTATTTATAATACCAACCAGTTTACATATAGGATGTTAGTATGCCTTACAGCCTTGATGATTGTTATTATTTTTTTCCCTTACCTTTTTCCAGTGAGGCACCCATGACCAGAGCCTGTCCTTGAGTATAGTTGTAGTTCAACTAAGACTGAGAGGTCTATATACATATAGATTATAGATGATATTGGCATATGGGATATGGGTTGGTTGGTATCTATAGGTCATTGTTGAATAGGGTATTGACTTGTTGTTTAGCCTATATTTGGTTTAGTTTTCTATTTTAGTTAAGTTCTCTTTGTGTTGAGTTCAGTCATGTTTGATCAACCTTTATAGGCAGTGTGCAGACCCTTCACTAGATACCCTGTCCCCTTGGTTCAGACTTGTACAAGTTATTCACTGCACTCAAATTTCATTACCTACCATGTTGCATTATATGTTTCACTGGACCATTGTTCAGACCCCAATTATTGACTCACCAATATAACCATCAACCCCTTACCGTATTCTCCATATCTGGAGAGTTAGTATCATGCATATTAGAGGCCTGCACTCACCACTTGGAACAGTTCACTGTTCTATCCCAGTACACCTTACAGTATCTGACCCCTTCATTGGAGTGATAGGCATGTGGTAGGGGGTGTGTGTTGTTAGGCCTTGAGTAGAGTTGAGGTGTTGAGGATTAATATATATATATATAGTTTGTATATATGTAATGTATTTTGATTTGGTATGTAGCCTGCACCCAATTACAGTATACTGCCTATTGCATTCCCTGTACACCAGTTTGGTTCACTTCTTCAGACCACTGTCCTGCATGTAGTTAGTTCAGCCAGATATAGAGGAGAGGCCAGGTTGATCTAGAGGCATGTTTCAGTCACCATGTAGGTTTTCTTTCACTTTGACTATACAAGTGAACCCAAATGTCTTGCCCTTTAGCTTAAAATTTCAGTCTCCTTAGCATCATTCCCTTTTTGCCTACACTGATGATGCAGACCATTCATCCTTAGCCTAAATTCTAAGCATCTGTTCAGTCACTTATAAGTTTAGTCTACTTTAACCCTTGGTTGATCAGTCATATATATATAGATGATATACTTAGGATATATGTGATGGGTTGTTGTTCTTGAGCATATATATATGTGGTATTTGGGATTGGTGTGCTCAGTTTGTAGGTACTTAGTTATGGGTGACTTGATAGGATTGGAAAGTTAAGAGCTAGCCTATTATAGAGTTTCTCTTTTTGCTAAATTCTAGTTGCCAACACTTAGGTAGCTAGCATAGGTAAAATCCTAAGAAGTTGACCAGCTGATGACCAAGTACTTGGATGTTGAGAAATTGACTAGTGATTGACCCTTGACTATGTTTGACCTAGAAGGGGTGCGATCATCTTAATTTCGAGGACAAAATTTTTCTAAGGGGGGTAGGATTGTAACACCCAATTTTCCAGATGAGGGTAATTTTGAAATTTTGTAATTATAATGATTATTATTGTTATTTATTTCACATTATGATTTATGGTAATTTTTAAATCATTTTAAACTATTTAAAAACTGCTCTAAGTCATGACTTGTGATTTTGATGTGCTGCTAGTGAAACCCTAGAGACTGCATGACCTAGAGCCTAACCATATCATTATGATGATTTAATTAATATTTCTAGTTTGAGGGTATTCTTTTTATTTTGAATTTATTTGAATTAATATATATTTAATTGGAATTTAATATGATTATTTGAATGGTGTGATTTAAATATGATTTAATTTATTGCCTTGTAGTGTGTTTAGCCCTAGACTAGATTTGACCTAACCTAGATTAGTCATAGCTAGTCTTAGCTAACCATGTTTAGTGTTAGTTAGTGTTAGTTAGAATTTGTTAGCCTTGGTTAAGTCATGACTAGATGGAACAACTAGGTCACAACTTGACTAGTGTGAAACCTAGGCTTGTGAACCATTGAATTAGTTAGATTGATTTATAGCCATTGATCACCCCAAAACCCTAACCCTAGCATTTATGGCCAGCCACCTAGGGTTCCACACCCCTATTTAATGCCTCTTCCATCTAGGGCTAGCCTCCTTTAGGAAATTAGCAAGTTGGAAAAGAGAGGTAAATCCCAATCTTCCCCAATCCATATCTTTTCCATTTCAACTCCTTTTTCCTTCAAACTTCTTGCATTAGGATCTAATCCATGTATACTTTCTATCCATGGCAAGAAATTTCAGTGGAGGAACAATTTGGAGAAGTTTGGATAGCAAGAAGAACACCCCTCTTTGGAGCTTTTTGAGCATTTTGACACACCTAGGTAACTTCTTATTCCTACCATAAAATTTTAGTTTCTAGGCATAGATAGGAAGCCCTAGGAGTCCTCTAACTGTTGGTATAGGTTTTGCTAGGTTTCGTGTCCATTACGTGTTCGTATCGGACACGTACCAGTGAGCATACCTGGGTGTTCGACGAAATGCCCTGTGGCATTTCGTTCATATTTTCTGAAATGGTTTGAATAGAACATTAGGGTTTGGTATTGCTTATTGATTTCCAGTTGACTGAGGTGATTATTGTGTCATGTCGTGTCGGCTTGGATACGCGAACACGCACGTTCCCGCACGCGTAGCTGTCCCCTGCTACTCGGGGGCTAATACTCGTTGGACATGCCACTTGGACACGAGATTTTTGACACACAGGTCGGGGCAAACACTGACACGAGGCTCTCCATGTTGCACGAGTCCTTGTGTCATATCAGACACGTATTCATGTGTGCACTGATATTTTACTGTATCGATTCAGCCGATTTTGGCTATTGATACATGTGTCGTGTCACACACACATGTGTCGTAGACCCAATTCAGGGTGTCCATATCCTAGACCTAGACCCTCTTGACACTGGGACACAAGCACGAGGTTTGTGTTGTGTCGTGTCGGGGGCACGAGCCTAAGGAACACGTGCACGAAACTGACTTATTCTACTGTGTCTAGTTCACTGATTTGGGTTGTAAATTGTTTGGACACATCCGTGTCCTCGTAGTGGGACACATTTATAATATATGGCATGTATAAACACCCTAGCATAATTACCAACTCTTATTTCTATATATTAATATGTTTTAATATTCGAAATGTGAAGTTCCCATGGTTGACTGATACATGCTCCAGTTCTGAAAATCCTGATGTACATTCCATTTTTTTTACTGTTTAATTGATGTTTAAGTATCATGATTGATCCTGGACATGTGTATTAATCTCTGTTAGTTCAATTTCACATATTAGATTAGGCTAAATGTCATGGGATGGAAATTTGGACAATGGGATGCATGGTTTTCGAAATGAATGTGACTGATACATTAGTTTAAATGATTTCATTTCCTTTTAAACTGAGATTCATGTTCACTCCATGTTTATTCCTAACTGATAGGTTGTTATGTTAGGATAAAGGAACTCAAATTGGTTTGAACTGTCAATTGATTTCATATGTTAACTGTCAATATGGGGTTCAATATTAAACTGTCAATAGAATTGATTGGATATGTATAAACTGTCAAATTGATTTCCATTCCCTTCCTTAAACTAATTTGAATGATTATTAGCCATGATTAATTCTTATGTAGTTTGTTATTTCACTGATTATGGATCTATGTGATGGGTTTGATGTTATTAGTAAAAGGGAATTCGAAACTAGTTTCATATGTTAAACTGTCAAGTTAATTTCACATATAGCATTGACATTGATTTCCTTAGTTCACACTATGTGTCACTCACTGTTTTCACAGGTTTACACACTGTTTTCCTATTCCATGTTTACACACACCCTCTTCATTCATGTTTTCCCTCTCACATGTAACACTCACACATACACACTGTTCTCAGGTTACATACCCTCATGATACTACCACTCACTGTTCACTCTTACACACTCACACCCTCACGTGACACCATGCCACACTCTCATGACACTATCCACATGCTAACACATGTATACAATCACATATGCCCTCTATCTATCCTCTATGTATATACATATATACATATGTAGATATATATATATATCTATAGGTGATACATATATTATCATGTATCCTATATATTATAATGTATGTTACTATATTATTTTAGATATATATGTTAATATGTGTATATGTGAATATGTGGTTTGGTATAGGCATGACATTGCCTATGGGCCTATAACCTAGGGCTCATAGCCTATGGGTATGGGTTGAATGCCAGTTACATGTGTAGTTGACTTGTATAGTCTAGAAATGATGTAGGCTTGCTAGAATAGGCTGGTTAGGCCTAGTGAGACTTGTTTGACTTAGGTTGACCTAGTTGACTACTCTAGTTGACTAAGAGTTGACCAAGAGTTGACTTTAGTCCAGTTTGACCCCAAACTTCATGTAGATGCATTATAGCAGTCTGATATATCATTTTAGACTTATAGTGACTTGTACTATTCTATAGGAGACAGACACCACTCTTCGGACAGTAGATACTCTACAGATACTCAGGATACAGGCGAGTACATTCTCTGATCATTTCATATCCTGCTTAGGAGTATATTTCCTGCTTTAGATTACTTTACATGATGCTGACACGTTAGAAACACGGATTAGTACTATATGGATCTTGTCGTGCGATGTTATCCCCTTAGCGGATACATCGGGTATTTCGTGTTCGTGTACTTTATCATGAGCATCGTGTACTCCTTGTGTTCGTGCTTTTCGTGTGTAAATCATGTGAAATCGTGTATACTCATGTGCTCACATGATCTTCGTGTGCGACTATACTTCGTGTGCAATAACATAACTTGGCTAGATCCTTGTGTATTGATTGGGACGGAGGAGTAGAAGTGGTTATGTAATTAATCCAGTAGATTACTCGTGTGCAACCTCTTTAGATTACTCGTGTGCAACATCGTACCGTTTACATAACCATCTTGTGCTCTGAATCACTAGTGACTGATAGTTCTCTATATATTATAGCTATTTACTTACAGTCTCTCTTTTTACATCATATTGTTCTTCAGTTTCCTGTATCTTACTCTCTAGCATGTTTATATTTCCTAACTTGTTATGATTTTGTTGAGATGTACTGTACTCGCTCCTGTCCTGACTGGACCTGTTGAAAATATTACAGAGGACGAGGCTGAGGCATTATGTCCTACTTATTACGTGCGACGCTAGAGGACTGCTGTGACCTGGACCTGCAGCAGGACCCACTAGCAGTGGATGACACTCTCCTAGATTAGGATTTCTTTCATTTAGTCTATTCCTGGATTACTGTATTGAGATTCTGAGATGTTATTTGGGATATGTATTTATTTAGACACTTAGACTTATCTGGATTGTATTCTCTGTGGATTTCATTCTCTTCTTATCTATCTATCTTTTATCATGCTCTACCTTAGATGTGATTGAGACTGTATTGCTATGTCACCTCCATTCGGAGTGTATATACTGTACATGTACCTTTATATTGTTAGATGTTGACCTAGGACATCGTTCTACCATCGATACTGCGGCGTAGGCTGGACGTACCCACGTCTCGTGCCCTTACTCTATGGTGCAGGTCGTGACATCATGTTTTCTTGAGTTTACTTGTGTCTGGATGGAAAAATACTACAGATGTGTGATCAAACCCGAGTTACTATTCATGTGAATAGCTTAGGCCTCGCATCGTGCACGCGGGACCGAAGCCGTACCATTTCATGTTCCCTGAATCTACCCAAGTCGATCACACACTCTGAATGTATTTCGATATATTGCACATTTCAGGTTCATGTTGTATTTCATGTTCAGGACTCATTTCATGTTCCCTGTATTTACTTTCAGTATTCATGTTCAGATTTTATGTCTTGTTCTCATTTCTCGTACTTTATATATATTTTCTGTATTCTTGTTCATACCATGATGTTCATGTTGATTTCCTTGGATATACTTAGCTCCGCTCCTGACTAGGATATGTTGCAGGTGAGTTGGAGGCTATCTGTGACACTTATTACGGACAGGAGCCTGGAGGCACCTATGAGCCAGTTGATGTTGCCCATGACTTAGAGGCTGAGGAAGCCTAGTATTTCCTTTTTAGTTTTATCTGGACTTGTATTAGAGACATCAGTTTATTTTCATTTGCTGGAATTGTAATAACTCTTAGACTTGTATTTGAGATTCTGGGATTCGATATTAGATGCTGTGATTTACATTCATTCTTATCTAGATTTATAGTTTTTCCCTAGATATTGGTACAACTTACTTTATCGTGTCTAACGACGAAGGCTGGGAATGTCCGACTCGTGTTCGATTATTCGAAAGCGGGTCGTGACAAAGAGGAATGGGGATCGGGTTTTGGTTGAAGGAGGAAAGAGTGGTAGAGGTTATGATGATTAATATATAAAAAGAAGTTAGGTTTTAGGGTCAGGTTTGATAGGATTTGGTTTGGTAGAATTTTGGCAAGATTTGATTGTCCAACTTACAAGATATGCATAAGTGCATCTCTAAAAAAATGATTTGGTTTCCATAATAGGAAACAAATCTCATGGGTTTAATTATTGGGTTTGAACCTACATGGATGTACATTTATTGACTAAAACCAATCTACAATCATCTTATTAGGTTAAGGAAACATAATGTAGGCTCTACCAAAACTTGTTAGATTAGTTTTGGATCGGTACAATTTATCTAGTCGAAATATGTCCGAAAGTCCATTAAATGAGTCTTGTGTGCCATTTGAAAATAAATAGCACATGGAGACTCAATTGAGTGGTATGCGTGTAGTGTGCTCAAAATATGCCAAAATTATATATTGGATCGAAAAATTTGGATCGAATTTAGGTCTCAAATTGGAATTGAAAAATATATCGAAATTACGTGAATGGCTAAATTGACCATTTTGACCAAAAAATATACCAAAAAAATATAGTGCAAGGGAACATATTTGAGTGGGATATGTGTCTAAACAAATGTGGAATCGTCTACAACATGAATATAAAATTGGTTTCTGTAGTGTCCCAAATTCGTGATACGTATTTAGTGTACGTATACGTGTTTTGGACCCGTATTTTGTTAATCATGATTAGTTAATTTTGGTTAATTTTGTTTGATTGGTTTAATTGGCTTATGGTTCATCATGGTAATTGCATTGGCTTGGTTCGGTTCGGTTTATTTGACCTTGCTTGTTTTGGTTTATCATGTGGAGAACCACTCCCACCTACCACCACTCCTGTCACGACCCGCACCCTAGAGTAAGGGCACGAGAAGTGGGTACGTCCAGCCTACGTCGCAGTGTCGGCGGTAGAACGCTGTCCTAGGTCAATCATCTAACAATATAAAGTACCTGTACAGTTTATACTCTCCGAATGGAGGTAACATCACAACATGCTGTCTCAATCACATCTAAGGTAGAAGAATGAAGAACAGATAGATAGATAGTAACTCAAAGAGAACCATAGCATAGATGAAAAAGTCTAAGTGTCTAGTACAACATAATATCCAGAATGCCAACTCATAATACAACAAGTCTAAGAGTCTATATACCTCAACATCTCAAAATACAACTCAGATGTGAGATAAAAAGATGATACCGAAAGACTGTCTAGCTAAACTAGCCTAGACTACTGGAACAACATCCTCAGCTGCAGGTGGATCCTGCTGAGGGTCCACAATATAAGTATCATCTAGTCCTGCTCCATAATAGGTAGTCACCAGGGCCTCCTCCTCATCCTCTGTAATATTTTCAACAGGTCCAATCAGAACGGGAACGAGCACAATACATCTCACGCAGTACATAGCAGGTTAGGAAATACGATACAGGCAATAGAGTAAGATACATGAACTGCTGAAAGGAAATATACGCTGTAAAAGAGATAGCTGTAATGAAATATCTACTGTATATAGAAAACTGTAAGTGACTAGTGATGTAGAGCACAAGATAGGCATGTGAATGGCTAGAATTTATACATGATTACACTACTGAGTTTGCACATGATTACACTACTTTTGAATTATTCACATGTCCACTTCTACTCCCCCGTTACCCCAATCAATACACAAGGATCTATACAAGTTACGTTATTGTACATGATATCACATGGGGCCCATGAAAGGGTGCACATGATAGTATACATGAGGGCTCAATAAACATGAGAGTACATGATCACATGAGTACACATGAATAATGGAAGCATAGGAGTACATGATGATAGTGAAACGCACATAACATGAAGTATCCGATGCTCCCGAGGGGGATAACATCTCATGTAAAGATCCATATAGTACCAATCCGTGTTACCAACGTGACAGCATCAAGTAAAGTAATCTAGAGCGAGAAGTAAAGCCTGAACAAGTATGAAACGGTCAGAGAATATACTCGCCTGATAACTGAATGTCTGAAGAGGATATACTGTCTGAGGAGAGGTGTATGGCTCCTAATCAGAGCAATACAAGTCACAATGTATCCACAATGGTAAAAATAAAGTATACAATGCATACTACATGATTCTAGGTCAATCTGGTCAAAAGTCAACTCTTGGTAACTCTAATAGTCAAACTAGGTCACAGAAAGTCATACTAGGTTACAGGAAATCAAACTAAGTCAAATAAAGTCAAACAAGGTCAAACAAGTTTAATCTAGGTTAAAGTCAACTCCTGGTCAACACTCTAATCAAACTAGTCAAATACTAGTCAACATGATCAATCTGGACCAAGTCTAGATCAAACTTAGACCAACTAAGGTATTGGTCAAACAAGGACTAGTCAGTTAGGTAATTAGGTCAAACATGGTCAACAATGGTCAACTCTAAGTCAAGGCTAGGTCAACACTAGTCAACTAGTTAGGGTTTTAGTCAAACTAGTCAAACTAGTTGTTTTAGGTCATTCCTAGTCATTTCTAGGTTAACTAGGTCACTTTTGACCTAAGGTTGACTTTGGTCAACCCTTAGAAATCAAGGGTCAACAAGTAGGGTTTTAGGCCATTAGGGCTAGCCTCAAGCCATAGGCTAGTCACCTTGGCCATAGGCCATAGGCTATTCTTAGGGTTCCATAGGCTAGTGATTATAGGTTTCTATATAAACCTAGACTTAGCAAGTTATACATATATATATATATATATATATATATATATATATATATATATATATATATATATATATATATATATAAATATATATATACACGTCAATCTACTATCTATATACCTATATGGGAATACCATATATACCATACCCAAAAACCCACATACATATGATACACTATATATGACCTAATGAGACCTAATACAAACATATATATCCTATATATATATATATAACATTTATATATATATATATACAACTATATATATTACATATATATATAGAGGGAAAAGGAAATGAGAGAGAGACTTAGAGTGACATAGATTGAGAGAGAGAGACTGTGAGAGAGTGAAGGTGAGACAAGCCTGGACAAGGGGGGGGGGGAAATGGTTCCAGAAATTTCTGGAACCAAGTTCCAGGCCCAACACACACACACACACACACACACACACACACAGTTCATATATACATATATGTATATATACATCACAACTACCTATTCACTCACCCAAATACCCTCAAAATTCACCCACATTCACACATACCTATATACTACACATATACATACTAAAATACACTAATACAAAGTATAAAACAGATCAAAATAGGTTTTGAAATTCGATTTACAATTCTGGAAAAAATACCAAAACTGGAAACAGTGGACTGTGTAGGTAAACAAGGATAAACCCGATTTCTCCTACAAATCGAGCTAAGACCTGAATCAAAGGGTTGGTAACTGAGCCCCTAGGTGTCCTCTAGTGTCCTAGGTGCCTGACACAGAGTATAGACACGACACGACGTGTCCAACTCACTGGAAACCCAATCGGGTAAACACTGATACACTGTGCAATGCCACAGCATCGTGCACGCGTGCACTTAGCTCTAGGACACGACACACGTGTCTAGAAGTCTCGTGCACATGTGGGTAGGTTCGCCTAGGGTTGGTCTAGGGTTTAGGTAGCCTGTCTCGTGTCCACGTGTCCTCAGGACACGGCACGAACTCTGTATCAGTCGAAGAAAATCGACTGATACTCAGTGTTCTGCACCGCGTCGTGCATGGGTTCTCGTGTCTCGTGGACACGACACGAGCCACGTGGGGCCTCGTGGTCATATCCACGTGTAGCCCACATGATGGGCTACACACTCGTGCAAACACGAGGTGTCGAAGTGTCGTGTCCGCGCGATACGAGACGCGCGAAGTGGACTCTGTGCGTGCGTGCACTGTCAGTGCACGACCAGTGCACGTGTCCTCGTGTCCTTAATAGGACACGAGAGTATCTCAAACTCGAGAGGGGCATGACAGAGGTTGCCCCCTCCTCTGTGTCAGTTTTCCCGTGTCCTCGTGTCCTACTGTGTCCGTACTAAGGGTCGAGTAGCAGGGGAGGCTGCTCAGTCTCGTGCGCGTGTGTCGAGGGGTCGTGTGCTCCACACGTGGCACGTAGGGCCTCGTGCTCGTGTCAGTGGACTGGTAGGGTGGTTAGGTTCCTGTCTAGGTTGCTGTATCGTGTCCACGACTCGTGTGGACACGATAGGTAGTGTCGAACAGTCAGGTTTTTCAGTGTGCAGTGTGATGTTTAACAGTGGGTTCGTGTCCTGTTTTGGATACGGACACGACAGGAAGTGTGCTCAGAGTTATGGTTCTATGATCTACACCTATAGGGCTAAAAACTTGTTCAAATAGTTTTCAAAAATAATAACATTTAATTCACAGAGGCAATACATCAAATACTTGCATAAAACCCTAGATACGTGTCCGATACGGACACCAAACCAACCCTAAATCTCACCAAACTTGACCTACAGTTAGGGCAGACCTATATGAATGCAATTATGAAGAAAAATCACTATATTAACTAGGTTTGATAGTATTTACCTATTAGTGCAAAACCAATAGAAAAACCCAATGTAGGGGGGATGTGTCCACTAGCCTTGATGATGCCCCAAAGCTTGTGACCTTGTTGGCTAGCCTTCCACAGTCTCTTCTAGGTACTAGGATTCCAATGCAAAAGATTTGAGTGGATTTGGAGTTAAAATGAACAAGTTATGGGTGTTTGAAATGGAGGGGTTCTCAAGGTTTCATGAAGTTGTAAAAATGGCTTGAATGAATGATGGGGTGTGCATATAGGATGGGGGTGTTGTTGGCTGCCATGGGGGGGGTAGGGGTAGGCTATAGGGCCCCTTTCCACCTTGCAAAGCTTAGCCCCTAAGGCTTTGACTAGGTAGATAGATATTTAGGTTTTTCTAAAATATCTAAAAAGTAATATCTAGATATTTATCAACTAGATATTTACACATAAAGCTAACATCCTCTACTTAGTCTTCTAGGTTAGTGGCTAACCTCTAGATTAGTGCTAAACTAGGTTAGGGACTAACATGACACTTAACAATAATTTAAACAATAATAAAAACACATAATTCCAAATAATTCTAAATAAATCCTAAAAAATTACCAAAATACCCTTTTAGGCTAAAATCACTAATTTGGTGTTCTAAGCCTATGGTTAGGCTCTCATGGTCATGGCAACTTCTAGGTTAGAGAAAACTAGGGTTTACACTAAGTTATACTAACCAAAATCACAAAGTCATAAGTCATGACTTAGCATGACTTAGAAAATGGTTTAATCTAACTAAAATCACCAGAAAATCATACCATGACTAAAACACCATTAATAAATAATAAAAATAATAAATTTTCAAAAATCCCCAATTTTAGAAAACAGGGTGTTACAAGTCTACCCACCTTAAAATAATTTCGTCCTCGAAATTTAGATGGTCGTACTCCTCCTAGGTCAAACCTCCAACAATCAAGGACGAAGCCACTACCTAGGCAACATACAAGTCAACAAGCAAAATATGGGTAGTAAACCTATACTGGGTCATGTCCAAAAATTGGTTGGCAGTCTTAGGTCATAGGGTGTCCTGAATTCAAATCGAAGCCAAAAGTAACTCCATGGGGTAAATCAAGATGGAGCCTCGGGTCAGGAAATCGTACTAAGCAATGAAGCATACAATGGTATGCCTGAGTGGGACACTAAGGTCATAGGTGTAGTATGTCATGTCTAGGTCACGTATGTGAAATTAGTTTTGAGAAAACAACTAGTCTTGTGTTCCAAATTTAAAAGTCACGGTAACGTGTCTACGGTGATCACAATTTAGAGTGGGAAGGGTCTATGGCCTAAATTGAACCAAAATCATGATGAATAGTGGTACCAGGGGGACAGGTTAAATGGAACAGTCTGTGGTCTCATCTAGGTGCCCTAGTCATTCTAGATCAATACTGTCCTATGGTATCAAAACGTTCAAGCAATCTAAGGTGTCCAAATTTGGGAAGGTAAGGAAACAACAATCATCAAGACTATAGGGTCGTCTACCCTCCTATATGAAAATGGGTCATTAACAAGTGAGAAATCATTAAAGTTACCATTCCATAAAAAGAAAATTGAAAATTTAGGTACAACAATCACAATAGATTTTAGTCTTGACACGATCTAAGTTGATCAATTTTAGGATAAATCGAGATTGGGCAAGATGGGAAATTAATGAAATCAAGTATGAGCACGAGCATCCAATGATGAAGATCCAGGTCATGATTAAATTTAATCCAACTGGGTATGAATACGAGGTTCATAGGTGATAAAATAATTCCAAGGAGAATTGTCAAGGCTGTTGTGGATAAGATTCTAGGGTAAGTTTAACTGTGTCTCTATCCACGTAGATTAATATATGAAAAAGCGAACCAAAATGCAATAGGTTGATCAGACCATCATGTGCCGGTTCTGATTAGATAATATATTAGTGGGTGTACACCCAATAAAATATATCATGATCAAGCTCGAAAAGGATAAGCTTGTAAATCTTAAGGATAAATTTATAGCATAAGATATAAGTAAGGGTGGAAATGAGGAAAGAAGATACATAGTCCAAGATTCTTAACCAATCGGGTCAAGCATTCAAGGTAAGGTACAAGGTTAAGTATTTGAGGGTTCAAGCAGAACACCATCACATGCCAGGTCGAAAGAATTGAGCCAAGGTGGATCTCTAATTGAAATAAAAATTAATTTAGTATCATGGTAGAGGTTATGGTTTAGCCATTTGACCAGAAAATCATATCAAGAAAATAGAGTACAAGGAGACGGGTTTTAGTGGGACATGGAATACCTACATGAAGGTAGGCTAGTCTAGGTCTTACATGTGAAGTTTGTTGGAAGGTAACAGCTAGTATTATACTCTGAATATCTAAGTCACGGTAAAGGACGTCCAATGATCTAGAATAGAAAGTGGGAGTTCGAGACGTGACAAATTGATACAAAAATTGAAGAAGATCAAATTAACCAATGAAATAAAATTAATCAGGAATCCAGTAAATAATTTAGGAACACAGTCCTAGGGATAGATAGGCTACTAGATAAATATAGTTAGGGTTCGATCAAATCAAAGGTCAAGGTTAGAAGGTCTCAATAAAGTCTTGATTTGAGGAAATGTCGAGTAAGTCAGGTTTGGGATACAGTCATATAGATTGGTAGAAAGAGTTTAAGTAAGGTGCAAAATAGAGAGGACAGTTCATTTCAATGAAAGATAATTAGCAAGAGGATTAGATGGCAAGAAACAAATAAGAGTTTTCTCATAATTGTGATTGAGTACCCCAAAAATAAAAGATATTAATCTAACACTAAGAAATTAAAATCAACAACTACAAAAATTTGAAAATCATCAACTAACACCAGGATTCAAAGTTCTACAGTGAATCCTCCAAAATCAAATTCAATCAAGGAAAAAGGAGTTTAAATCGTAATTTCAAATGAGATTCTCAAGGGTCATCCCAGGAATCTCTCAAAGTATTCTAGCAGTGATTGAGTATCCACTCTCTCTAAGCCTATTCCTCAAATCCTATCGCAGGCTGTAGTGATACTCTAGTTCGAATACCACTACATAAACTCGAGACCTGCATGGGCCACCACTAAAAACGTGTCACGACCCGCACCCTAGAGTAAGGGCACGAGAAGTGGGTACGTCCAGCCTACGCCGCAGTGTCGGCGGTAGAACGCTGTCCTAGGTCAATCATCTAACAATATAAAGTACCTGTACAGTTTATACTCTCCGAATGGAGGTAACATCACAACATGCTGTCTCAATCACATCTAAGGTAGAAGAATGAAGAACAGATAGATAGATAGTAACTCAAAGAGAACCATAGCATAGATGAAAAAGTCTAAGTGTCTAGTACAACATAATATCCAGAATGCCAACTCATAATACAACAAGTCTAAGAGTCTATATACCTCAACATCTCAAAATACAACTCAGATGTGAGATAAAAAGATAATACCGAAAGACTGTCTAGCTAAACTAGCCTAGACTACTGGAACAACATCCTCAGCTGCAGGTGGATCCTGCTGAGGGTCCATAATATAAGTATCATCTAGTCCTGCTCCATAATAGGTAGTCACCAGGGCCTCCTCCTCGTCCTCTGTAATATTTTCAACAGGTCCAATCAGGACGGGAACGAGCACAATACATCTCACACAGTGCATAGCAGGTTAGGAAATACGATACAGGCAATAGAGTAAGATATATGAACTGCTGAAAGGAAATATACGCTGTAAAAGAGATAGCTGTAATGAAATATCTACTGTATATAGAGAACTGTAAGTGACTGGTGATGTAGAGCACAAGATAGGCATGTGAATGGCTAGAATTTATACATGATTATACTACTAAGTTTGCACATGATTACACTACTTTGGAATTATTCACATGTCCACTTCTACTCCCCCGTTACCCCAATCAATACACAAGGATCTATACAAGTTACGTTATTGTACATGATATCACATGGGGCCCATGAAAGGGTGCACATGATAGTATACATGAGGGCTCAGTAAACATGAGAGTACATGATCACATGAGTGCACATGAATAATGGAAGCATAGGAGTACATGATGATAGTGAAACACATATAACATGAAGTACCCGATGCTCCCGAGGGGGATAACATCTCATGTAAAGATCCATATAGTACCATTCCGTGTTACCAACGTGACAGCATCAAGTAAAGTAATCTAGAGCGAGAAGTAAAGCCTGAACAAGTATGAAACGGTCAGAGAATGTACTCGCCTGATAACTGAATGTCTGAAGAGGATATACTGTCTGAGGAGAGGTGTATGGCTCCTAATCAGAGCAATACAAGTCACAATATATCCACAATGGTAAAAATAAAGTATACAATGCCTACTACATGATTCTAGGTCAATCTGGTCAAAAGTCAACTCTTGGTAACTCTAATAGTCAAACTAGGTCACAGGAAGTCATACTAGGTTACAGGAAATCAAACTAAGTCAAATAAAGTCAAACAAGGTCAAACAAGTTTAATCTAGGTTAAAGTCAACTCCTGGTCAACACTCTAATCAAACTAGTCAAATACTAGTCAACATGATCAATCTGGACCAAGTCTAGATCAAACTTAGACCAACTAAGGTATTGGTCAAACAAGGACTAGTCAGTTAGGTAATTAGGTCAAACATGGTCAACAATGGTCAACTCTAAGTCAAGGCTAGGTCAACACTAGTCAACTAGTTAGGGTTTTAGTCAAACTAGTCAAACTAGTTGTTTTAGGTCATTCCTAGTCATTTCTAGGTTAACTAGGTCACTTTTGACCTAAGGTTGACTTTGGTCAACCCTTAGAAATCAAGGGTCAACAAGTAGGGTTTTGGGCCATTAGGGCTAGCCTCAAGCCATAGGCTAGTCACCTTGGCCATAGGCCATAGGCTATTCTTAGGGTTCCATAGGCTAGTGATTATAGGTTTCTATATAAACCTAGACTTAGCAAGTTATACATATATATATATATATATATATATATATATATATATATATATATATATATATATATATATATATATATATATAAATATATATATACACATCAATCTACTATCTATATACCTATATGGGAATACCATATATACCATACCCAAAAATCCACATACATATGATACACTATATATGACCTAATGAGACCTAATACAAACATATATATCCTATATATATATATATAACATTTATATATATATATACAACTATATATATTACATATATATATAGAGGGAAAAGGAAATGAGAGAGAGACTTAGAGTGACATAGATTGAGAGAGAGAGACTGTGAGAGAGTGAGGGTGAGACAAGCCTGGACAAGGGGGGAAATGGTTCCAGAAATTTCTAGAACCAAGTTCCAGGCCCAACACACACACACACAGTTCATATATACATATATGTATATATACATCACAACTACCTATTCATTCACCCAAATACCCTCAAAATTCACCCACATTCACACATACCTATATACTACACATATACATACTAAAATACACTAATACAAAGTATAAAACAGATCAAAATAGGTTTTGAAATTCGATTTACAATTCTGGAAAAAATACCAAAACTGGAAACAGTGGACTGTGTAGGTAAACAAGGATAAACCCGATTTCTCCTACAAATCGAGCTAAGACCCGAATCAAAGGGTTGGTAACTGAGCCCCTAGGTGTCCTCTAGTGTCTTAGGTGCCTGACACAGAGTATAGACACGACACGACGTGTCCAACTCACTGGAAACCCAATCGGGTAAACACTGATACACTGTGCAATGCCACAGCGTCGTGCACGCGTGCACTTAGCTCTAGGACACGACACACGTGTCTAGAAGTCTCGTGCACGTGTGGGTAGGTTCACCTAGGGTTGGTCTAGGGTTTAGGTAGCCTGTCTCGTGTCCACGTGTCCTCAGGACACGGCACGAACTCTGTATCAGTCGAAGAAAATCGACTGATACTCAGTGTTCTGCACCGCATCGTGCATGGGTTCTTGTGTCTCGTGGACACGACACGAGCCACGTGGGGCCTCGTGGTCATATCCACGTGTAGCCCACATGATGGGCTACACACTCGTGCAAACACGAGGTGTCAAAGTGTCGTGTCCGCGCGATACGAGACGCGCGAAGTGGACTCTGTGCGTGCGTGCACTGTCAGTGCACGACCAGTGCACGTGTCCTCGTGTCCTTGATAGGACACGAGAGTGTCTCAAACTCGAGGAAGGGCATGACAGAGGTTGCCCCCTCCTCTGTGTCAGTTTTCCCGTGTCCTCGTGTCCTACTGTGTCCGTACTAAGGGTCGAGTAGCAGGGGAGGCTGCTCAGTCTCGTGCACGTGTGTCGAGGGGTCGTGTGCTCCACACGTGGCACGTAGGGCCTCGTGCTCGTGTCAGTGGACTGGTGGGGTGGTTAGGTTCCTGTCTAGGTTGCTGTATCGTGTCCACGACTCGTGTGGACACGATAGGTAGTGTCGAACAGTCGGGTTTTTCAGTGTGCAGTGTGATGTTTAACAGTGGGTTCGTGTCCTGTTTTGGACACGGACACGACGGGAAGTGTGCTCAGAGTTATGGTTCTATGATCTACACCTATAGGGCTAAAAACTTGTTCAAATAGTTTTCAAAAATAATAACATTTAATTAACAGAGGCAATACATCAAACACTTGCATAAAACCCTAGATACGTGTCCGATACGGACACCAAACCAACCCTAAATCTCACCAAACTTGACCTACAGTTAGGGCAGACCTATATGAATGCAATTATGAAGAAAAATCATTATATTAACTAGGTTTGATAGTATTTACCTATTAGTGCAAAACCAATGGAAAAACCCAATGTAGGGGGGATGTGTCCACTAGCCTTGATGATGCCCCAAAGCTTGTGACCTTGTTGGCTAGCCTTCCACAGTCTCTTCTAGGTACTAGGATTCCAATGCAAAATATTTGAGTGGATTTGGAGTTAAAATGAACAAGTTATGGGTGTTTGAAGTGGAGGGGTTCTCAAGGTTTCATGAAGTTGTAAAAATGGCTTGAATGAATGATGGGGTGTGCATATAGGATGGGGGTGTTGTTGGCTGCCATGGGGGGGGGGGGGGGTAGGGGTAGGCTATAGGGCCCCTTTCCACCTTGCAAAGCTTAGCCCCTAAGGCTTTGACTAGGTAGATAGATATTTAGGTTTTTCTAAAATATCTAAAAAGTAATATCTAGATATTTATCAACTAGATATTTACACATAAAGCTAACATCCTCTACTTAGTCTTCTAGGTTAGTGGCTAACCTCTAGATTAGTGCTAAACTAGGTTAGGGACTAACATGACACTTAACAATAATTTAAACAATAATAAAAACACATAATTCCAAATAATTCTAAATAAATCCTAAAAAATTACCAAAATATCCTTTTAGGCTAAAATCACTAATTTGGTGTTCTAAGCCTATGGTTAGGCTCTCATGGTCATGGCAACTTCTAGGTTAGAGAAAACTAGGGTTTACACTAAGTTATACTAACCAAAATCACAAAGTCATAAGTCATGACTTAGCATGACTTAGAAAATGGTTTAATCTAACTAAAATCACCAGAAAATCATACCATGCAGTGGAAGATGGAGCCTTGGTTGGACTTATCAGGGAGCTGCTTGTATCGCAGGACCGTCGAGGAGATGCCTTGCACCAGGCAGTGGAAGATGCTCTGAACAGAGGCGGTCGTCATGGGAACAGTGCAACGAACAGTTTCAAGCGCCTGAACCCTCCATTCTTCGATGGCAGCGAAGATGCGATCGCCGTAGATGCTTGGCTTCAGGACACAGAGGTGATTCTAGAAGCAGCCAAGACCCTAGAAGACGAGAAGGTGGCCGTAGTGCGCCTGCAATTACTAGATCTTGCCCGTAGTTGGTGGGCGGCGCAGGCCGTGGGGTTAGTGGCACCCATTGCTTTGGCAGTATTCCGTGAGAGGTTCCAGACCAAGTACTTCGATGTAGTGGCTCGGTACGATCTTCAGACCAAGTTTACCAATCTGAAACATATGGGCAGGACGGTCGATGGATATGCGGCCGAGTTTTCCAGGCTTAGTCGGTTTGCTCCCACTTTGGTTGCAACCGAGTTCGACAGAGCCCAGCGGTTCCAGCAGGGGCTCCATCTCGAGATTCTACTGGCAGTGGAGCTGTTTGAGCATCAGACTTTTGATGTGGTACTGAGGGCAGTTAGGAGGCACGAGTATACCTCCCACAGGATCGTAGACAGGACCGGAGGTCGGAAGCGATCTCACGGCCAGATGACCCATTCGACAGTACCAGCCCCGGCAGTCAGGGCTTTGACAATTGGAACTCTGAGGTAGGCAGCCTCAGTGACGTCGGTCACGTCCCCTCCACAACAGAAGCAGAAGCAGTCTTCCGCAATGGGCTGCACTCATTGTGGAAAGCCAGGACACGTTGTTTCGGAGTATCGCAGAGCACAGGGTTTGTGTTTGGCTTGTGGGGCACCGGACCACAAGATAGGGTCCTGTCCGAATAGAGCCGGTTCTTCCTCATCGGCCCAGACTAGTCCCTCGGTAAGGGGACCAGCACCAGCACCAGTGCAACAGTAGTACCAGCCTCCGAGGCCATTGCCGCCTCAGGCTCAAGTATTCCAGCAACAGAGACCCCAGCAGTATGCCCTGGTCCAAGCTCAGATTCAGAACCGGCAGAGAGGTTTCTAGCAGGATATCTTCTCTCTTTCTCATGCCTTCGATTTTCTTGCTTACATACATGATTGCATGATTGATTGCTTAGTATAGCTTGTCCCTGCATCTCTAGCCACTTGATTAAATTCCGAGGATGGAATTCTTTTAAGGTGGGTAGGATGTAGTGTCCCAAATTCGTGATACGTATTTATTGTACGTATACGTGTTTTGGACCCGTATTTTGTTAATCATGATTAGTTAATTTTGGTTAATTTTGTTTGATTGGTTTAATTGGCTTATGGTTCATCATGGTAATTGCATTGGCTTGGTTCGGTTTGGTTTATTTGACCTTGTCACGACCCGATCCCAAGTTAATGGGTCGAACCGGACCATGCCCAGCCTGCACCGTGGTGAGATGGCGGCAGTAAGCTGTTCCATTGCAGGTATTCACAACAACACAATTACATTTGTCACAACTGTTCTATTCGGAATTGAAACTTTGTTTAATAAAAATTCAGAAATACAACTGGAAGGAAAATGCAGAAATAAAACTACAAACTCCAAATAAAAGAAAATGCAGAAAGGGAAACTATCTAAGCATCAGGTTCAGCAGTCCCAGGATCAGCGTCCTCCAAAGACGGCTCCGGTACCGTCGCAGGGTAAAGAACCGGATCATAATAGCTATTATAGTATAGCTCGTCTTCCTCAGTGTTACCTAAAATGTTGTCTCCAGTCAGGAGGGAGCAAGAACGAAATATGCATCTCATAATTTAAATAGTAATTGAAAAGTGCAGGGTAAACAGTTTGAAATAATATTTTCAGCAGTTTAAAACAGTTCTGTGTGATTTGAATATGCAAACGTCTATGACCGGCTTGGGTTGATCAGTAGTATCCTAGCGATACGATATGGCTTATCCCCGTGTGTGAGAGGGGTAAGCTAACACAGTCAGTTCAGTAGGGGCTTTGGTCATAAACGTCTACACTATTCCCCCAGTCCCACATTCAGTAACAGTAACAATCAGTAGTTGAACCCTAAGGTAGAGTTTCGTGTCAGCAGTGTGGTTTATCATGTAGCTTAACTTTACTAAGGAAATTACAAGAAAACATAATCCGAAACTTG
Organism: Iris pallida; assembly: GCA_029216955.1. Lineage (NCBI taxonomy): Eukaryota > Viridiplantae > Streptophyta > Magnoliopsida > Asparagales > Iridaceae > Iris > Iris pallida. Next base: position 16,786,944 of record JANAVB010009198.1, on the reverse strand, counting down.
CCTTGTTTTAGATGACTGGAAAGACGGGTCGGTACCGAGGAGGAACGTCAGTTGTAACTTCGAGTTCCTACAGTTGAGAACTCGACTTAGAACCTTGAATAACCAGGCTAAGTGTGCTAGTTGCAATCTCTAGTAGTAAGTCCTAGTCAGGTTTTAATTTGTATTAATCTACAGCTAACATAGCTAACCGAATTTCCCAAAGGGAAACCGGAGACCGATTATCATCACAGACTACTGAAAATAAATACAACGGGCAGCGAAATTATACCTCGGGTGCTCGGCTAGAGCTCTCAGAAGATATAGAAAGAATAATAAATAGAAGTCCCGCAGCGACGTCGACGTCGAAACGTCAGAATCCAAGGATAGGTACGCTGGCCCGCGAAAATCAGCGACGTCGCGGACCGATCTGGACAGCAGGGAGACAAAAGGGCGCGGGAGTACGCAGTCAAGCGCAGGAACCCGCGGGAGAGGGGCCGTGGAACGCTGGCTTTGCCGGGGAGAAACCGTGCGCTGGAGGCGGCGCGGACGGCTCGCCGGAGAAGGGGCTCGCGCGCTGGTGTAGGGCGGCGCGCGGAGGAGGGTCCGCGGGAGAGGGTGACGGTCGGAGATGGCTCGGCGGGCGGGGTATGTCGCCGGTGGGAGGCCGCGCGGGCTGCGGGGGAGCCGGTCGGGCTCGCGCGCGGACGCCGGAAGGGGGTCGCGCGGCCGCGGTCGGCGCTGAGCTCGGGGAAGAGGGTGGCTAGGACTTGGGGAAAAATGGGTTTGGGTAGGTTCTTCTTCCAGAGAGAAGGAAATAAGTGAATGAAAGAGAGAGATGAGAGAGTGGTTTTGCTTTTATGAGGAAGAAGATGAGAGAGTTGATAACAAAAGTTTTGTTCCTCTTCTGCTGTGAGTACGGAGAGAAAGTGGGGAAGTGGGGGATATTAAGGAAGAGTTTGTAGTGTACGTTACTAAAACGTGTGGAAGAGGAACAAGTCCCCACTCCCAACCGCTGGTCCTTCGGGACCAGCCCAAGACCAATATATATATATATATATATATATATATATATTTTTTATTAACCAAGTCAAATCCAGGATTAGAAAGAAATAGGAAGAATGGGCTCGGGCCTGGGTCTAGGCTCGAAATCAAAAAAAAATCCAAGTTATTTATAATTTCGAAATTCTTTCCATCCAAAAATAATTAATAATTATAATATCAATAATAATAATTTTGAAAACGTTTTATTAATAACACAAAAATTCTATTTAAATAAATGGCTACAAAAACAATGGGTTTCACAATCTTTCCTCCTTAGAAAAATTTCGTCTTCGAAATTTAAAGTAAGGTAGGAAAGACAAACATGTACGGGTACTGCATCCGTAACTCAGGTCCAACCATAAGGATTTTCAAGGCAGTCATGGATGAGACGGTTTAGGGGCAAGTTTCATTTATGGTGACATCCATGCAGAAAGAATACAAAAGCGAACCAAAATACACGAGGTTGATCAGACCATCATGCACCGGTCCTGATTAGACAATATATTAGTGGGTGCACCCAATAAAATACCGTCATGATCAAGATTGATTAAAGAGATAGCTTGCAAAACTAGGCTAATTTAGCAGCATTGGTCAAATTTAGAACGGGGAAAAGAAAAGATAAGGAATAAGAGTTTAAATGATGGCTCAAATTCTGATTTTCTTCTCATCTCTGACTAGGCTTGCAACTGGTTTCTCTGGCACTGAAAGGTTGATTCCAATCTTCATCTCTGAATTATCCAAAATGTGACTCGGATCCGAAATATAACGTCTGAGCTGTGACGTAGAAGACGTTGCACATTCTCAAGATTAGCTGGTAGAGCTAACTGGTACGCTACTTCCAACGCGTCTTAAACTTCAAATGACCTGATGTACCTGGCCTCAATTTCCAGCTCCGTCGAAAATGATTGTTCCTCTGGTAGGAGAAACTTCACCAAATGCAATTTGGTCTTCCCAAGACCTACCAAATTCCGAGACGCACAATCTCAATACATCTTCAAGCGTCTGGATTGACCTCTCTGATTGCTCGTCCCGCGGTACTCCATGAATCCGGTAGATGTGCTTCCCGTACAATGCTGCCCACTTCTTAGTGGATAAACCAACTTTGAAGAAAAATAAAGTGTGCCGACTTAGTCAGTCGGTTTATAATAATCCAATTGGTGCCCTTCCCTCCTTGGGAACAAGGCAATCCTTACTCAAAGTTCATTGTTATATGCTTCTACTTCCACTCTGAATTGTCCAGCGGCTTCAACAAGCTTGTTGTCCTCTTGCTAAATTCCTCATGTTGACAAATTCACATCTAATCCCATACCTAGAATTGTCCTTCTTTATTCCATAACACCAACCAATGGAGGCATATTCCGATACATCTTATTATCTCCTGAATATATGGAATACTGTGACTGGTGCATTTCTTCCTTTAACTCGTTCCTCCATTTGTCAGCCGATACGCAAAGTCTCGCACCATTCTTCAGAGTTCCACTGCTGATCAATTTAGAAACCCTCAAGTGTTCCTGCCAACACTTGATCTCTGAGCCTGCAAAGTGCCTCGTTTTGAAACTACGATCTCTTGATTTTGTCCCTCAGCCTTGAACTTCATCAATACTGAATCAGCATCCAGCTTCGTCCGTCTATCTCCAGGTAGTATAACCTCCAGTCCAAACTTCTCGATGTCTTCTAGCAGGTGCTAGTCCTTGGCTAAGAACTCCGCCATCAGTATCGACCAAGTGTATCAGCGACCATATTAGCCTTACCTGAATGGTACTGCAAGTTGATGTCAAAATCCTTCATCTGCTTCAGCCATCTTCTCAGTCTAACATTCAGCCAGCCCTTTCCGAGTGAAGACATATTTCAGACTTTTGTAGTCCGTATATATTTTCACTCCCTTTCCATAGAACTCATGCTTCCATAGCTTCCAGGTAAAGATAATTGCAGCAAATTTCAAATTAGGTGTGGGATAATTCTTCTCATGAGTCTGTAGTTGCCTATATATGTAAGCAATTACTTTCCTATGTTGTTGAAGAACGCAGCCCAGTCCTTTCCAGAGGCATTACTGTAAATTGAGAACCCACCGGTTCCTACGGGTAGCGCAAGGATTGGTGTAGTGGTAAGTCTCTTCTTCAGCTCCTCAATGTCGCCTGGCAAACTTTCGTTCAGATGAACTCTTCATTCTTCCAAGTGAGCTTCGTCATCGGCTCAGCAATCTTGGCGAAATCCTTCACGAACTTCTGATAGTAGCCGGCCAAGTTCAAGAAACTTTTGAATTGAACTTGGGGTATACCATTCTTCAACAACAGCTATCTTCCATCGAAATTTCTTCTCTTGACAACATGGCCAAAAGTTTGCCTTGTCAAAAATCTACGTTCAGATAACTTACCATAAAATTTCTTTTTCCTCAAAGTTTCCAAAATTTCCTCAGGTGTTCTTCATACTCTTCTTCAGTCTTCAAATATATCAGAATGTTATCGATGGAGAAGATAAACTGATTCCAATACTCATGAAAATCTCTGTTCATGAGATTCATGAACACAGCAGGAGCATTTGTCAGTCTAACGTCCTGACCAAAGAAAACTTCCCATACTTGATGTTTGAACGCCGTCTTGGAAATATCCTCTTTCCTGACTTTGATTTGATGGTAGTCAAATCTTAAGTCAAACTTTGAAACACCCTAACTCCACACAACCCGATCAAACAGATCCTCGATCCGGGCAGAAAGTACTTGTTCTTTAGTGTCTGGTAATCGATGCACATCCGTTGTTCCATTCTTCTGGGCACAAACAAGATAGGTACTCCCTAAAGTGAAGTTCCACTCTGAATAAATCCTAGAGCCTTCATTGCTCTGGTCCTTCATCTTCTTGGCCAACTTCGGGTTGACTCTGTAACATCCTTTAGAAATAGGAAAAGAGCCAGGGACTAAGTCAGGGGTGAATCCTATGTCTAGATCTGGGATAATCCGGGGAGACTATCAGGGAAAACATCTGCCATAAGGGTGTAACTAAAAACTTCTATTCATGTGGAGAATTACAGCAAAAACTCTTATGATTGATCTAAGGACATCCTGTTACAACTTCCAAAAATATGATGCTATTCTGCGGTTCTAGGTACTATTCTTCATGGTTCTGTATGAGCAGTCTCCAACTGCTTCCCTTTCTATGAACCTCGAGTATGCATCATGCCTTATTGTAAGGGGCAGGGTCTGCTGGATAGGAAGAGGGTCCCTGGGTTGTGGCCTAACAGATGTTGCTGGGATATGAGCTCTGGTTTGATGGAAAGATAAGGGGCAGTCCTTTACCCGATGTTCAGCAAATCCACATGCCAAACATCGTCCCAATCTCTTGCGGCAACCAACGGCCTGATGACCAGGCCTCTTACAATAGTTACAAGCCCATAGCTTCTTACGACAAAGCTGCCGAAGAGTAGAGTACTTGATGGGACCCAAATATCTTCTAGATTCAAGGGTATCCTTCCTAGGACAAAAGTTCTGCTCTAACTTGGTTGGGGATAACTAAGGCTACATCATGACGTTCTTCATGTCTTCTCTCGTGATATTCATCTGTTCCTGCTGGGCTTCATCTTGAGCTTTCTGGAACTCCAGGATTTCTTGAAATAGGACAACCATTTGGAAGATGATTGCTGGTACTGGTGGAGCAACACAAATGAATACTCCACCAAGGAAAAGCAACTTGGTTTGAGATGAGGTAGGAATCGTCAGTGTAGGGAAAACTTCACTGGATGCACTATGAGGACGGTCAAACAGCCGCGAGGGAAAAGACCCTGGGCTTGGTTGAGGAGATGGGGTATGATTCGGAGATGACACCTCATCGCCAGCAGGATTTGGTCAACGGTCATTCTCTGGAAGGTTTAGGACGCACACATAAGCAAGGTAGCCTACCGGTCTATAATCAAGCAAAAATATTTATTTATATATGAATCGGACCTATGTCGTGACAAATCAATGTTCTAGTGTTCTAATTGTTTCTAGGTATGTTTTCCTAAGTTGTTGTTTGTTGTGGACCTGCATGGGCCACCACTGAAAACATGTCACGATCCGATCCCAAGTTAATGGGTCGAACCGGACCATGCCCAGCCTGCACCGTGGTGAGACGGCGGCAGTAAGCTGTTCCATTGCAGGTATTCACAACAACACAATTACATTTGTCACAACTGTTCTATTCGGAATTGAAACTTTGTTTAATAAAAATTCAGAAATACAACTGGAAGGGAAATGCAGAAATAAAACTATAAACTCCAAATAAAAGAAAATTCAGAAAGGGAAACTATCTAAGCATCAGGTTCAGCAGTCCCAGGATCAGCGTCCTCCAAAGACGGCTCCGGTACCGTCGCAGGGTAAAGAACCGGGTCATAATAGCTATTATAGTATAGCCCGTCTTCCTCAGTGTTACCTAAAATGTTGTCTCCAGTCAGGAGGGAGCAACAACGAAATATGCATCTCATAATTTAAATAGTAATTAAAAAGTGCAGGGTAAACAGTTTGAAATAATATTTTCAGCAGTTTAAAACAGTTCTGTGTGATTTGAATATGCAAACGTCTATGACCGGCTTGGGTTGATCAGTAGTATCCTAGCGATACGATATGGCTTATCCCTGTGTGTGAGAGGGGTAAGCTAACACAGTCAGTTCAGTAGGGGCTTTGGTCATAAACGTCTACACTATTCCTCCAGTCCCACATTCAGTAACAGTAACAATCAGTAGTTGAACCCTAAGGTAGAGTTTCGTGTCAGCAGTGTGGTTTATCATGCAGCTTAACTTTACTAAGGAAATTACAAGAAAATATAATCCGAAACTTGCCTTGTTTTAGATGACTGGAAAGACGGGTCGATACCGAGGAGGAACGTCAGTTGTAACTTCGAGTTCCTACAGTTGAGAACTCGACTTAGAACCTTGAATAACCAGGCTAAGTGTGCTAGTTGCAATCTCTAGTAGTAAGTCCTATTCAGATTTTAATTTGTATTAATCTACAGCTAACGTAGCTAACCGAATCTACTACGTAGCTAACCGGATTTCCCAAAGAGAAACCGGGGACCGATTATCATCACAGACTACTGAAAATAAATGCAACGGGCAGCGAAATTATACCTCGGGTGCTCGGCTAGAGCTCTCAGAAGATATAGAAAGAATAATAAATAGAAGTCCCACAGCGACGTCGACGTCGAAATGCCGGAATCCAAGGATAGGTACGCTGGCCCGCAAAAATCAGCGACGTCGCGGACCGATCTGGACAGCAGGGAGACAAAGGGGCGCGGGAGTACGCTGTCAAGCGCAGGAACCCGCGGAAGAGGGGCCGCGGAACGCTGGCTTTGCCGGGGAGAAACCGCGCGCTGGAGGCGGCGCGGACGGCTCGCCGGAGAAGGGGCTCGCGCGCTGGTGTAGGGCGACGCGCAGAGGAGGGTCCGCGGGAGAGGGTGACGGCCGGAGATGGCTCGGCGGGCGGGGTATGCCGCCGGTGGTAGGCCGCACGGGCTGCGGAGGAGCCGGTCGGGCTCGCGCGCGGACGCCGGAAGGGGGTCGCGCGGCCGCGGTCGGCGCTGAACTCGGGGAAGAGGGTGGCTAGGGCTTGGGGAAAAATGGGTTTGGGTAGGTTCTTCTTCCAGAGAGAAGGAAATAAGTGAATGGAAGAGAGAGATGAGAGAGTAGTTTTGCTTTTTTGAGGAAGGAGATGAGAGAGTTGATAACAAAAGTTTTGTTCCTCTTCTGCTGTGAGTACGGGGAGAAAGTAGGAAAGTGGGGGATATTAAGGGAGAGTTTGTAGTGTACGTTACTAAAACGTGTGGAAGAGGAGCAAGTCCCCACTCCCAACCGCTGGTCCTTCGGGACCAGCCCAAGACCAATATATATATATATATATATATATATATATATATATATATATATATATATATATATATATATATATATATATTTTTATTAACCAAGTCAAATCCAGGATTAGAAAGAAATAGGAAGAATGGGCTCGGGCCTGGGTCTGGGCTCGAAATAAAAAAAAATCCAAGTTATTTATAATTTCGAAATTCTTTCCATCCAAAAATAATTAATAATTATAATATCAATAATAATAATTTTGAAAACGTTTTATTAATAACACAAAAATTCTATTTAAATAAATGGCTACAAAAACAATGGGTTTCACAGACCTTGCTTGTTTTGGTTTATCATATGGAGAACCACTCCCACCTGCCACCACTCCCACCATAAATATCAATCCCACTCTCTCTCTTCCATTATTACTCATTACTCATTTCTTCTCCATCTTTACTTCTCCACCAACCAGAGAGAGTGGAGAGCTTAGGCAAGTGCATCTTGCTTCATGGAGGAAGTCCATTTTTATTGTTCTATTGTCTTCCTCATGTGTTTCTAACCCACTTTAGTACTTAGCATTTTTCATTTCTGTGGTTAATTTATTATAGATCTAGTTTTGTGGTATTTTCGGTTTCCATGAATTTGAACTATCAAGATTGCATATTTTGCTAGTTGATGGTTCCATCTTGTAGAAAATTCTGTTTTGTCCAAATTTGACCTATGGGAGTTTGGATTTAGGTTCCTGATGTTGTTGGAGGAGCATGGAGGTCCTAGTATTTTCCATGGACATGTTCTCTGTGGAAGCTATTAATTCACCCTGACCGCATGAGCATTTTAGCTTCTGGCCGCATGAGCATTATTTATTGCATGGTCAGTTGCTTGCAAGCTTGCATGCAATTGCATGCAACTTGCCTGGGCCGCATAGGCCAGTGGACAATTCTTAGCCACATATGGCCTCATTTAATTAGACAACCGCATATGCATTTTTCATGGCCAGCCGCATGCTTATTTTGCTTGGCCAACTTGCTTAGCCGCATGTGCATGTAAGCAATTTGCCTTGGCCGTTAACATTAACTATTGCCTGAGCCGCATGGCCTTATTCATTATTATTGTCGCATGGAATAGTATTTAAATAGCTGCATGCATTACTATTCAAAGCATGCATTAAATATTTAAATAGTTAGGCTGCATGCATTAGTACTCAAAGCATGCATTAATATTTAATAGTTAGTGGTTAAAGCATGCATTAATATTTAATAGTTAGTGATTGCATGCATTAGTATCCAAATAGCATGCTGTTGCATGCTTTAGTGTTAGTTTTGCATGCCAGCCGCATGAGCACATTAGCAAGGCTTTGTGTTGGCCGTATAAACATGCAATTGGCATGGCTTTGCAAGCTGGCCGCATGGGGAGCAATGCTAGCCGCATATGCCTCCCCCCTCTTCCAATAATTCCTGGCCGCGTGGCAATTATACTTTACATGCAAAAGATGCATGCTAATATATATATATGAATGGCACTTTACTTTGCATGCATTAGATGCATACAACACTTGCATGAGAATATTAATGCATGCAAGCATGCATGTATATTTAGCACCAGCAGCATGTTATTAATGCATGGGAATCCCATATTTATACTTGCAAGCATTATTTAATACATTATATTAATGCATGTATACTTGGTACAATAGGTTGGCCACATGAGAGTACAAAATATATTTTTGTACCTATGCTTGTATTACTTAATACAAGCATGCATGTATATTTTGCTTGCATGATTTTGTACAGTGAGTTGGCCGCATGGGTGGCCTCCCACTCTCTTTGGCCGCATGTATGTTCTCCCACTTTTGGGCCGCATGGGGTCCACTTTGATTGTTTAAATGTTTTATTTGCCTGAATTGTGGTCAAAATTTCTTCTCACTCCCAACATGAAAGTTGTAAAGTTTTTCCTTGGCTTCAAGAATATATATATTATATATATATATATTATTATTTAATTGTGCAAGTTTCTTCCCTCCTTGATAATGACATGACTTGATAGTGACCCGCCGTGGTGCACTTCCGACAAGATAACTTGACCTGACAAATTTGACATGATAACTTGACATAATAATTCTTGATAGTGGCCCGAAGTGGCGCACTCTTGACATGATAACCTGACATGATAAATCTCGAATGTTGTTGCGACGGCTAACATGACACGACAAGATTGAATGGCCTGGACACCGTGGACGATTGTGCTTGTATAAATGAACCAGTATTGTCTTGCATCATATCTAGGATGGGGACCCCTGAGTACCACGGTCAGGGGTACCCAATATAAATGGCTAAGGCTAATAACTAGAATAATCCAGTAGTCACGAAGAGATTTCTCCAGCTACAGGCAATCTCGTTATCTGGACGTCCCACTTGGGATCTGTAGCCTACCGACGAGTAGGACACATTTCCAGCACACTGTCATGTGTTGTACCCTTATTGTACTAATATTCGACTTGGATAACCTGGATGGTCTGCAGGGCTTGTGGCTGTGGAATAATCTCGCTGCATCTTGCTAGTAACTAGGCCTATGGTAACCCTAGTTAGTTAAAGTATCAAGCCGTACTTATTGCTTGGCCGTAAAATATTGGATGGAGTTTACCAGTCTATTCTTGTCTTGATTATGTACAAGATTGTTACATGTCCTGATTTCTTTCATTTATCTTGCCGATAAATGGTGGAAGAAGCTAATTTCTGTTCAGACGAAGGGTTACAATCCCGATCCTTGTTTGGTTTACGGGTTGTAACCCGGTTATCTGAATGGTCCTATGGTTATCTCATTGTATATCACCTGTCATGCTTGATACGTTTTACCTTACCAACAAGATTTGGGGAGACGGAGTTCTATTCAGGCGAAGGGTTACAACCTCGGTCCTTGTTTGGTTTAAGGGTTGTGACCTGGCTACTTGAATGGTTTCTTCGTACTCAGTTGCTGTTGTTATCAAGCCTTTTCATTACTGTCTTTTATGTAATTATACTCTTGTGCTAATTTGCTGGTTTTAGTTCCTAAGTGAAGCCTCCTTTGTGGCACTTACTCTTTCTGGGGTCTGACCCAGCTGGTTTTGTATGGCCAGATTTTGGAGCAGCTCCAGAGGATCTACCGACTTTTCAGCCCGATGGTGACCACCAGGCGTAACCAGGGCAACGAGTGGGTTTATTTTGGCTCTCCCACTCTATTGTGAAATTATTCTTTTGAGACGTTTAGCCGCCGAGCAAGTGTTAGCTCGTGTACATTTTACTGTCTGCCTACGGGCTGTAACATGATTGGCAACCTAGGGTTGATCATGTATGACTAAACTCTTGCTAGTCCTCACATTTTGTAACGACTAGCTTCATGATCAGCTGAATATGTAATGTTTGGGACGCCTTACTATTGTATATTTGGTGATCTTACATCTTGTAACATTTACTTATTTGCTTGTGATTGAGACATTAGGTTTGTTATTGACCATAAGAGACTGATGGCTTGTAGATAAACCCTCATATATCTAGACAACCGTGACCGTATAATGGAGTGGATCCCATTTCATTATAAGTAGCTGGCTATCTGCCCCCGCTCTCCAGTGTTCTGGTTCTGGGGCGTGACAGTTTCGAAGAATTGTCAATTATTGTGTCTCAAAAATCAAAAATAGGATAAGGTGTATTTATAGTCAAAATTAAAACTAAAATATAGTTTAATAATAAATAAAAATATTAAATAAATAAAAATAAATGTCAAAAAATTAGGAAGCTTACAAAAGGGCAGGAAGTGTCGGCGTATTTATTTTTAAAGTAGGAAAAGTCTGCTAAATATAAAGGGTTTTTCTAAGGACACACCCCATTTTACTTGAGGCTATCACTTACTAGGGGACAGCCCAAGTTTGAGGAACTTTTACTGGGGACAGCCCAAAAATTACTTGGGGCAGCCCAATATTAGGGTTTTTCTCTCTCCTCTCTCCTCCTCCTTCCTCCTCCTTCCTCCAGCGGATGTGGGTGCGGACCAGGGTGGCGCCAATGAGGGGATGGCACAGACCGTCATGTCCGGCTTCAGGCCCAAGGTCGTCCCGGTCTACTCCGCGCTCGCGGAGGAGTTGCGGTGTTCGACCGCTGGTTCGCCTCCGTCCCCACCTCCACCCGGCCAACGACGACCACCCCTCGTACAACGTCGCCAGGGGGCAGAGGTTCGTGAAGGAGATCTATGAGACGCTGAGGGCCAGCCCGCAGTGGAACGAGATGACGTTGCTGATCACCTACGACGAGCACGGAGGGTTCTACGACTACGTGCCGACGCCGGTCTTCGGGGTGCCCAACCCGGATGGGATGATCGGTCGGGCGCCGTACTATTTCAAGTTCGACAGGCTGGGGATTCGGGTGTCCGGACATGACGGTCCGTGCCATCCCTTCGCCCATGGACTCCTCCTCCTCTTTCCTCCAGCGGATGTGACGAGGGTGGCGCCGGCGAGGGACGCGACGACGACGAGGCCCTCGACGGCGGGGCGACTCTCCAACTTGAGCTGCTGCTTCTGCTTCTGCTGCTGCTTTTTCTTCTTCTTCTTCTCCGAGGACTGCCAACTTGTTGGCAGTCCTAACATATGTTGGCAGTCCTAGGACTGCCAGCACGTTGGCAGTCCTACTTGCTGGAAAAAATTGGGCTAGTCCCAAGAAAAAAAATGGATGGCAAACTTGTAATTTTTTTAAAATATTTTTGGGCTAGCCCCAAGTAAAAAGTGTGGTGCCCTTAGAAAAATCCAATATAAAATATAGAGATGTCACTATAAATAATCCTTGTTTTTATTTCACAAGCTGATAAATTTTACTTTCATCTGCTTTTTGTAATTTTTTTTAATATTTTTGGGCTAGCCCCAAGTAAAAAGTGTGGTGCCCTTAGAAAAACCCAGTATAAAATATGGCTTTTTCTATGGGCACCACAAGTTTTACTGGGGGCGTCATTTTACTAGGGGCGTCCCAGGTTTGAGGAACTTTTACTGGGGGCGTCCCGAAAATTACTTGGGACTATCCCACCCCCCCAAACCCTCTCTTTCATTTCATTTTCATTTTAAAATTCTCTCTCTTCAAAACCCTCTCTCAAAAATTTCTCTACTCTCCAAAACCCTAACACTCTCTCCATTATCCACTCTCCAAAACTCTCTCAAGAACCCTAAGGATTCCAAGATCATCAATGGCACCGAAGAAGAACCCGTCATCACAAGCTAGGTATGTTTCCTAATTATTGTATAATTTATTTTACATTTCAAAGTACATTTTGATTCTTTGAGAAATCTCTTAAATGTCATTATAAATTAGGTTAGAATAATTCAAAGTACATTTCGAAATCGAAAATATTATTTTTTATCGTTTAAACGTAACCTAACTGTTCGTCTGGTCGTCGTCCCTAAGGACTGCAGACGACGGGGCAGTCCTAATGTCAAAATGGACTGCCATGCAGTAGGCAGTCCTGTTATAAAATAGGACTGCAGACACACTGGCAGTCCTGTTATAAAATAGGACTGCCATCTCTCTGGCAGTCCTGATAGAATGATGGACTGCCAGGAGCATGGCAGTCCTGAATGTCAACTTCACAATTTTTTTTACATCCATTATTTAATACTAACCCTATGTTGTCCTGTAGTCCTGTGGCCGCTCCCAAAAGAAAGCGACCCCCCCACCGCATCCTTGCGCAGGAAACGTAGTGAGCGGCCTCGACCTCTTGAGAGACCAATCAGAATTTCAGAACCGCGGCGACAAGGGGAACAACCACACTCCCATTCTTGTTCGAAGCAACGAGGTCCTCCTAGTCCTTCGTCTTCTTCCGATGACGATGACGTACCTATCAGCCAAATTCTAGGACGAGGTGGTTCTGGTGCCGGTCCTTCTGAGGATCCTGTCCGTACGTCCGGTGTCGGTCCTTCTGAGGATCCTGTTCGTTCGGCTGATGTCGATCCTTCTGAGGAGGAGGAGGATGTTCGTCCCCCGGGTTGCTCAATGTTGTTGTCGTTTGACAACCACATTGCTTATGATATATGGAAGAATCCGGTATGTATATTATGTTTGTAAGTTTCCGTTTATATATATATATATATGTTTGTAAGTTTCCGTATATATATATATATATATATATATATATATATATATATATATATATATATATATATATATATATATATATATTTCATAATCGTATTTTTATTATCTTGTACGACATACATGAGAGCTCTCGTATTCTTAGGGCTGTGAGTCACGGGCGGAAGTGTGTTGCTTGGTCTCTTCACCATTTACCCGAGGACGTCCAGACCAAAATATTTCCTACCAGTCTGCATAATTTGGCTAGATATGCCTACAAGACGCAGGACAGTGCTCTCATATCGGCCTTTGTGGAGAGATGACATCCGGAGACGAACACATTTCATCTCCCAGCTGGGGAGATGACCATTACCCTGGATGACGTCTATCAGATATTGGAGTTGCCGGTGGAGGGCCGCGCCATGACAAATGAATATTTATGTACCGAGAAGGATCTCGAGTGGTATGATCGTATAGTTGATTTTGTAGAAGCGAACCTTGGGGTGGAGGCCACTACCTTTACAACCCTGCCGGGCTTCAAGAAGTCGTACGGCATTCCTCTGTCATGGTTAGTGGATAATTTCAAAGGCCCGCAGGATTGGGATGATGAAACTGCTGAGAGGGTGGCCCGGGCATACATGCTCTTCATACTTGGATCGGTTGCCATTCCAGACAAGTCGGAAACCTCTATACATGCTAGGTATCTCGCGAACCTATCTGTTATAGACGACATAGGAGACATATCCTGGGGCAGCGGTATACTTGCTAACCTTTACCGCGAGCTTGGTATAGCTTCCCGTGTCGGGACCAAGACCATGGCGGGATGCCAGACTCTACTCCATGTAAGAAAATTTCTAACATTTTAAAATAATATACTAGCTAGATTATGTTGTTAATTTACTGACTAGTCATTTACAAATTGTATAGGCTTGGATATACGAGCACTTCCCGATGCTCAGGAGGGGTGAGCTGAACCCACGCTATGAGGAGCACCTTTCTAGAGTGTGTCAATGGAAGCCAACTCAGCTAGAAACTAAGAGTCATGAAACGCTGGTTTCCATTCGTGATGCTCTGGAAAATTTGGTGCCATAAGAGATTAGTTGATAGCGCGTAGATAGCTTAGACTATTTATGGTATGTTTTTTGTTGACTATTTTCTTTTAACTTTTGTCCTACAGATAGTTTGGCACCCATACCGGGATCTCCGGCAACAAAATTGCCATCTGCAACCAGTATCTCTATTTCATGGTATGATCACATGCTATGATATTACTGAGCCTTACATGCCTGATAGAGTACTGCGTCAATTTGGCCTCGTACAAACCGTGCCGCAGCGCACGTTAAGGTTATTGGAGCCTCCGTGTGGGACCCAACCTTTGAACTACAAGCCGCCCTATTTCGACTGGGTGACTGACTGCTACTCCGAGTGGCAACAACATTTGCTGGAGGAAGAACTTCGACAACCGGTGCAGGAGATGCACGACTGCAGCGACGACTACATGCCATACTACTTAGCAGTCAGACATCCTAGGTTGTCGAACCCTAGAAATCCAGGGCCCGTTGCCGTTGGAGCTCTAGGACCTCTGCCTTCAAAAAATGTCCTGTATGCTTCATTGGTCAGGATGATAAGTTTATAAATTATAGTTTGTAACTAATTTCAAAGTGAACTCTCTTCATTGACGTTTTGTTATAATTGACAGGCTACTCGGGTGAAGGCTTTGGCGAAATCCATCAGACTGGGCTGTCAGAACGATGAATGTGTTAATATCGCGAACCAGTTGGATCATATCGATGACACTGTCGACTTTCCTTTCATACAAAATCGGGAGACGCGTACGAAGGCCCGGCATGATCACTGATTTGATTTTGATGTTGTATTTTGGAAATTGTAATATTTAACTTGTTGGATATTGTGATGTTTAACTCTATTATTTTGGAAATTGTCATGACTATGGAATTGAGGAAATTGTGATGTTAAGATGTTTAATTGTCATGTACATTCAGTGAGTTTAATTGTCATGTACATTCAGTGGATATTGTGATGTTTAAGATGTTTAAAATGTTTAACTTGATTATGAAAACTCACACACACACAGTGAGTTTTCATCAGGACTGCCAGAACACTGGCAGTCCTAATGTGAATCAGGACTGCCAGTGGTCTGGCAGTCCTAAGCAAAACTCTCTGTGTGTGACTTCAAACTCACACACAGAGAGTTTTACTTAGGACTGCCAGACTACTGGCAGTCCTCATTCACATCAGGACTACCAGTGGTCTAGCAGTCTTGATAAAAACTCACTGTGTGTGAGTTTTAACTCACACACAGAGAGTTTTGCTTAGGATTGCCAGACAACTGGCAGTCCTCATTCACATTAGGACTGCCAGTGGTCTGGCAGTCCTGATGAAAACTCACTGTGTGTGAGTTTTAACTCACACACAGAGAGTTTTGCTTAGGACTGCCAGACCAATGGCAGTCCTCATTCACATCAGGACTGCCAGTGGTCTGGCAGTCCTGATAAAAACTCACTGTGTGTGAGTTTTAACTCACACACAGAGAGTTTTGCTTAGGATTGCCAGACAACTGGCAGTCCTCATTCACATCAGGACTGCCAGTGGTCTGGCAGTCCTGATAAAAACTTACTGTGTGTGAGTTTTAACTCACACACAGAGAGTTTTGCTTAGGACTGCCAGACCACTGGCAGTCCTCATTCACATCAGGACTGCCAGTGGTCTGGCAGTCCTGATGAAAACTCACTGTGTGTGAGTTATCATCAGTTTTCACACAAGTACTTCAGCCAAATTTTTGACACGAGTAGCATATTTTACACAAGTATGATATTTCAATACCAGACAGGAAAAAGTTGAAAACAAAAAACATATATTTGGCTTCACATTTCAAAATGATATACTTTAATGTTTACAAAATGGGTAATCCATATACAAAATGTTTACAAAATGGAACATCCTCTGCCTTCAGAATGTGAAAACTTCATTCAGTCGATTTTGACGTCGTAGTGGCCAACCGGTAAGTCTCTTGGCTCCTCCATCTGCAACAGTCTCCTACAATGATTGATTTGCTGATCAAAAGGCCCGGTCCAGGACTTCGCTTCTGCCGGTGCTAGTTTGTACCAAACTGTTGTAGGTGGAGGAATCGGAGAATGACCGATCATCCTTAGCATGACAAAGTGATCTTTGATTTGACCTATAGTACATAGATTGCTTTGTCTGTGCTTCGCCGGAGGAGCGCACATCGGGAAAAAAGTATTACGAATCCCCGCCGAAAAAAGTACAACAGGGATCCGGTACCGATTAGCAAATAAATACAAGACAGACGGGACGGACATGTAGTGGTCTGGCCCGGTAACACTGTCAGTGCAAGGAATACTTGTCAACAAACTTGCAACTGTTTCTTCACTTAGGATGCAAGAGTATAATGAAAGACGACTCTCTAATTCCTCGTACAGCTCCTGCCTCACTTGCCTCCATCCGTCTTTGTCAGAATAATCGAGATGTATTGCAAGCACATGAAATCCGCAATGGCCATCCCCCGAGACATCAACAATAGACCAGATGTAACTGCGAATCTCTGGATGAAAATTGTGGATATACAAACGCATCGTTTGACTTTCCACAGTATCTTCGTTTGCAATATCTGTTTTCTCCTTTTTCCGGCGAATGACAAGCTTGCTCTTCCGTGCAGGCAGAACTTGCTCTAAGCTTCGTTCAATATGCTCAAAGGATGATGGATCTCTTTTGGTTGACTCAAGCATTCTCTTCTGTGAACTACTCATTCTTGTTGGAGGCCTGCCCTTAGGATTGGAAATAATGGACGGCTCGTGCATTCTTGTAGTCACCGGACAGGCAAGTTCTTGGATTTTAACCTCAAGGCACTCCCGCTATGCTCCTTCTGAGGCACACCACCGTGCGTGGAGAAGTTTCACTTGTGGAAGGAGAATAAATCACCGTGTATCTTCACTACGGGCATTATAGACAACTGCCTCCAACGTTCATCGACAGCAAGAACTAGAATAGGAATGGACTGACGACGATATTCATTAATCTCATGGCCACAAGGGAGGCCGAGTGTATGTCGATGTACACACCCGCAAACCTGAGGATCAAAGCCGACAAACTTTGACCTATCAATCTCTTCAGATATGAAATCCAACGCCTTGTGAGAAATGACACGCATTAAAGAATCCAAGAGGACTTCCTTTATATGCTCATGCTTGACAATATTTAAGCTCATCTCAAATGATGCCTTGATTTCGTTCACCGTCCGATCTATTGAAATATGCATCGCTTGCCAAACCGAAACAAAGTTGCCTTGGGATGACTTTAAATGCCTCTTTAATACTGAGTGTGCTCCTTCGACACGGTTGGTAGTTGTCGTACCGTAATGCTTCACCACATTCGTCCATGCTAAGACGAATTGTTCTTTGTGCGGTTCAAGCCATGTTTCTTTGATGTAAGAAATGCAAGTCGGCTCCCTCCCCTCCCACTTCTCCTTGAATAAGTACCATGCAGCGGCGTAACTGTCTATCGTGCTGGCTCGCCATACACAATTCCAGTCATGGTTGAATTCGTCAAAAACTTGCATGTCAAGTTTACCATCGACTTTCCCGAACTTCAACTTATATTGTGATTGTATATTACGATTTACATGAAATGTGCATAGCAATGTATCAGCTTGAGGAAACACAATCCGAATAGCATTCATTAGAGCATACTCTCTGTCAGTAACAAAAACCGAGGGCTCTCTCTGACCGGTGTAAAGGGTTTTCAGTTTCTCCAACGCCCATGTGTAGTCTTCAACTTTCTCACTCTTCATGAAGCAAAAAGCAACTGGAAATGTTTTCCATGTAGAGGTGAAGCCGATAACATGAAAGAGAGGCATCTTGAACTTATTGGTCTTGTACGTGCAATCAAGAACTAACACGTCGGCGAAAGATCGAGCCAAATGTGTGCAATCGGGATGAGCCCAAAAGAGTGAAATGACTTCATTGCTCGGGGGATGTCTTCTATGGTGCTCAACATAATGATTGTCTCCAAGCAACTTTATCACTTCTTACATCGCCATTCTCGATTTCGACCGAATGGCGTTAGAAGAAGATAGGGCGTTGTATATTGACTTCATTGTAGACTTGTTCTTCTCATCTTCATGTCGTATGACGGAATATATTTGTCTCGGTGCAACTCCGGAATTGGACAAGTCTTCCACTATCTTCTTTTCCGTAATGTTCAACCGTCCGACATACGGATGACCCAATAGTGTTTCGGCAATCTCGTGGTTGTGGATTCCATTCATGACTTGGACTGTCCACTTCGCTTCTTCATCCTTTCTAATATAGACTTTGAACGGACAACCACATTTTCTCGTTCCAACATTTCTCTTTGAAACTTTACTTTCGAGAACTTTTTCTTTCTTATGGCTTCTAAACACACCACCTCGTTCACATGAAACCACAGTGGTTTGTTGTCCCGGACGGTTTCGGGCCGATCTTGATATCACAAGAACTATGTTGTTTGCCCGTCCCACTTATCGACACCAATTTAGCGCACCTTCGTATGATTCAAAACACATATTGGTCCTGAATAAATGGCCTACATCGACGCCAATTGGAGCTGCTACCTCGATACCGGAAGATGACAAGTCCTACAATATAACTTAAAGTTAATAAAATAAAATAACACAACACAAAAAATGTCCAAACTGTTGCCAAAATGAAGGACTGCATAAGGCAAGGCAGTCCTTTCAATAATCAGGACTGCCATTTCACTGTCAGTCCTGTCAATGATCAGGACTGCCACATCTCTGGCAGTCCTGATTATTGACAGGACTGCCGAAGTTTGGGCAGTCCTATATGTAGAGGTGGACTGCCCGCGTATTGGCAGTCCTGTCCCTAACAGTCCCGAATTGCACCCGACGTGAATGTTACAATGGGCTTACCAAGAGTGCATCCGAAGCAAGAATGTGTTCTTCGGACATATCGGGACGAGAGTCTGCTACATTCGATAACCCGGGTTCTTCCATGTTCACTTTTTCTAAATTAAACACATATAAATCATTATTTACATGTGAAATTATTGTGAGAGAGTCTACAAATATATTAATTAGATGACATACCCATGAACGGATGAATTCGATGACACTGTAACGAAAATTTGGACCATAAATCTTCACAATGTCTTGGTTGGGAGACAATTTGGGTTAGGGTTTACAAAACTATGACCTAGAAATTCTTCTTAGGGTTGGAGAAAAGAGTGGAGGAGATGGAGAGAGTAGAGAGAGAAGAAGGAAAATAAAATTAGGTTGGTATTTATATGACATCTTGGGCTAGCCCCAAGCAAAAAATTTTGATGGCAAACTTGTAATTTTTTCCAAAACTTTTGGGATAGCCCCAAGTAAATCTTGTGGTGCCCATAGAAAAAGCCATAAAATATAGAGATGTCACTATAAATAATCCTTGTTTTTATTTCACAAGCTGATAAATTTTACTTTCATCTGCTTCTTCCCTCCCAAAATCCAACCAAACAGAGATCAGAAAAATTAGGTATCGATCGATCAATCAGTCTATAGATAATTAGGGTTTCCAACACTCTCCAGCAATGGCGGCCTCCTCCGTCTCCCTCAAAGAATACCTAAAGAAGTACCAATCCGAAGCCGATGACATGACCAAGAAGAAGAAGAAAAAGAAGAAGCCGAACATCAATCCCATTGGCAGCGGCGTGCTCGTCTTCGACGAGGACCCGGTCTGGCAGAAGCCCGTGCAAATCGAAGACCCCAACGACGAAGATTCCGCTGGTGAGTACCCCCAACCCAAAACCCTAACCCTAATTTTAACCTCCATTGGATTATTAAACTCCTTTTTCTTCTGCAGATGAAGTTCCGCAGGTCGACGAGGACATCGAGGTGAAGCGGATGAGGAGGCTCGAGGCGATCCGGTCCCGGAAACCGTACCACTCAATTAGCGACGACGGGAGTGGCTGGGTCTCGGTCTCCGACCAGCCGATGGGTGCGAATTCGGATCTGTGTCCGCGGCGGGCGAGGTTTGATAGTCCGTCCCCAGAGCGAGAGGTGAAGGCGGAGCCCGATCTTTCGCCCATGCGGCAGCGGCGCCTGCGAGCTGACACGCCGTCTCCGGTGCGAGAAGTGAATGCGGATCGCGATCTCTCGCCACCGCGGCAGCGAGGCCAGCAAGCTGACACACTATCTCCGGTGCAAGAGGTGAAGGTGGAGCCGGATCTGTCACCACCGCGGCAGCGAAGACGGCAAGCCGACATGCCCGATGACGACGACCTCTTGCCACCAAGAAGGAATGGAGGTCGGTCGGAGGAAGCCGATCTTTCTCCGCCTAGGAGAAGTCGGACACGATTGGTGGAGGGAGGAGGAGATGGTGATCTCTCGCCGCCTCGAAGAAGTAGGGGCCGGGGGGATGGTGACGATATTTCTCCGCCGAGAAGCAGGGTGCAATTGCCTGATGGTGATCTTTTGCCTCCGAGGAGGAAGGAACCCTTGGTGGCGAAGGAGACAGACCTTTCGCCTCCGCGGAGGAAGAAAGAGGTGAGGAGAACTGGATTGATATCGGCCGAAGAGATTAGGAAAGAGAACGAGAAGAAGAGGAAAGCAGACATAAAAAGGTGAGTATTTTCCATGCAATATACTATGTTGCACGGACACAAACCCCGATGAACATGATATCAATTTTCTCGTGTCCTATTGTATTTTGGACTGTTGTGTCTGATATCTGTTCGGCATGATGCAGCACAGACATAGCACTGTTTTTTGAGTCTCCGTGCTTCCTTGTAGTATTATTTAGTTATGTTGATTGCCTATACTCACTGTTATACTTGATACTTTGATTTTAGGTTTGCTTCCATGAATGCATCCGTTAGTGGAAAAGGTGCAGAGCCGGTGTTTCGTGATAAGGAAGGTCAGTTGGTCATGTTAGTTTTGTAACATGTTATGTGTCGAATTATTTGCCCATAGAAAGTGCAATATTTATTGGTTGACTATTTGTTTGATTATAGGAAAGCGCATTTCCAAAGAGGAGATATTGAAAAAGGATGAAGAAGAGAAACCAAAGGTACTTGAAATATTTAAGCTAACTAATTTGCCTCATATTATTGCTATAATATCTGAATTTAAAATCATTGCCTGTACTAATGAGTGATGATGTGCCATAACAAATAATTTATTCAGAATGATATAGTTAAGGGCGGATCAAAGGAGTTTAGTCGGTGGGGACTTCTAATATGTTTTAAAGAAGGCTCGAGCACTAAAAGAATATTACCCAAGAATTGTAATAAGTTCTTAATATTGTTAAAAGGGGATGCGAACAGTACATAAGAAACTAGTATAGACTAGAGTACCAGTAATTTAAAATGTCTGAGTTTGACCCGAAGAATAATATCTACTACTTTACCTATTGGACCACCATTAGATAATGATTCAAATAGTGCAAGCTTAAAGTTATTTATATGTTTTGGCAAAATTGTCAAAAATACTATATATATTTTCGCCTAATAATCAGTGGAGGCTTGATCCCCACTTGCCTTCTACATGGATCTACCCCTGTTTATTGTGGTGATATGTTACAAACTTATAATAGAAGATATCTCCAATTATTGCTTATCTTAATATAAAAAAAGGATGACTCGAAAGCCCATTTATATAACTTGTTGCTATAATTTTAAGCTTGGTAACTATAAAATATTAACAAGAGTGTCAGCAGATCGAGTTTCTTGTTTTAAACGCATGGGTGTAGATGCTCGTCTTTTGTTCATGTGCACAATTATCTCAAAGCAGGTAATAACTCTTCTCAGGCTCTGGGTTTTACTTTTTATCCTGTTGGTAGAAAAATGAAAAGAAAGCATTTCTAGACTAAGCGAAACGACTGAAAAGCCTTTACCCCAATTTATGTCAGATCCTTTTCCTCCACCAATATCTATTGACCGTCATCTGCTTCATAATGTTGCCATCTACTGCGATCCTTCTTTATGGTCTCATTTCATGATTACTTTGTCGCTCCTAGAC
Organism: Iris pallida; assembly: GCA_029216955.1. Classification (NCBI taxonomy): domain Eukaryota; kingdom Viridiplantae; phylum Streptophyta; class Magnoliopsida; order Asparagales; family Iridaceae; genus Iris; species Iris pallida. The sequence goes on along the minus strand of JANAVB010009198.1, from coordinate 16,764,999 downwards.
CTAACAATTTCTTCAACTGCGATCCTATTACTCCTAAAGGGGCATCTGTTTAGCAGTGTCATAAAATGTAACTCAGTCATGATCTTATCTTTTATAGGACTGCCACTCATCCTTCTCAGCATCAATTTGGACCTGCTTATTCATGGACATGTTTCGGGTGAACTGCTTGCTTTTGGTTGAAAAATGGCTTCCAAGAGGACAAAGAAATACTGAAATAGTTTTGGTTTCATTTAAAACATATTCAGAATAAGACTCGCAATCATTATGGTTACAACTGAATCATCCTTCTTAGTTCATTGCACCAACAACCACTACTATCTCTAAGTTCTACGTGCATACAAGAACATCAATTACAAGAAATTGTCCAAATGTATTTTTTCTTCATAATGCTCTATTGAAAAGGACCATATCTGCAGTTAAATTAGCAACTATCTTATCGTTTTCTTCCTCTTTAAAATCATGGATGCTGTTGAGTTCCATAGCTACTTTATATCTTTTTTTCCCATGAGTATTAGCCATTAATCTTCAGAAATCAACTTTCAAAATCTCACAGGGCATCTGTGTTGAACCCCAGTACCAACATTTGAGGTTTTTGTGGTTTTGTATTGGAGTATTGGGTGGGCACTCTTGGGAAAAAAATCTTATATTTTAGAGAACTTACTATAAGAAAATAACACCTAGGAATGTGAACTTTAAAAATAATTTTGTAAATGATTTATGTAGTTATACGATTGATTTGCTGAATAATATGCATAATTGTATGATTTCTATGAAATTGCTACATGGCACTTTCATAATATGCACAAATGCAATATTCCATATATGGGCTCGGAAAAAGTTCAAATCCTGGAATTATTTAAAAAAAATTTATTTACACTCGAGCCATTTCAGCTATTTTTTGTTTTTTTTTGACCAAGTTTCAATTTATTTCTTATAATTTGGCCAGTTTCGATCCAACCGAGCCTGTTTTGCAGTTTTAGTCAAAATTTAGCTTGTTCTGGATTGCATCTGCCTGTCTGGAAGTGAAATAGACCGAAACTGGCTTGGAAACTCAGCTAATACTTGTCTTTTCAGCCGATACTGATTTTTCCTATGCAATTTGGCCATTCTGGTCAAACCTGATTTTTGTCAGATAGTTTTATACGTGTTCGTTGATTTTTTCCCATGTTATGCCTTACATGTAAGAAAGTTATCAAAAGGATCCAAACATCGACTTTTGGTCTTAACTTTTTGATTATCCTAGTTCTCATTTTGAAGCCTTTCTGCATCAAATTACTTAATAAAAGAAGCTTTTAGGAGTCAATATTGACAATCATTTATTAACTTCACATTGGCTCTATAATTAAAATGTTAGTGCTTGTATACGCTTATGAATGTTGTTTCGAAGCTTTTTGGTTTTTACCCTTGCATCACAGTTGGTGCACTGATCATCATAACATCTTCAAATGTTAATTTCTTGAATCTGAGTAGGGTCGAAATGCATAACAACAAAGCGAAAAAGTCTCAGTTTAGGTTAAGAGTAGTTTACATTTTAGACCAGGTTTGGCTGCTGCTTTTCAAAAATTAGCAGCAAGAACAGCTTTTGACAGCAGCCTCCCATCTGCTGTCAAAAGTTGCCCCAAAAGTGAACTGGCTTGTCAAGTTTTTTTGATAATCTGCTGTTACCAAACAGCTTCTGAGACTGCTTTCCAAAAAAACAAGCAGAAGCATCCATGAGAAGCAATCCCAAACCCAGCCTTAGTATGGTGATTTTAAATGTTGAATTTGGTTGGTATAAAGATAATGGAGAGGAGAAGGTTAGCTGAAGGGCGGCCGAAGGATTGAAATTGGAGATATCTTACTCTTGTAATGGGATTCCAATTTCCTTGCAACAGAAAAGGAAGTCATAGCTTTGCTTGATAATGAAAGAAGTGATTAGAGAACTCAAAACCAACAATGGAACTCTTTGACTGAGAAGTTTTAAGAGTAATTTTACCCTCAGTTTTCTCACAAGATTGTAGGAGAAAGTACGCTAATGATGTTGTTGGACTTGGTTCAGCCTATAGTTGCAGTCCAAGTTCAGTAATTCTATTATCACTTTTGTATTTTCATATAAAAGAAATGCAAAACCAGCTGTGAAAACTGGGACAAAAAGTTCTTTCTCTTTCACCGGTTGGATCACTGTCTTATATGTCCATTGCTTCCATGTTGTACACTCCAATCATGAATAAATACATGGACCTGCTACCACTGAGATCCTCTCTAAGGAATTTGTGAACCACTCAATAGACAAGAATTCTTCTTTTTATCTTTTCTAAATTTCCTTTCTGTCCCATCTCATCACACAACCCACTTACTACGCCACGAGAGAACTATTATGTTTCTTAGGCAAGAGTTGTCACTTTGAATAGGTTGTCTGACCATATAAGCTATGTTGTTACGGGCGACGCCTAGGCGCGCCCGATTTGAACAGGTCGCCTCGACCTGCATATTTTACTGCAGTGTAAGGCGAGGGCCGCCTAGGCGCGCCTAGGCGGGCGCCCAGGTTCGTCCAGGGGAGACAACTGCGGGCGCGTAGGCGGTGGATCTCAGGATGGGCTATGGGCTTTTTACTAATATTTTTTTTGGACTTTAGGGTTATTATTGTTGCTAAAACAGGTGCTATTGTAAAAATTGCTGCTATTTGCTGCCTTTTGCTACTGCTACTGTTGTCTTCTCCCTCTTATTGCAATCTGCTACTGCTGCTGCAGCCTTCTGCTACTACTGTTTCGGCCTTATGCTATTGTTGCTGCTGACTTTTGCTACTGTTGCTGCCTACAATGTTTACACAAGTTTAGATACCCAGAAATCTGGGCGGGCGCCGCCTAGGCGAGGCGGGCATGGTCTCGCCTCGCCTAGCGCCCAATACAACATAGCATATAAGTGAATTGATTTGTTAGTTTTGTAGCTTCTCGTTAGCCACTCCCTTTGAACTGGGTTGGCCTGGCCCATCTCGGATGCCCAGTCCAGATTTTTCACTTGTATTTCTTCGTGAAAAGAACATGCCTGAAGTTTTCACGAGGAATAAGTTCGACATTTCTCACTTGCCCATATCCAATGAATTTTGAACTGATGCACTCTCATGGAAAGAAAAGTCCACAATAGCATGTTCTTCATACCAGTTTCAAATATATTGCTTTCCTAGGCATGCTTTTCTAGGTCCCCAATTATTCATGACCATGAGGCAATGTGCTAAAATTGCATATACCTGTATGTCAAATTAGACATAAGCCAAAATTTACAAAGGAATAAATGTGAGGTAAGTTCACCTTGAATGTCTCATCGGATGAGTAGGTATTTTTATAACCAGTTACTTCCTTCTTTGGTGTATATTAGCAATGTGAACTTATAGCAGAAACATCTACTTCCGCCGCTTATATGAGCTTACTCTGTGTAAACAAAAAGGCTGGTTTGGTCTACCTACTTGCCAACTATCCATCTTGGTATTTTGCCAAGACCTATCTTCCTTGTAGCGTGTAATTTGGCACAAACAGAAGAAGGTTAACCAGGGGTTACATAAACTATATCATTTATTTTCTGGAGCTTTCTACTGCTTCATAGACAACCCCATTCTGATGGGGAGAAAGCTTATAGATGATGATGAAGTTTGAAAATTCCATTTTTTTTGTAAGGGTTACCGAGAGCAACCTTGGCAATAGTAAACTTGTTATGTGTACTATATGTGTTACAAGTTTCTTCAAACTGATTGGAACATATTAATCCTAATAAAATTGCAACAATTTTTTGCTCTCTTGGAGAGGCTGTACCTTAGGGAACTCATATAACCAAGTAAATTTGGAGTGAAGGTTTGGCTGTTTGTATAAATGTAGCATTTTGATATGTAATAAGCACGGGTAATGCTCACCAGTTTTCATTTCTTACAAAGGTTTTGACTTCAGTTTGCTGAGAACTTGTTTGCATTTGTTATCTTCTGTTGTTGCTTACATTGACTGAAAGCTTTGTGGTTCCTCATTATGTGCTTTATCAGGAGAAGAATCTGGAATGGGGTAAAGGTTTAGCACAAAAACGAGAAGCTGAAGCCAGGGCACGGGAGCTAGAACTTGAGAAAGAAAAACCTTTTGCTCGTACTAGGTATGCAGACATTACCGATGATTACCAAATATAACTGAATTCTACCAATACATGTTTTTTTTGTCATTTGTGAATTTAACTGCATATAAGAACATACAATATAACCTGTTAATATCATTCCATATACACCATTTAGTATTACTTGTAAGTAAGACCCACCTGACACAACACGGAGATGATGGTCCCTGAAACCAACGACCCAAGATACAAGGGGACTGACACCTCAATTCCCAAACAAGAGAACTAAAAGAAAAATAACTCTTATTGATAATTCAAAATAATAGCGATGTACTTGTTTATTGTCTTCTAAGTAACACCTATTTATAAGGAAACTATAACGTAAACAAACTAGAAAAGATAAAAACCAAAATGAAACATGCCAAAAGATTCATCCAAAATCAGCCTAAAATAGGCTCAGCCACCTCGAACTGGTATCCTGGTTTGGTCCAACCAGCACAATTTTGTGCAAAGTGAGCTCTAACCGGAATTCCAATTGGGTCTAACCGGAATTCTGGCAAGGACCTGGAATTCTGGTCAACCCCCTTTTTTGAGTATTCATGCCCGCATCACTCATTCACATGTTTTATTTATTTATAATATGAGAACTATTTGTATATGCATTTGAAGAATGGTTGCGTGGAACAATAGCAGTATTTTGCACGTAGACTGCAGATTAATTCCTTGCATAGTTAGGCTCTTAGGAAAAAGGCTAGCTAGAGAAAAAATTAGGAGATGCCATGAAATAATACTTGTGTTTAAGTGTCACTGGCATATTTCTGTAAGATTGTACGTGAAAAATAACCAGTTCTTTCGAACTCCTCAATAAATGATTATGTGGTTGTGTTTAGCTGACTGAACATCTTGGTTGAATGAAGAAACTGGATCAGAGTGATACCTGGATTTCCATTATTCTTTCTTTAGTAGTGAACCATCATGGTGTATTTCAATGAAACGTTGCTTCTGAGATCTATCAGTCTACCATAAGTTCATAACCAAAATTTGGGTTGTTTTATTTACTGTTTATTTATGACATGTTGCTGTGTCTACTTGTTAAATGCAATTCTATGTTTGTTAGCATTTGGACCTTGTAGCTCAATGTAAAAGTAAAACAATATAAAATGGCATAATTTCTTTTTTTGGATACATTAATCTTATTGTTGTTGCTTCTTTCCATAGAGATGACCCAGAGCTTGAGAAGATGTTAAAGGAGAGAGTCAGATGGGGTGATCCAATGGCTCATTTGGTGAAGGTATAATCCTTGACCTTTACAGTAAACAGGTTTGTTGTTTGACACATGGTAGTCAAAGGCGCGCCTAAGGCGTGCCTCAGAGTAAGGCACAACATCTGCGCCTCGCACATCTCTAGGCGAGGCGCATTTCTCCGGGCGCACCCAAGGCGTGCCTTAGGTGCGCCTTTCAGCAAGACGCAACAACGAAAAGATGCGCCTTATGTATTTTTTTTTACCCAAAAAAATGAGACATGGAGATAGCCCCTTACCTCATACAAGTGGTAGGGAGGTAGCCTTTCCACGGTTGCCAAAGTTGGCTACAATTGAACTTGAAAAACTAAAATTTACTAAAAGCGTAGTAGGAAAAATACAAATTTTTATTAGTTTTGTTAAGTGTTATTGTTGCTATGTTAGTTCACTTGGTTAGGTTAACATGTTTTTGTTGGTTTTAATATGTTACTTGGTTTTATTTCTTATGTTACTAATTTATTTATATATATATTTTTATTATTTTTTATTTTACGCCTCACTTCACTCGGACGCGCGCCTTAAGTGCGCCTTGCGCATCGGGCGATATGGACCCTTTGCGCCTCGAGTGTGCCTTGCGCCTTTGACTACCTTGGTTTGACATCAAATGTATCATTAAATTAACAACTTATATTTCGGTTATTGAAGCAGAAGACATCAGAGCCTGTTTTGGAAGATCTTGGTGATGATGAGAAGATGAAGGACTCTGGGTTTCTTATTCCTCAGACTGTTCCCAGTCACAGCTGGATAAAGCGGGGAATAGATTGCCCTCCAAATCGCTATGGCATAAGACCTGGCCGTCATTGGGATGGAGTTGATCGCAGTAATGGTATGTAACCCTTCCGACATGATAGTGTTACTGTTACTGCGCTTCCATTTTATGGGTGGTTTCTTTTCCGTAATATCTGCGGGCAGTTGTTATTTATGCTTTGTTGGTAATTCATTAGCATCACTGTTTCAAACTAGATCAAGAAGTAAATTGAGTTCATGGTATTCATATGGCTTTTGCGCAAATTTGTGTGTAGAGATTTCCTAACTGAAGGCTGAAGACTGACCAGTGTTATAGATGTCATCGACATGTCCTATATGTTGGCTGATATGTCATTTTTACCAGGAAAACGACATATATCGGCACCGTATGTCTCTTGTATCATTTGAGACATACATTCATGCTTGAACTGGTTGAACTAGTTTGACGGGTGGAGCGAGGCTCCCTTCATGCTGCCCACGTCTCAAAGCGCCTCTCTGCGATGCTCAATCCCATTTGAGGCTCATACATGCTCTACTTGGTTTACTGTCATAAGTACTTAAATTTCATCTTCGTTTTGTTTGGATTATTGGTACAACTATCAGAATATATGTATGCTACTGCCTATTGTTCACGTGAACATAACATTGAAAAATATGTGTTATATTATTGTCTAAAGAAGAAATGACAAATCATCAATAATTTAGTGTTCATTTGATTATAAGTAATATTTATTACATATATGAATTATAAATAAATAGATTTTACATAATCTTGAAAAAGTGTGCGCTGCCTTGCCTTCACGAGGCTTGCTTTCGCTTTGCACCTCACACTTTAGTCTTAAACATCCTTGCGCCTTTATAACTATGCTATGACGTTAGTTGGACTTCTGTAATTTCACGTGCTGTATATGCTTGTGTCTTGTGATTAACCGTCTTCACTGCTTCCATTCCACGACCACAAATTGCAATATGCACTATTCATCTTGTACATGATGAAAATTTGCCTCTAAGGTAGAAAAGCACAATAGAGACTTTCTAGTTTCTAATGCCAAGATTCATTGTCATTGCTCATTGGTCGATGTGTAAACCTCACGGGCCCACTATCCCACCAAAGAACAGGATCACTAAGGTTTCTTGGCTATCAAGGTTAATGAAAGTGATTGAGACCATTTTGCCTGTTTACATTATCCTTCGGGAGTTAATTAGTCCTATTCTCATGTTGAGAGGGATATACTATCATCTTATTGAATCTTCATTTGAGGCCTCTTGTGGTTCAAAAAGACCACTGGCTTTTCGGTTGGAAGCCATTGGCTGTGGTGTCTTGAGATCGTTGAAGGATCCTCATTCTAAGTTCTATATTTATAGAGCCAAGTTGGCCCTTTATATTTAGTAAAGTTTAAGCAAGTAATATCTTACTGATTCTTTTTATGCAGAAATGTAAGAATAGCTTTGGAAATTAGAATGTCATTGTGGAAGACTACAAGAAAAATTTAAATCATAGAGCTACAGGAAATCATAGGGTTACAGGAAATCAAAATCTTGTGTACAGAGCTCTTTTGTAATCCATGTTATTATGTTTTCTTGTGTAGGAAAGAAATGTAAAGCGATATACTCTTAGGGGGGGGGGGGGGGGGGGGGGGGGTGAATAGTGTAGGTAGTGGAATATTAGCTATTAAAAAATGTTAGCAGCAAGATCACAGAAATATATCACAGTTATGAGTAAGTAAAAGTAAAGTGCAAAGAGCAAACTCAAAGACGACAATGTATACTGGTCTCCCTCTTGTGAGGACTAATTTAGTCGGGAGAACTCTGGCTTCCAGTGGAAATCTACTACGGAAAAATCACAAGTTCTCATTCGAAGTCCTTGTCAACTTTTACAAACACGAGCTTTGATCTGAAGTGCTCGACCGACTTCAATTGTGAAGTGTCTTACTTCTGTCAAGCTTCTTGATTACAATCACTCTGAACTTCTAGACCGTACCGCACTGGCAAATCAACTAGAGGATTGTAACTGGCTTGGGATTTGAAATTGAAAGCTTAGTGGGACTTTGGAAGATCATAGTAAGCTTAGAGAGAAGAGATATGAAAGTGAATGAGTGAATTGAAATGGTGGAATTTATTATCTATTTATAGGATTTCCAAAAGGAGAATTCAGACAGAACTCTATGAGAGAATCTCGGCATATAGTCATTGCATTCGTAACTGCGGGAAGGCTGAGTTTAAAATCCAACGTTCAGGGTAGCCGAATTCGGGACGAATTCGTCCAAAATTCTGCTATTCCAGAATGGGTTGATTTTTGGTTTTGCAACTTAGGTTTTTAGGCTTTCGGTTTTTCAAGCAGTTATGAAGTAGTTTGGGCTTTGTGAGTGGACTTGTTTTCAAATGGTATTTTGAAAACATTTTTTAGGTAGCCTATTTGCCAGTACGATGCGGTTTACATTGTATTCCTAGACTCTAAAATGCAAAAGTACATTAAGAATTGAAATACAGACACGACGACAAACACAGTTCCAAGTCTTGAACGGTAGCAGGTACTGGTTGTCGCAGTTCGTCCAAGTAGCCCTTATATCGAGACATGGTTAGATCAATTATTAAAATCTGGTTCGACCATGGCCAATGGGCCAACAATCTCCCTCATTTTGATAATTGACAAACCTTGACCTATATAACATCTTGGTCTTGATTTGAAAAATCTCAAAACGTGTTTGGTACTCTCCTCTTGGCAGATATTATCATGAAAAAGATGTTAGATCCTTTTCTCTCTCGTTGTCACTTAGCAAAATAATTGCATAAATAGAAGCTCTCCCGTAATTTATGCTTTAAGCAACAAACAATGAAAAAATATAGAGATAATATAAAAAAATAACATAAATTTTACAGGCAGTTTATGATTTGAAGCAGTAGCTAAAAGATAATGCTAAGCATAAGTGCATACCATAAGGAACAAATATAAATAAATACTGAAATGAAAATGCATAAAATCAAAAGATTTAGAACAACAAACTCAGTATCTCAAAAGTCATACATAAAAGTGCATAAATAAAAGTACTATCTTGGAATGTAGGAGCATTTCCAAGAAAACATAGACATAATCAGAGTCTAAAAATAAGATAGTATCTAGGCAAAAACTGTAGCGTACAGATCAAGTCCTCATCTAGGCAGAATCATCATCATCAGTAAAATTGTAGGAAAATAACCTAATTGCGTTGGTGGCAATAGGAAAAGAATGTGTGACAAAAACATGCAATTCCAAAGCTTCAAAAAATTGTTTATGTGATGGAAAGATCGTCCATTTTATCAGTGCGTCGGGGCAAATATTGCGAATAGAAAAGTCCGCATACCATATTAAAGATTGTTCTAGAGTTTCAAAGTTAGACTCATTGAACGCCTCGTCGTCCGTTTGGACGGACGAAAAGAGAGATTCGAGGGTAGGATCAGAAGACAAGGCCGCATCACTAGCCGTTTTCTTTCTCTTGAAAGGATTGCTAAATCTAGGCACGATTTCCAATGAAATAGATAGTTCCTACGAATTTAAAAAATTGAGAGATGGAGAGAGGAAATTATACCTTCTCAGATTAGAGTATGTAGAAGAGGAGGAGATTCCAAGTCCGATTCCAAAATTCTAACGCAAAATTCCAAAGGAGTAGGGAGAAATCGAAGTTTGAAAAACTAGGATTTGGTGGGTTCTCTCGGTTTTTGGCCGCTGTGCGGCTATTTGAGGAGGAGGAAGAAGAAATAGAAAGTAGGCCATTTGAATTATGTACAAATTCGACGCCAACCGAGTTTGGGCCGAATTCGGTCCGAGTTCGCCTTGAACTCTGTTGAGGTCATTTTGTACAAAAACCAAAAATGTCGCTTTGTATTTATTATTCCATTTTAATTATTTAATTCCAAAATTAGTAATTTTAAAATTCAATCAATATAATTAAAATTATTTTACGAATTAAATTTCGTTATACAGCGACTGTCTTAGATTAGCTGTAGGGGTACTGTCCCAGCTAACGAAGGTCTACCGGGGACACTTAAGTACCGCTTAGCTTTAGCCGTAGCCGTGGTGACAGACAGACCCTTTGTAGGCTTGTCTCGAAAACAGTTTTTGCATATTAAAATATAATTAATAAGATAAAATTAATTAATATTATTGATATCTAATTTTTTTAATTCTCGACGTAAATAATCGAACCTATCTTCCGCTAAGAATTTTGTAAAGATGTCAGCCAATTGTTTGTCTACATATTCTAAATTGATGTCTCTACTTGCTTGATGATCTCTAAGAAAGTAATGTCGAATCTCAATGTGCTTAGTGCGAGAATGACATACATGATTCTTAGTCAAATTTATAGTGCTAGTGTTCTCACAGAAAATGAGTATATGTGTGTAGTGTAAATCAAAGTTTTCTAGGATTTGTTTTATCCACAAAATTTGTGCACAACAACGTCCTGCGGCGATATAATCGGCCTCAATAGTCGATAATGTAACAAAATTTTACTTTTTGCTAAACCAAGAGACTAGAACCTTACCTAGAAAATGACACGTGCCGCTTGTACTTTTTTTATCTACTTTGCATCCAGCAAAATCAGCTTCTGAATAATCGGTTAGGTCAAAGGACTTAGTTTTGGGATACCATAAGCCGGCAGAAGAAGTGCTCTTATGGTATCGGAAGATACGTTTAACTGCGCACATGTGTGATTCTTTAGGGTTAGTTTGAAATCTTGCACATAAGCAAACACTAAACATTATATCAGGACGACTAGCAGTTAAATAAAGTAAACTATCAATCATACCTCGATACTTACGTATGTCGACATGTTTGCCTTGTTCATCTATATCAAGCTTAGTTGAAGTTGCCATTGGAGTGCCAAGGGGTTTGACGGATTCCAGATCGAACTTCTTTAGCAAATATTTTGTGTACTTGGCTTGGTTGATGAACGTTTCATTGTTGGTTTGTTTGAATTGCAGTCCAAGGAAGAATTTGAGTTCTTCCATCATTGCTCATCTCAAACTCATTCTGCATATACTTAGAGAATTCTTTACAGAGAGATTCATCAGTAGACCCAAAGATAATATCATCAACATAAATTTGAATTAAAAGAAATTTTTTTTTTAACGACTTTATAAACAGTATAGTGTCAACCTTGCCTTTTGAAAAACCATTATCAAGTAGAAAAGAGTTTAGACGGTCGTACCAAGCACGGGGGATTTGTTTCAAACCGTATAAAGTTTTCTTCAACTTGAGTACATAATCAGAATTTTTGAAATCAGTGAAACTTGAAGGTTGAGCTACATAAACTTCTTCTTTTATGAAACCATTAAGAAAAGCACTCTTTACATCCATTTGAAAGAGTTTAAAGTTACGAAAACATGCAAATGCACATAACATGCGAATTGATTCTAACCTCGCAACAGGGGCATATGTCTCATCGTAGTCGATACCTTTCTCTTGGTTGTATCCTTGAGCTACGAGTCGAGCCTTGATACAAGTGACTAAACCATTCTCATTTAATTTATTTCGGAATATCCAGCGGTTGCCAATGATCGGATGATCAATGGACTTGGGAACAAGTTTCCAAACTTGATTTCGTTCAAATTGGTTTAGTTCCTTGCATAGCATCTAACCAATAGTTATCACTACATGCTTCTTCAATAGTTTTAGGTTCTAGCTGTGAAATAAATGCAACACAAGAAGCTATATCTATGGTAGAGGAACGAGTACTTCGTCCTGGGTGATCTCACCTATTACCAGGTCCGTGGGGTGGTCAGCCATGAATTTCATTCTTTTTGGCAGACTTTCAAGGTAGCTGGTTCCGGTTTCAGGTTATGTAGACGCCTTGCTTGGTGTACTGATGTCTTCATCATCATTGTCGTTGATCATATGTTGGTTTAATTCGTGGAAGGTGACGTTCATTGATTCTTCGATGATCATTGACTTGTTGAAGACTCGGTACCCTTTGCTTTTGGCCGCATAACCTAAAAAGATATCCTCATCGGCCTTTTTGTCAAATTTACCCAAATTTTCTTTGGTGTTAAGAATAAAATATTTACAATCAAAGATTTTGAAATAAGAAACTGTGGGTGTTCTATCAAACTATAACTCATAAAGAGTTTTCTTCAATTTAGGTCGAATTAAAACCCTATTGAGAACATAATAGACTATATTGATAACTTCTGTCCAGAAATATTTAGGTAGACTAAACTGGTTCAACATTACTTTAGCCATTTCAGATAGTTCTGTTCTTACGTTCCACAACTCCGTTTTGTTGTGGAGTCCTAGGGCAGGAGAACTCATGCAAATATCCGTGTGTGTCACAGAATTGCTCAAACTCTGCATTCTCGAATTCGTCGCTATGATCACTTCGAATACGAATAATCATGAATCCTTTCTCATTTTGAACTTTCTTACAAAATGCAACAAATTCAGATAATGCATCATTCTTGCGTGCGTGAAAATATACCCACGTGTATCTAGAGAAATCATTACTATTACAAAATCATATAACTTACCATTTAGGCTAGCAATTCTACTAGGTCCAAATAAATTCATATGTAGTAATTGTAGAGATCTAGTGATACTTATAGCGTTTTTGGACTTAAATGTGGATCGGGTAGCTTTGATCTTTTCACATTCGCTACATACCCTATTCTTCTTGAAGACGATATCCGGTAAGCCTCGTACCAATTTCTTCGTAGATAATCTTGAAATTGTGTCCATGTTTGCATGTCCGAATCTCATATGCCATAGTTGACTCTCATCGTTTTTGACGAGTAAATATCTACCTGCATTGTTAGCATCTTCCAACAAATAGAAAACATATATGTTGTCTTTCCTAAAAACGTGTCACGACCCGCACCCTGGAGTAAGGGCACGAGAAGTGGGTACGTCCAGCCTACGCCGCAGTGTCGGCGGTAGAACGCTGTCCTAGGTTACTATCTAATCAACAACTCACGCAATTATATAATGTACTTTTTAAATCTCAACTCCGAACGGAGGACAAGTATAGATATAATGAATCTCAATCACTATTTTAAATAGTTTTAAAAATAACTAAAAATCACAACATGATTTAAATATCATTATTAAATGATTATAATCACAAAATTTTAAAATTGTCCTCATTTGGAAAACTGGGTGTTACAAGTGAGCTATCAACTATAGTACATTTGTCTTTTACAAAGTTAATACCATAACCATAGTCAGCTAAATGGCTTATGCTAATTTGGTTATGTTTTAACTCAGTTACTAGACATGCATCTTTAATCACATGGTAGGGAGCCTTATCAATGTTGCCGATACCTACTATATATTCTTTTAAGTTGTTACCGAAGAAGATGCATCATTCTTTCTTCTTCAATATTGCTGCGAATAGAGAAGCATCATCGGTCATGTACCGTGAGCAACCGCTGGCGAGGATCCACTTGTTCCTAGCATAAGTAGGGTGTTCCACCTACAAAGGAGTTTGCAGATGAAACTTTTGGTACCTACTTTTTGTAGGGTCCGAGTATGTTAGTCTTTGGTATCCATGCACATACATTTAAATCAACTAATTTTCTTACTTTACATGCAGGTGAGATATGACCAATGGTGCCACAATAGTGACATTTAGCATTCTGAGTGTTAGGTGCAGTTCGTTGTGCATGATTGGTAGGTCTTGGTGTTCTAGTTGGATACTTGTAGTAGAATGTATGTCGGTTAGGTATTGGGTAAAGGTTTGGCTATGTTTGGTCTGACAGTATTAGGCAAAGGTTTGGCTATGTTGGTATGACAGTATTGGGTTTAACGGTATTAGTTTTGACCGTGTTTCGATGTTTCGATAATTGACACGTGTTACGGTAGGAAGCAACAACTTCAGGCTGTTTTCTTAATCTATTTCTAACTTTTTGGGGTTAATTAGTTGTACCCTCCTATGGTTTGTACATATTTTGGTAACTGTCCATGTTGTTTTAAAAATAAATAACACCCCCCTGATTTATAAAGTTAATTAGTTGTACCCCCCTGGTGCATAGAAGAAAATGAGTGAAAAATTAAGCAGCCAGGGGGGTGTTCTTTATTTTTGAAACAACGGGGACAATTACCAAAATATGTACAAACCATAGGGGGGTACAACTAATTAACCCAACTTTTTGAAGGTGTCATAAATTGTGTTATAGTCAGCTGTGAGTGCATCAATTTTGATTAGTGCATAGTGATGGCTCTTCTTCTCTTTGAGTAAATCTTCCTCAAGTTTAGCAACGATATTGTCTTTTTTTCGGATAAACGTGTAGTCTCGTGTAGTTGCAGTTTGACAGAAGAAAGTACACCAGTCTCACTAGGATTTTCATTATTTCTAACATCAGCTAGTAAGTCGGTAAGTTTTCTTATTTCACCTTTGTACTCTTTGAGTACCTTCTTAGAATTTTGGTATTTGCTAATCAGTTTTCTGTGGTCATCTAAGAGGTCAGTAAAAGCTTCACCTAACTGGTCAAAGGTAAAATTATCGTATGTATCAAACATGGGGTTTGAGTTTACCTGATCAAATGCTATCAAGCATACATTTGTAGCGTCGTCTGATTGTTCATCTTCTGAATCGCTGGCTTCGCTTTCATGCCAAATGCGTGTGTTGGCATATTAAGTAGATTTCTTCAAGTAACTCTTTTCATACTTGTTGTCTTTCCTGGTTGATGATGATGCCGTCGGACAGTCCTTTTTGATGTGTCCTTTCTTCTTGCAACCGTAGCAGATTTGATCTTCTTCGTTCTTGTTGTTGCTGCTGTTGTGTTCATTCGTTCTTCGATTGAACCTCATGGACTTCTTGAACTTCTTCACTAGGAGAGCTTGATCCTCAGTGTCAGAGTTGCTGTCATCAGAATATTCTTCGACGGTTCTTCGTTGTTGAGCTTTGAAAGCGACTGACTTTCTTCGGTGCGATGTCTTCAAATTCTTGAAGTTCCATCTCGTGAGTGAGTAGCTTTCCCATGAGCGTTTCAAGGGACATGGTAGTGAGATCGTTTCCTTCAACGATCGCTGTAGCCTTCGGAATTCAGTTCTTTGAGAGCTCGCAGCACCTTGCGAATTTTCTCATGGTTATTGTATTCCTTGCCTAAGGAGGACAAATGATTTACAATATCCAGAAATCTTGTGAACATTTGTGTAACGGACTCGTCCGGCTTCATTTTAAACGTCTCGTACTCTTGAGTAAGTCTACTGATCTTGGACTCCTTGACTTGCGTCGTGCCTTCATTAGTGACTTCGAGAAGTTTCCATACCTCATGATATGTTGTGCATGTAGACACCCTGTTGAATTCAGTCATGTCTAGAGCATAAAATAAAGCATTAATAGCATGTGCGTCAAGACTGGCTTCTTTCTTTTCAGAATTATTATACCACTACCAAAATTTATCGTTTTAGCGACGGCCACATCCGTCGCTAAGACGACGGTAATTACTATTAGCGACCGATTGCCGACGGATATTGGCCAAAAAAATTCGTCGGCAATCAGCTCGTCGCTAATAACCTTCCGTCGCTACGTTGTCGTCACATGACGGAATAGCGACGGATATTCGACGTCACAATACGAAGCATTAGCGATGCATTTCCGACGGACTGTCGTCCATTTCAACTATTAAGTACTGAAGTGTGTAGGCAATAGCGACGTAAAATTTCGTCGGTAACCCGTCGTGATGGCGTATCAGATCGTATCATTCCGTCGCTAAGCCGTCGGTATTCGTCGGTATCTAACGACGGATTAGCGACGGTATTCTGACGGACTATCCGTCGATCAGGTTCTGGAAATGCTTGGCATTTCCAGCACCATGGCGACGGAATAGTAGTCGCTAATACGTCGCGACCGCGTCGATACAACGACGGATTTCTGACTGATTATCCGTCGCCATGATTCTGAAAATGTCATGCATTTCCAGAACCACGTCGACGGATTTTTCGTCGCTATGCGGTCGCCCTGGAGACGGATTAGCGGCTGATTATCAATCGCCCTGGAGACGGATTGCCGTCGCTATTCCGTCGAATATTATACCACCAGAACATTGCCGACGGATAATCCGTCGACCACCCGTCGCTACTTGGAAACAATTTAAAAACTCCAGATAGCGACGACTTATCCGTCGAAAACCCGTCGGTAACTGGGATTATCCGTCGCTGAACGGTCACTAGTCCGTCGCTAACTGAGTTTTTTTGGGAAAAAAAATTGCAGCACTTTCCATGTTCACAAATATATGCATAAACCAAACCAATATATAATGCACACCAATTATCCAACAATCACATAGACCAAATATATTATGCACACCAATTATCCAAGAATCACATAGACCAAATATGCACATACGAATTTAATGCACACAAATTATCCAAGAATCATATAGACCAAACCAAATTAATATAAAATAGACATCAATTATCCGGAAGAGTAACCTAATATCCATCGTTATAATCCGATCATTGCACAAATATTCCAATTTTTTCACAAATATTCCAAAACACATAGGAAAGAGTTGGCCAGTTACAGTAACCTAATATCCAATCCTGGCGACCGATCATAACACAAATATTCCAAAATAATTTTCACAAATATTCCAAAACACATAGGAAAATCGACTTTCGCCTCAACAATGACCACAAGTCAGACGATGAATTCTCACAGCCAGGGATGATAGTTGCATTGAGGCATGTACCATTCTATCAGCCACTTTGCATACGAAGGCTCAATCTGGTTGAGGTCTTCTGTAGGGACAGGAGGGTCGGTCCCGATGCTACTACTCTCTGACGGTGGCTCCTCCTTAGCTTCAAGCTTGGGAGCAATCTCTTCCCTGATGGTCATCGGTTCTTCCTTGACCTCGACCTTTGGTAACACCTTCTCCTTAACAGTCACCGGCTCTTGTTTGACGACGGAGACTTCCTCCGTGTCGACCTCCAAGGGTTTCTTGCCTCGACCCCTTCCTCGACTAGCAGCACCACCTTGACGAGTCCTAGGAGCCATCTTTCTGACAACAGAAATTTTCATATAGGGTAAAGAAATTTACTCGAGTTATAAAAGTTGTGACGTTGGTTTTTTGCGTTCATCATCATTAGAGAGAGCAGCACTGGAAAAGTTGTGACGTTGGTAGCATGAGAGAGTAAAAATCTGTATCACAAGACTAACAGAATTACTATGTAATCATGTACTCACCAATAACCGAATGTAACTGGAGTCGTTGGGCCTATCGTGCAGTAATTTGTGGATCCGCTGGTATAGGCCAGATGTACTTAGTATCTAGTGTATCAGATTAGTATCGGTCTATCGGTTTGGTATAGGACTTATCATATTGGTATTGGCCTTAACAAATTGGTATCGTCCTATATCCGATATGTACATGTATCGGCCGTATAGCTAGGATTCATATTGGCCTTATCGATTTGGTATCGGTCATATCCGATAGGTATCGGCCGTGTTGGATTATTATATACCATTTCGGATTAGTTTCGTGGAAGGTTTAGTAACAACTGTACTTGGATTTCTCTCTTCTCGAGCTAGAATACCATTGCAAGAGAATCACCAGATCGTGATTGGCCAGTTACAGTAACATACATACTTCCTTTTCCATCAGGAAAAGCGAGATTGAAAAGGAAGTATGTATGTTCTGTAACTGGCCATTTACGCTCTCGTGACTCTCTTGCAATGGTAATCTAGCTCTAGAAGAGAGAAATCCAAGTACAGTTGTTACTAAACCTTCCACGAAACTAATCCGAAATGGTATATAATAATCCAACACGGCCGATACCTATCGGATATGACCGATACCAAATCGATAAGGCCAATATGAATCCTAGCTATACGGCCGATACATATCGGATATGACGATACCAATTCGCTAAGACCAATACCAACCGATACGGCCCATACCAAAATGATAGATCGATACTAATCCGATACGGTCAATACTTATAAGTACCTACGGTCCAGGAGGTTGATCCGCTATAGTACACCCATGTACGATCAACGAAGTAACGATCCATTTCAATTTGGATGTGAAAATCTGTATCGTAAGACAAACTAAACATAATCAGTTCTATTTCACATGCTTAATTGCCAAGTATGGGAACGAATGGCTCAGAACACAACCCAAAATTCATTCTAGTATACATTAGTGTGAATCATCTACGTTCTGTACATATAGTGTAGTATATGTTCTTATCGTATCTAGTAACTGAAAGATGTAACAGAATCAAGATGAACTCACATAGATTACAGGTGTCCCACATTTGAGTGCTACACCAAGACTCACCGTGATGAGGTTAGTGATTTATTTAACCTAATATAGTAATCTTGTAATTTAAAGTTGGAAGAACGTGCAAGTAGCCTTATAGTTTCTGCCTCGCCAGTCGAATGGCTTAATTGCCAAGTATCGGAACGAATGGCTCAGAACACAACCCGAGATTCATTCTAGCATACATTAGTGAGTTCATCTTGATTCTGTTACGTCCTTCAGATACTAGATACGATAAGAACATATACTACACCATATGTACAGAATATAGATGATTCACACTAATGTATGCTAGAATGAATCTTGGCTTGTGTTCTGAGCCATCCGTTCTGATCAAGCATCTTCCTTCTCCTCTCCTCCACCATGGCTCTGAACAAATCTGCTCCTCCCTCTACTTCCCTTCTTCTTATTTGACTCTCTCAGCAACATATGACATCCAGCTCAAGTGTAGAGTCGGGGGAGAAGAAGTGGGCAGAAAGAGGAGGGGGAAGCAGCACAGCCGGCGACATGACCCGGAGGAAGTACAGAGGTTTTCTTCAACAGACGTAGGAGAACTATAAGGATATATCTTTTCACAACATATCACCTTGTCAAAGACCCTTAATGTGACAATCATGTTACCGCGGTGTCGGAAGACTAACATGTCATAATTTTTTAAGCCGTGTGTTTTGACATAATCCTCAAAACTCTTTTCTGCTATGTAATAATGCAAGATTACTACATAGGAGGAAAGAGTTTGGAAGATTATATATATATATATATATATATATATATATATATATATATATATGAGGAGGGATCCGCATCCCCTCATTTTTTGTATCCCCAAGCATCCCCATGTTAACAACCGTTGGATGTGCTTTAAATCATCTAATCTTAACCGTTGGTAAATCAATGGTTAAGATTAGATGACTTAAAGCATATATATATATATATATATATATATATATATATATATATATAATATATATATATATATATATATATACACCAAGAGAAATTGGGTAGTTTAAATATTTTCCCCGAAATAGATCAAAATATACCAATAAATTGGATAGTTTAAGGATCTAATCCGAACAGTCAAAAATACAATCCAACGATTACTATTTTGGAGAAGATGCAAGGATGATATATATATATATATATATATATATATATATATATATATATATATATATATATATATATCATCCTTGCATCTTCTCCAAAATATATATATATATATATATATCATCCTTGCATCTTCTCCAAAATAGTAATCGTATCGTTGGATTGTATTTTTTGACTGTTCGGATTAGATCCTTAAACTATCCAATTTATTGGTATATTTTGATTTATTTCGGGGAAAATATTTAAACTACCCAATTTCTCTTGGTGATTTGGGCATGCTTTGAAGATATACCTGTCTATTTATTTAATATATCATCTTGCTAATGATCTGATTGCTGCTCTAGGCGTCCCATGCATGTGTATCTTTTATATTTAATGGCCGAAAAAACTACTACGTATTTCAGGTTATGAGAAGGAGCTATTCAAGAGGCAGAATGAGAAGAGAGCTACAGAGTCAGAAGCCTATTTGTGGTCTGTCGCCGATATGTGAAAGATGATAGACTACGCTGCGCAGTTGATCAAAGTAAGTCTCTTTCTCAACCATATGCTGTGCGCGACTGGAAGAAAACATTAGGTGCACGGTGTTCCCCTCTTTTAATTTCGAGATGTGCACACCTCACCCGTACTTCCCCACCGTATTGCAACTTGGCACCGAGTGCTCATCTTGTATAACGTCACATTCCATGCCAAAGCAGCAAGGAAATTTCTTAAGCTTTGTGTAATTTACATATTCTTTCATACTTTTCAGGTACTTAATCTATAACTGCACTTACTGTATAATAATCTTATCCATTTTAAGTTGAAACCTTTTATCATTTTTTTTTCCTTTTCTTCAAGGAGGTTCAGCGGGCCTGGAAGTTCAGTAGGAAGAAAGGATTCTGCCTTGGTAATCAAGAGTTGGCTCTGCCTTCCTGGTCATAATTTCTTGCTTGTTGGTACAATTGGACTTTAACACCAACTGGTAGGAGCGTCGGAGCTAGTCACATTCAAGAGTCCCTTTTTTTTCTGTATTGTTTCAATGCATTAATTTGTATTCTTCCACTGTGCTTTTAATGTGTGCTGCACAAGTCCTGCTTTGCTTCTGTTTCAGACCATGCAAGATGCAAGGTTTTTAAATGCTCTGGTTGCGCCATTACAAGGGAAGTTTTCCCTCTGTGGAAGAAGATATAGAAGATATTTGTGGCTCGTGTGAATGCAACTCTCTCGGCAGAATCATTAATTAGTCCCGTTCAGCGATGTATTTTCTTTGCATGTTAACTTGACAGAAAAAGTCTGTAGTCAGCTTTTAAGGTCGCTTTTTGTTTAATCAGGGCCTTGGAAAAGGAGTCCTGTGTTTGGATTCGAGCCGTCAAAACGGGCTAAGCCCGTTGGGCCGGCCTGTCCCGCCAGCCAAAAAGGTGGGTTGGGCCGAACATTTAGGAGCCCGCCAAACAGGCGGGCCTAGGCGGCCTGTCCCGCCAATAGCTCGTCCCGCATTGGGCCAGCCCGCGGGCCAAGTGGGTTGGTCCGCCGTCTATTTTTTCATTTAGCACATATATATGAGATACGTATAATAAATGATAAAAATTTTCATTTAATGCAAGTAATGACGAATGAAATATTAAATTTGGTCATTTATTTACATGAATGAAGGAGTTTTAAAGAAATATCTATTATTATAATATTTCTTGTATTTTACTTGTAATTTGATGCATATGAGAGTGAGTAGAAAATATTATATATATGATTTTTTTCCTTTTAAGAAACTAAAATAAATAAAAAAAATTAAGTGGGCCGGCCCACCAAGTCTGCGGTCCGCCGGTGGGTTTGGTTGGAATTTTTTTTAGTCCGCCAAAATGGTGGGTCGGTCCGTCCCGTCCCGCCAAATGGTGGGTTACGGGCCGGCCCGTTCCGCCAGTCCGTCTTGACAACTATGGTTTGGATGCCAAAGCATAGAAGTAAAATGTTTCTCAAATCAAAGAAAAATACTGCAGCTGATTTCCCTATCCGCTCCAATGATTCGCTCTTGTGCATTTATTACCAAAAAAATTTAGGACCTTGTGGATGTATTATGATTATATTCTTGAGCTTTCCAAATATAAAAAAATTAATAAAAATTAAATTTTTTTTTTATGTCCATATAAAAGAGCAAAATAACTTATTTACTTTCCTTTCAGCTAACCAAATTAGATTCTAAGTGTTCATCTAAAAAAGAAAAACTAGATTTAAGTGTTTATCGAGGAGGATCGGTAAAAAACCAGCTATGCATCAACTTCGGCACCCCCAAAGGCAAGAACTGTTGCAAGTCTCTTCTTAGTTCAACGCTCTTGGGGTAAGGTCAAATGATAAAGAAACATTGTTTCTTAACCTTGTCGCCTTCTCACTTAAACCTGGACTCCGACCAAGTATAATTGTTAAATTTAAAAGGGTTTTTTTTTTCACATTACGGCTAAATATTATAAAGTCTCTCTTTTCCTCCTATAAAACACCCAAACCAAATGCCAATGATTTTGTCCCATAGATCCCTCTCCCAATAAAAATTATTTGGTAACGCGTTGACATATTCCATACATGTTACTTTGCGAACTTTTAGTGCTTTCCATCCCATCAGCCACTATCAGCCCATTCTCGGATATATTAATAATAGGAAATAGCCAAAATGCTGTAAGTGGGCTCCACTTCCATCGCCACTGAGCACAGTCAACCCCACTTCCTGAACAGTAAAACCCTCGCATGAAGTCGTTCCTTTTCCCAAGTTCCGCACTTCCAGACCGTGATGACGTCAGCAACCGCCATTCCATCCAAAGGAGACTGGAGACCGTTGAAGGCGGGGAGGTTGGGGGCAGTTCAGTAACTTCCTCTCCCGCCGGTCCGATGCGAATGTCTCGATGGGGGTTTCCGTACGGAGGTTTTTTTTGGACCGCGTAACCGTTAAAAGTCATCGGACTCGAAAATGTCCACTAACGGGGTTTTGTCCTTTTGGGAACCGTTTAGATTAGGAAGTTCCTGCAGATCACATGAATCGAGTTCCTGCATTAAATTAAAATCACACTGAAGTGCATCCACAGAAAGAAGAAAGTTCGGAGAAGCAGAAGGAAATCGGAAGAGCAAACCCTAACCCTAGATTTTCAGGGTTTCGTAAATGGGGGAATTGAGCAGGAGATGATGATGACATGACGAAGTGCCGGATCCACCCCTACGAGTTCGGAGCCGGCGTCTGCGCCTCCTGCCTCCGGGAGCGACTCCTCGCCGTTATCGCCGCCAGGGAGTGCTCCTCCGACTCGCCGGAACCGCCTCCTCCTCCTCACGTGCTCCAGCAGTCGGTCTCCCCCCATGCCGGCCACCGCCACTCCGTCGGATCCGGCCCCTCCCCCGCCCGGACCCACCGTCACCAGCGCTTCTTCAGCACCCCCCAAGTGGGCCCCTTCTTCGACTACGACCGCGATCTCGCCGGAGGCGGTGCCGCCGTCGGCGGCAAGAAGAGGCCCTCCATCCTCTCCCTCCTCTTCGGATCCAGAACCCCCAGATCCGGTGAGTTCAGGCGGTCCGCGTCCTGGATCCTCGGCCTCCTCCCTGGCCGGAGGTCGAGCCGCCGGTCCGATCTCCCGCCGGATAAGTCGCGATCCTTCCCCCGCGGGATGTCTCCGGAACGGTACGACGACGCCGACTCGGTGACGCCCGGGCGGCGGCGGCAGGAGACCACGCCGGTGAGGAGGTTCCCGCCGGCTTCTCCGGCGAGGGGTGGCATCGGCGTTTCCGGCTTCGCGATGTGTCTGAGCCCGCTGGTGCGGGCCAGTCCGAAGCCGCCGGCGGAGGTGGGATTCTCCGCCGCCGCCGATCCCCGTGGCTGCGGCGGCGGGACGCTCGACCGGCGGCATCGCCACCAGGTCTCGCTCGAGCCGAGCCGGTCGAGGAAGCTCGCCGACATGGGCCGGTTCAGATAGCGGTCCGGTGTTTTTATTTCAACTGCTTGGGTTCGGTGTTGTTTGTTAAAATTATTAAAGTTTGTTTTTGTTTGGGTAATTTACAATGCAACTTTGAAACTCCATTGGAAAAGGAGTGGCACTATAAATTGCCTTATTTTATTTTACATATTTATGTAATTTAGTTTCTTTTACTTTTTGTAAACACAGTTTTCTTTTTGCCGTAAGGGTAGAAAGTGGGAAGGATGTCGATTATGATATTTGCTTGGTTCACACTTTTAGTAGTCTTTCTCTTGTAATAGAAAATGTGAACTACTTATTTAACTGAAATAAATACAATGACCATTTCTATGTTTCCAATATTACAGCTCAAAAAATAAATAAGTATTATAATATTCATATTCTGAAAATAATTATATTGACCATTTTTTTTCTTTTACAAATTTTATAGAAGTAGGGATGATTAGTTTATAAATTTCTATAGAAAATATAAACTATAGGGGTGGTAGGTGTAGTGTAATTAGTTTTAAAGTAGAAAATTTTTATGTAATAAGTGTAAAATATGAGGATAGTCAACACAATTTATCCTATTTATTTTTTTTTTTTTTTGTTACACTTTTAGGTGGTTAAATTATCTTATGGACACTAGACCAGTTAATGACAAAGAGTTTGGGACTTTATTAATATCGATTGGTAACTAATGCTATGTATTAATTAATTTTTAATACAGATTGGTGCAATGTGCAACACTCTTCATTTTTTTTAAAATTATCATTTTGAGTGATCGAACAAAGAATTGGTAACCCCCTTGATACTTTTGGCGTTTAAAAAGAAAAAAAAGAAAGAAAGGTATTAAGTAGATTTTAGATTTCTTTTTAAACTATCATGCTAGCTTTATGTAAGAGTTTTCTGTATTAGCTTTTTATTTTAGTTCTTGAGTTATTTAGTAATAGGATATCAAATAATAGTTGATAGTAGAATTTGGGTCTCCAAATTGTTCAATGTTAATGTTTGGATTTGTAAATTACTGTTTATATAGGTTAGTGAACAGTAATTTAGATATCTAAACACTAACATTGGATAAATTAATATCAACTATTATTCGAGACCCTATTACTAAATATCCCTACTTTATTTGACTTATCCTAATATAGTTTTCAATACTATAGTCTCCAATACTTGGATAGAGTACGAAAATAAATGTTGCTTTATATCCCGGAAGGTGTTCTTGGGTTTTTACTTGTAAGAGCATCATTAGTAAGGCCCAACCTATTGTTTAGATTCTAGATTTTGAACGTAGGAGCTCATTTTGTAGAATAATAAGATCCATTCTAGATTTTCAGGTCCAATCCATCCACATGAGCTATATGTTGGACTTGAGAATTTTTAGATTCAGAATATAGGAAATCATTTTGTAGAATAGTAAATCCCAATTTAGAATCCAACTCTAGATTTACATTTTTTTTTTCTTACTTTAATTTTTGACCACACAATCTTTGGGACCAAAATTTATTTTACCATTTTCTACTATTCTTATATAAATCCAAACTATTCTACATTTACTTCTTTTTCAAAATATGGAACCTCGAGATAAAATTTTAAACACCATCTACTAATAATGCACTGACTAAGAGCATCTCCAACCCTATTGTCTTGTTTTGTGTTGTGAATCCTAGGTGGCATGAGGCACAAGACAATGTCTTGTATAGGTGGCAATGTTATATTCACAAATGACAATGGGTTTAAAAAGTCATCTCCAATGCAAAAGTATTGAGAAGACAATACAAATATTTTTTTACAACTTCCAAGACAACTTTTACTCTTCTACTTCTTTTTATAAATATTTTTATTCACAAATGATGATGTGGACATAAAGACATTGTGAAGTGCATTGTCTAGATCTAGACAACCAACTTCACACTTTATTTCATATTTGCATTGGAGAAATACTTTTGAAAAAAATGATTGTCATTCCTATGTGGCAACCATTTTTTTCAAACTCACAATAGGGTTGGAGATGCTCTAATACTATACCTGTAGAACTTAACCTCTTAATAAATGGGTGCTGCGTACATCATGAGCTTTTCTTGACAAGACACAAGTGAGAGACTTATGGCAATTGACTTTTTTTTATAAACCCTAGGAAGTAACAATTCATGCTGTAAGCAAATGTGACTTTCGACTATACTTAAAGAATGATTTTTATTTTATTTTACTTTCATTCTATTTATTAATATAAATTTGTACTTATATTTTATTTTTTAATTTTATTAGATTTAAATTTATTTTTTTACTAAAAAATATTTTTTGTGATAAAAAGTGAGATGTAAGTCTAATAAAATTAAAAAGTAAAATATAAGTACAAATTTATGTCTGTGAACAAGGGATTGAAGAAGAAAATTTATGGTATATCTCGTTCGAATTGGTTGAATCATGGTGATCGAAATACCTGCTATTTACATTCGACTACGATAATTTGTAGACATAGGAATTGGATATCTGGATTGGAAAGGATTGGAAAGATCATACCTTCAGCTATTTTAAGAATTTATATTATGGAGATAGAGGACTTGATTGATATTATGAAGATAGTTTCCTTGTGTGGAGTTATCCAAATCTGACTGATGTCGATGAAAGAGGAAAACTATCAACTTCCTTATTTGAACAACTTTTTATCAAAAGAGATGACAAGTAATAAAAAAATAATAAAAAATGGCAAAAGATGGAATAAAGGCGGTCTTTCTTGATTGTTCCTTAATAATAACACCCCCTTGATGTATAGGTCTAGGAATAATAAAGTTACTCAAGGAGCAACAAGGTAAAGAATATATTGGGTAGGGAAATATTTTCGTTTCAACCTTTAGAATGAACCTTGAGTTATACTTTCAAATAATAATTGAAACAAGTGATCACATGAAAAATGAAACATAATAATTGCTTAATTGATTTCCATGAGAGATTTTTTATATATAATAATACTTCCTTATTGAACTCCTAAAGGTAGAGGGTTGAATCCAACGTTTTAAAAATCAAACCAACCAGTCGTTTGAACCGGACAACTCACGGACGAGTGACTTTTTCGGAATGGTTTAATATCGATCCACTGTTTGTTCAAAAATTTGGTCAAGTCCAGTTGAATTGATCCATTGAATCGCCTGATCCAGCTCGATGTTGAATTGATTTGATCCTGACTTTTGACTCTCGTTTTAGACGTTACATGCAATTAAAGTTAATATATTTGGTTATTGACTAATTCAAATTCGGTAAAACTTCCAAGTAGTATATATATATATATATATATATATATATATATATATATATATATATATATATATATATATATATATATATATATATATTTGTGTAGTATGTAATATATTTAAGGCTAAACTGCAACTTAATACTCTCAAATCTTCAGATTTTTTAAGTTGATACCATCAACTTAGATAGGTACTAACTTAATACCTCTCCTCAACTAATATTTTCAACTTGGTACCCTCCCGTTAAAAATACGGTATTTTTTTTAAATTCCCAAACTGTCCCTTCTCCCTCCCCATTCCACCCCCTCCTACCCAGCCCCTTCGACAGCCATTCCCGTCGCGACGCCTGCAACCACCTGTGCACCCCCACCCCGTCGCCGCCCATGCACCCTCGCCACGTCGCCAACGGCGCACCCCCGTCCCCGCGCCCCCTTCGCCCTCGCGCCGCGCTGCCCCGCCCCGGTGTCGCTCTCGCACCCCCGTCCCCGCTACCCTCCGCGCTCGTGCCACTCTGCCCCCTCCCTCCGGCTACCAGCACCGGCGTCGGAGAGAGAGGAGGCGCTGCCAAAGAGAGCGGGAGAGTAGGGTAGGGACATTTTTGTTATTTTTCATCTCTGTTTAACACCGTTAGGAAAGAGGGTATTAAGTTGTCTATCAAAGTTGAAGGTATCAACTTAAAACATTCGAATAGTTGAAGATTCAAGTAATTTAGCCTATATTTAATACAAGATTGTAAACCTTTACAACTGGTATAACTTGAATTAATCTACTGATTTCTGACCGAGTTGATTTCCGGCCCGTTTTTTAATCATTGGTTGAGTCAATAGAATCGGCCGCTGGATCACCAATCTTTGCCCCTTACTTTTGATTAGGTCCCTTGTCTACTTTTGAATGAAAAAACAAATATGGCCTAAATATAACACGCAATACTAATTCTAAAGAATATATATATATATATATATATATATATATATATATATATATATAAGAAATATGCTAACACTCCACCTATCATTGTCATTTTGTAATATAATCCATTAATATATATAGTACTGTTCAAGCAAGCCAAAAAGGTCAAATTAACATAAAATACTCCATTATAAAACTCCCTCAAAGAGCAAAAACACATCCATAAATCAACATTCCCCCTCCAATTGTTTTCTCCGTTTTCTTTTAAAATATATTATCCATTAACAATATCATTTAGCTGCACGTTAAGAAAAACGACACATTAAGAAAATAACAAACTATGCCGAAATGCTTTCCTAGATCTAAAAAAAAAAACAGTCATAAATGTAAAAGAGTAAAATAAAATACCATTATCTTTACATTTTTTTTAGACCAACTCAGTGTATTGATTTTTTTTTTTTTTTTTTTTTTTTTTTTTTGCAAGAAAATCATATCAGCATGGAATTAAGATTTATTAATCCCGTCTATGATTTGTCACTCTGTTTGGTTTCTTATGTATACTTGGCCATGTTTTCAGTTGTGTTTCAGTTTTATTAGTTATGTCCCATATTCTGGAAATTGCTGAGAAGCCCAATTTCGGGGTGGACTTTTATGAAATGCCCACCCGCTGGATTATTTTTATGAAATGTCCAGAATTAAGTTTTTACACGTTAAATATTTCAAGATTCTCTCTAGTTGCTATGTATTTACAAAATTTGCCATTATCATAATTCCAAAAATACCCCTTCGCGTAAATTTGGACATCTATATATAATATGAATTCGCAAACTCAGATTTGGATTGAGAAATTCGTATTCTTCTTCTTCTTCACGAGAAATTTGAAATCCATTGATATAATCTTTATTAGAGATCGCAGAATCGTTCGTAGTCCACTGTGGTTTTCGTCAGTCGAACGTCGATCATCCTTCATCATCATCGATCATCATCATCATCAACATCATCTTCGTGGTTTCCGGCGATTAGGTCAATTGTGGATAGAAGATCTTCTTCTTTTCTTTTTATAGATCTTAAAACAAGGTGAGAGTTCAGATCTGTAGAAATTCATCCATCAGCTTTGTATATCTCGAAATTTATGCTGAATTTGATTTTGTTATGAAGATTATTAACTTAGAAAATGTTAGTGAGATATTTAATCTTGTTATTTTATGCGAATAGCATTCTCCGTTATATTTTAAAGGAGAATGACAATTACTTCTTATAAAGATCATTATCCGTATGTTTTTAGGACGGAGAATGCCATTCTCCGTCTTAATTAGGACGGAGAATGCCATTCTCCGTCTTAATTTGAACGGAGAATGACATTATCCGTCTTAGTTAGGACGGAGAATGACATTCTCCATTTTACTTTAGACGGATAATGATCTTTATAAGTTAGTTTGACATTCTCCGTTTTACTTTAGACGGATAATGATCTTTATAAGTTAGTTCCAACTGAGGATATTTATTCTCCGTTATTTTTAGACGAAGAATAATCATTATTAGATGAGAATTTTATTGTTCTATTTGTGGCCTCTTATGTTTTTATGTTATCAGGGGGGAAGATATGGAATCAAGTTGTTTAGTTAACATTTGTTTCAAGGGAGACATAGTTTCCTGCCGTGTCACACATGAAAGTACCGTGGATTTTTTAAAGAATAAAGTGTGCGATCGATGGACTTCTTTGGATCCACTTTCCTTCCGTTTCAGGTTTTTGCACTCTGATGGGACTGAACTGTATGTTGAAAGTGATTTTTGGCTTCGCTCATTGGTTGGTGGTTTTAACGGTACTCATGATGTGAGTTTTGATCTATATGTGGAGCAAATACACTCTCCATGTTCTTCATCAACATCTTTTCCTTGTCAAAGCTTTCACATGAGACCTTCGTCTTCCTCTTCTAGTTCTTTGAGTAGATGTTCTCCTACTGTAAAGGACAAACGAGTAGTACAATTTTATGAGGGCTCAACTGAGACAGTGAAGAAGAGGAAATCGGATATGTGGCCTGGATCAATTACTGGTGTTGGTCAGATTTTTCTAAATGGTGTTGAAGAAGTTAGGAATGCTGTTAGAAATGTATGTTTTGAATCTCGTCATCCATTCCACATTTTGAAATCTGAGCCGGGGAGGTATACTGTTTGTTGCAAGAATTACAAGACACATGCTTGTTTGTGGAGCTTCCATGCTATATCTATTTCGAAAGATAATCAAATTTTTGAGGTGAGGAGGTATGTGGGAGAACATAATTGTGGAGCTGGCTATATGGATAAAGGTAATCTGGTTGTTCCAGCAAAGTTTGTAAAAAATTTGGTTAGTGACATTGTTCGGATGCATCCTAAAAAGTCCGCAAAATCTGTTGTCGATGATTTCAAGGTCGACTACGGCTTATCTGTTACATATGGACAGGCATACCACGGAATTAGACTGGTGCACCAGGAAATGTACGGAGATGATGTTAGATCTTACAGTGACTTGTGTTGGTATGTGAACAAGGTAAAGGAAACCAATAATGGTTCCGTTATCGACTTCCAGAAAGATGATTCATCAATGAGGTTTGAGCGGCTTTTTCTTTCATATGGGGCTTGCGTAGAAGGCTTTCAATATTGTCGTCCGATGCTATATTTGGATGCCACTTTCCTTACAGGGAGGTTTAGAGGATGTTTGATGTCTGCTACAGCGAAGAATGGTAACCAACAGTTCTACCCTATTGCATACGGTATAGTCTCAGGCGAAGATGTCGACAATTGGGAATGGTTCCTTAAAAATCTAAAGAATGTTGTTGGATGTAGTAGGCGTATTGTTTTTCTTTCGGATCAAGGCACCGGTCTAGTTTCTGAAGTCCCTAAAGTGTTTCCTAATGATTATCATAGCTATTGCTATTATCACATGAAGAATAACATACCGCTGAAAGAGAAAGGAAATGAAAGAGTGTATCCGTATGTACTTGAAGCTTGGAGGCAAGCAGTATACGCTCTAACTCCAGGTGTGTTAATGAGACAGATATATGCACATTTTCTATGCATTTACCATTAATTTAACAAGGAAAATGACCATTCTTCGCGTCAGTGAGACGGAGAATAGTCATTCTCCGTGTGTTTTAAAACGGAGAATGGCCATTCTCCGTCCTGCATAGAACGGAGAATGTCATTCTCCGTTAGCTTTTGAACGGAGAATGACTATTCTCCGTCTTGCATAGAACGGAGAATATCATTCTTCGTTAGCTTTTGAACGGAGAATGACTATTATCCTTATGAGAATGCACTTATTTTTTCATAATTTTGTGAATTGACCTAATTTTTTATTACTTATTTGTTTTTCTGTATAAAGGTGGGTATAGACAAGCAATCAAGAAGATTTATGATCTGAATTGTGGTCATGTTGTGAATTGGATGAATAAACAAAAACCTGAACACTGGTCAAACGCATTCTTCCCGGGATGTAGATACGGTGAGGTTGCTTCTAGTTGTGCAGAGTCATTCAATGCATAGATAAAGGCTGAGAAGAAATTGCCTATATCAGTAATTGTAAATGTCATCCGTGTGAAGATGATGAAGATGATTTCGGATCGCCACAAGGATGCAATTGGTTTGAATAGCAAATTGACTCCATACGCTGAGGATATGCTGAAGCAGCTTACAGATGATGGCATGTGTTATAGGGTATATCGGTCCGGTGATTTCGAATTTGAGGTGATCGCAGATACTTCCTCCCATATGGTGAATCTTCTTGATTGTCATTGTAGTTGTCGTAGATGGAAGGTATATGGATTCCCATGCAGCCATGCAATACAATGCATCAGAGTTGGTTCAGATAAATCTGTTTACGACTTTGTGGAGCAGTATTGGACATCAGATTATTACCAGAAGTTATATTCATGTGCCATTCGTCCAGTTCCAGATTGCGAAAAACAGTTTGAAAATAATCGCACTGATGTTGTTCTACCCCCTGTTCCAAAACGGGGTCCTGGACGACCAAAAGCGGACCGTTACAAGAGCAAATATGAGAACAAGGGAAAAGAGAAGAGAAAGATAAGGTGCCAGAATTGTTTTGAATTATGCAATCACAATCGCAGCACTTGTCCTATGCCTCCACATGCTGCTACAGTGGTCAAGGGGGCAGCGCCCCCTCGTTAATACATACACATATATTCCTTCTTTTATATAACTGGAAATTATTTTTTGAATACATATCTTACATTTTTTGATATCAATGGTAATAGTTTGAATTCTGCATATTTGATGTTTCACATATATATTAACAGCATAAGAACTTATTCTCCTTTATACTCTCTGACTTTATAATGTATTGAATGACCATTCTCCGTGTGTTTTAACACGGAGAATAATCATTCTCCGTTTTAGATACACGGAGAATGGCCATTTATAAGTCAAAAATACAAGGAGAATAATCATTCTTCGCGTGTTTTAAAACGGAGAATGCCATTCTCCGCGTCAGTAAGACGGAGAATGCTCATTCCCTAGGTCAAAATACAAGGAGAATGGCATTCTCCGTCTCTTTTGACCCGGAGAATGACATTCTCCGTCTATTTTGACACGGAGAATGGCATTCTTCGTCTATTTTGACACGAAAAATGGCATTCTCCGTGTCCCTAAGACGGATAATGTTCCTTTCTAGGTCAAAAATAGAAAGAATAATCATTCTCCGCGTGTTTTAAAACGGAGAATGCCATTCTCCGCGTCAGTAAGACGGAGAATGCTCATTCCCTAGGTCAAAATACAAGGAGAATGGCATTCTCCGTCTCTTTTGACCCGGAGAATGACATTCTCCGTCTATTTTGACACGGAGAATGGCATTCTCCGCGTCCCTAAGACGGATAATGTTCCTTTCTAGGTCAAAAATACAAAGAATAATCATTCTCCGCGTGTTTTAAAACGGAGAATGCCATTCTCCGCGTCAGTAAGACGGAGAATGCTCATTCCCTAGGTCAAAATACAAGGAGAATGGCATTCTCCGTCTCTTTTGACCCGGAGAATGGCATTCTCCGTCTATTTTGACACGGAGAATGGCATTCTCCGCGTCCCTAAGACGGATAATGTTCCTTTCTAGGTCAAAAATACAAAGAATAATCATTCTCCGCGTGTTTTAAAACGGAGAATGCCATTCTCCGCGTCAGTAAGACGGAGAATGCTCATTCTGTAGGTCAAAATACAAGGAGAATGACATTCTCCGTCTATTTTGACCCGGAGAATGACATTCTCCGTCTATTTTGACACGGAGAATGGCATTCTCCGCGTCCCTAAGACGGATAATGTTCCTTTCTAGGTCAAAAATACAAAGAATAATCATTCTCCGCATGTTTTAAAACGGAGAATGCCATTCTCCGCGTCAGTAAGACGGAGAATGCTCATTCTATAGGTCAAAATACAAGAAGAATGACATTCTCCGTCTATTTTGACCCAAAGAATGACATTCTCCGTCTCATACGAAACGGAGAATGGCCATTTCTAAGTTCCAAATGCACATATTATAGGTTTGTATTAACACAGATAATGATATTATAGGTTTGAATCAAACAACAGAACTTTAACAAAACAGATTTACATATATAGAACAATGTAAATTAGTCGAAAAATTGAATTTCATTACAAAGGAAAACAAATACATTACAAAAGAAACCTGACAAACAGAATATATACAAAAAATTTGTTAGCCAATTTACATTGTCATTTTCTTTTATTGTACAAAAAGAACTGCACATTCACTTATAAGCAAAGCCTTAGCCAAATTTAGCCTTCTCTTTACAATAGTATTGTGAACTATTTTGTTTGTTTTCTTCTGTAAATCAAATGGAGCTCTCGACAACTTTTCAATATAATATGAAACATACAACAGGCAGCTCGGTGATAGTTGCTGTGGGCATTCTTTGCAAACCTTGAGCTCTGTTGTTTCGTATTCCTGGATTGCTGGGCTTTTATTCCTCATCAATGCAATCTTCTTCATTACAATTGGCTCGATTTTATTCTTCATGTATGTTGCATCCTGGATTCCCTTAGCGCCTGTGTTTTTCTGCAATGAGTTGTAGTACGTCCAAACATAGGAGCTGAAGTTGAATGCCAGCAGCGTATAGTATTTATTCTCCTCGCGGAAGAGTGGCACGAATAGCCATTCAATGTCATCTTCCAGCTCCATGATAAAATCTTCTATATCAACTTTGAAATTGTACACTGCTCCAGGTGTTGGATTTTTTTCATCGACATACTGGGCAGTACCCTGTTTTCCAGAAGAAAAAAAACAAAAAATAATATCATGAGTTAGTTTTTTACAACACTATTAGTAGCTGTACACATTAATATTTATTTTTCAATTTCGATTCTTACCAATGAATGGGGCATCATGATTGCAAACCATTTACATTGTACACCCTGCGAGCTTGACTGCATGTTCTGCCTTAATTCGGCTTGAACTTCGTTCATAAGCTTTATTAAGTAGTTCATAACACCGGCTTCTATATCCGCCTCATTTAGTATGTCTTAAAAATCTTTAGCATTTAACAACATGCTGACATCATTGTTTCTTCTTCTTATTTTACATTCTTCTGGAGCATTTGGAATGTACATGTATACATAATCACTGCACATAAATTTAGTTTCGATTATGATAATAATATAGGCTAATGATAAAATTGCATAAAAAATAACTCCAATAGAGAATGATCATTCTCCGTTATGAAATGGACGGAGAATGTCATTCTCCGTTATGAATTGGACGGAGAATGTCATTATCCGTTTTAAATGGGACGGAGAATGATCATTCTCCGTTTTAAAATACACGGAGAATGGCATTCTCCGTGTTAAAATAGACGGAGAATGTCATTCTCCGTATTAAAATAGACGGCGAATGGTATTCTCCGTTTTGTATTAACACGGGGAATGGCATTCTCCCTTTATTTTGACCCAGAGAATGACATTCTCCGTCTCAATAAGGCAGAGAATGCTCATTCTCTAGGTCAAAATATAAGGAGAATGTCATTCTCCGTTATAAAATAGACGGAGAATGGCATTCTCCGTGTCAGTGAGACGGAGAATGTTCATTTCTCTAGGTTAATGCAAGAAGAAAGGTCATTCTCCGTCTATTTTATAACGGAGAATGACATTCTCCGTCTCATATTAGGCGGAGAATGCTCGTTCTTTAGGTCAAAAACACAGAAAACGCCATTCTCCGTGTGTTTAAACACGGAGAATGCCATTCTCCGTCTCAAAATAGACGGAGAATGGCCATTTCTAGTTCAAATGACACAGAAAGGGCATCCTCCGTGTATTTTATAGACGGAGAATGATCATTTTCATTTGCCGCGTCAATATAAACGGAGAATGTCATTCTCCGTTTTAAATGAGACGGAGAATGATCATTCTCCCTTGTGAATTGTACAGAAATTGGTTCAAGTTTAGAATACTTACGTTGGAGACATCCTTCTTTGGTATACGATGCTCCTGTATATTTGCTTCAGCTCATCGTCTGCAAGGTTCCAAAGTCTGAGCTTCGGACATTGCATCAGCATTTTCTCCTCTTTAACAAGCTTTGCTGTTTGAGGAGATTCTTCCTCAAGTTCTTCAGGAGCTGACATCTCCTTTTTATTGTCTACCTTCTCGGGGCTGGAAGGAGCTTTTTTTTCCCAGCAGGAGCTACTTTCTTTCTGGGACTGGAAGGATCTTTTCTTTTCCGACCAGGACCTGCCTTCTTACTTGTTGTAGCATCGGATGTTTTCTTCTTTTGCAATATAGTAAAATCATCCTCATCTGCAGCATTTGATTGTTTTTTAGTTCCAGCAGGTTCATTTGCTCTTGTGTAATGCTTTTGGGGAACTGCTTGAGTCTCCCCACTTTGCAATGCTTTAGCCATTGCTTCAAGGTTAACAATTGTATCATTCTTCTGTGTGATTTCGTCTTTCAACGATCCAACTTCCTCTAGAAGTTTGTTGTTATCATCATTGAGCTTTTCATTCTCTTTTTTGAGATCCTCTGTCATTTTCACTGATATAAAAACAAACAACAACAAGAGGTATGATGTCAATATTATATAATCTTCTTTTTAAAAACAATGAAAAATATTATTATCCGTTTACTTTAATCTGGAGAATAGTCATTCTCCGTGTCAAAATAGACGGAGAATGGCAATCTCCGTGTCAGTAAGACGGAGAATGTCATTCTCCGTGCCAATTTAGACGGAGAATGTCATTCTCCGTGTCAAAATAGACGGAGAATGTCATTCTCCGTGTCAAAATAGACGGAGAATGGCATTCTCCGTTTCCAAATAGACGGAGAATGTCATTCTCTGGGTCAAAAGAGACGGAGAATGCTATTTCTATGTCAAAATACAGAAAATGTCATTCTCCGTGTTAAAATACTAGCGGAGAATGTCATTCTCCGTGTCAAAATAGACGGAGAATGTCATTCTAAGTGTGTTTTAATACGGAGAATGACATTCTCCGTCTATTTTGACACGGAGAATGACATTTTATATGTCAAAACACACATAAAACTTCATTCTCCGTGTTAGATACATGTAATTACAGATTAAAATAGACAAAAAATATAAAATCTTACCTTTTAGAAGTAGCTCCTCAACACGTTGACGAAGCTTCTCATTATCAGCAGTAAGCTCAGACTTCTGCTTTCTCAGGGAGTCTAGTTCCGACCCCTGTGCCTCCAGTTCTTCAACTCGCTTACTGAGTTTCTTATTATCATCAATAAGGAGCGATTTCTCGTTCCTTAAAGAGTCTAACTCCTTCTCCAAGCCATCAGCAACGAGCCCCACAGCACGTTGTTGGGCTACATCTGCCGCTAGTTGCTGGGCCCTTTCCTGGAGTTGCTCATTCTCATCGATAAGCTGAGATTTCTCCTGCAAGACACGTAACATATCTACATTGTCAGCTGTAGAGGGTGCTGGTGCTGTTGCTGGTTCTTCTTCATCAACAGAATTATCTCCACCTTCTATACATTGCTGCTCTGCTGGAACTTCTTCAAGTTCATCAACATTCAATGCAACAAGATCCTTGAATATCAAATCCGAATCCATTTGAGCACCTTGATATTCATTTTTTAGGAATATCGAGATTCTATTCCCATCCCATGTATAGAATCTCGGAGATGCGACTGTTGGTTTGCACTTCCTCTCTATCAGTATACTGTGCTCTGCAAACCAATACAAGAAGTATATCGTACAACCTTCAATCTTCTTGTACGATATATCAACATCACCATCTTCAGATTTTGTGACAGCCCTCTTTATGCTGTCCATGACGTACCCCAGTATAATCCGAGGCCAACAGATGTTTTTTATAACATCTGTGCTCTCCACCAGAGCGAAGAACTTGTATGGCAAGTTCGACCCCCCCATTCTGGTGAAGAATGCTGTTTGGCACAAGTTGAATACTATTAACTTGGCTAATTCATCAGGACTTGCATTTTCGCCCCCCAGCAGCTCTAATATCCTTTTCCTAACTTCTGTGTTTGAGACTTCAGCATTTTTGCCCTTGGAATTTTTCAGCAATCTTGTGAAGTGTTCTGTACACATGCTGAATGAGTCTGCTGGTGGGGGGGTCTTCTGCTTTTCAGTGATGATCTTCAAATACTTCTCATCAACTTCAGTGTCATCATTCATTGGCAGACCGAAAATGGTTGCCATCTCATCAGCAGTTGGTGCTACCTTGACACTGCTGCTCAATTGGAAATATCCAATTCCATCTTCTTCCAAATAAGTCCCCATCAAGTTCTCCAGACCTTGGGTGACTTTAGACAGTTCTGATTTTTTCACCTTAGTTCTGTAGAATACATCTACGAAGTTGTAGAATCCTACATTCTTCAAGCTTTCAACAACTGCTTCAGGCAAATGGCGAAACTTTTCCTTCACCTCATCCATGAGAGAGAGTATTGGGGTGAATGTTGCACGAAAAAGTCTTTCTTCTCTGTTCCTGACAGTTTTTTTTTCCTAAAAACAACAACAATTAGATTTACGTCAACATTCTTCTTTATTATAATAAGGAGAAAGCCATTCTCCGTCTAATATTAGACGGAGAATGTCATTCTCCGTGTCAAAATAGACGGAGAATGAGCATTCTCCGTTTTGTATTCACACGGAGAATGCCATTCTCCGTGTCAAAATAGACGGAGAATATCATTCTCCGTCTATTTTGACACGGAGAATGGCATTCTCCGTTTTGTATTAACACGGGAAATGGCATTCTTCGCGTGTTTTAAAACAGATAATGCCATTCTCCGCGTTAGCAAGACGGAGAATATTCTCCGCTTCAGAAAGACGGAGAATGCTCATTCTCTAGGTCAAAATACAAGGAGAATGGCATTCTCCCTTTATTTTGTCCCGGAGAATGAGCATTCTCCGTCTCAGTAAGGCGAATGCCATTCTCCGTCTCATATTAGACGGAGAATGCTCGTTCTTTAGATCAAAATAAAGGGAGAATGCCATTCTCCGTGTCAAAATAGACGGAGAATGTGATTCTCCGTTTTAAAAGAGACGGAGAATCTCATTCTCCGTTTTGTATTAACACGGGGAATGACATTCTTCCTTTATTTTGACCCAGAGAATGACATTCTCCGTCTCAATAAGGCGGAGAATGCTCATTCTTTAGGTCAAAATACAAGGAGAATGCCATTCTCCGTGTGTTTTAATACGGAGAATGCCATTCTCCGTCTCATATTAGGCGGAGAATGCTCGTTCTTTAGATCAAAATAAAGGGAGAATGCCATTCTCCGTGTCAAAATAGACGGAGAATGACATTCTCCGTCTCTTTTGACCCGGAGAATGTCATTCTCCGTCTATTTTGACACGGAGAATGACATTCTCCCTTTATTTTGATCTAAAGAACGAGCATTCTCCACCTAATATGAGGCGGAGAATGCTCATTCTTTAGGTCAAAATACAAGGAGAATGCCATTCTTCGCGTGTTTTAATACGGAGAATGTCATTCTCCGTCTCATATTAGGCGGAGAATGCTCGTTCTTTAGATCAAAATAAAGGGAGAATGTCATTCTCCGTGTTAATACAAAACGGAGAATGTGATTCTCCGTTTTAAAAGAGACGGAGAATCTCATTCTCCGTTTTGTATTAACACGGGGAATGGCATTCTCCCTTTATTTTGACCCAGAGAATGACATTCTCCGTCTCAATAAGGCGGAGAATGCTCATTCTTTAGGTCAAAATACAAGGAAAATGCCATTCTCCACGTGTTTTAATACGGAGAATGCCATTCTCCGTCTCATATTAGGCGGAGAATGCTCGTTCCTTAGATCAAAATAAAGGGAGAATGCCATTCACCGTGTCAAAATAGACGGAGAATGACATTCTCCGTCTCTTTTGACCCGGAGAATGCCATTCTCCGTCTATTTTGACACGGAGAATGACATTCTCCCTTTATTTTGATCTAAAAAACGAGCATTCTCCGCCTAATATGAGGCGGAGAATGCTCATTCTTTAGGTCAAAATACAAGGAGAATGCCATTCTCCGCGTGTTTTAATACGGAGAATGTCATTCTCCGTCTCATATTAGGCGAAGAATGCTCGTTCTTTAGATCAAAATAAAGGAAGAATGTCATTCTCCGTGTTAATACAAAACGGAGAATGACATTCTCCGTATTAAAATAGACGGCGAATAGCATTCTCCGTTTTGTATTAACACGGGGAATGTCATTCTCCCTTTATTTTGACCCAGAGAATGACATTCTCCGTCTCAATAAGGCGGAGAATGCTCATTCTCTAGGTCAAAATACAAGGAGAATGTCATTCTCTGTGTCAAAATAGACGGAGAATGGCATTCTCCGGGTCAAAAGAGACGGAGAATGGCATTCTTCGTGTCAGTGAGACGGAGAATGTTCATTTCTCTAGGTTAATACAAGAAGAAAGGTCATTCTCCGTCTATTTTATAACGGAGAATGACATTCTCCGTCTCATATTAGGCGGAGAATGCTCGTTCTTTAGGTCAAAAACACAGAAAATGTCATTCTCCGTGTGTTTAAACACGGAGAATGCCATTCTCCGTCTCAAAATAGACGGAGAATGGCCATTTCTAGTTCAAATGACACAGAAAGGGCATCCTCCGTGTATTTTATAGACGGAGAATGATCATTTTCATTTGCCGCGTCAATATAAACGGAGAATGAACAGGTCTCAAAGTTTTACCTTTTTTCTTCCCTTCTTCTTGATCTTCTTCTTCCTCCCCTGCTACTTCTTATTCTTGTTGTTCTTGTTCTTCTACTGCTTCTTGCACTTCTTTTTCTTTTGGAGCATTTCGTCTACGAGCAACCTTCTTAACTTTCATCCCTCCTTTCGTTTGCTTTCCAACAACTACTTCTTCTCCTTCTTCTCTAACTTGGTCTACATCCATTGCTGATGATTGCGACATTGTGATGGAGATTCGCTGGCGATTTCTTGTAAGAAATTTCTAAGATTTTTGGAGGAGATGACCTAAAATCGCAACCGAACAGAGTATGGAAGAGGAGGGAGCGATAGAAACACTTTTTTGAAGAGTCTCTTGGTTTTGTATCTTCTGGAATCGAACCGTTTTTCATAAAAATTGCTGGGTTTGTTGATATTCTTAATAAATTAGAAGGGCAAAAGGGTCATGCCGTGCCCTTTTTTTAATTTTTAAGTTAATGCTGGGCACGCGATGAAAGTTTATTTTGGGGTGGGTTTTTCATAAAACTTTTTAAATTTTTGGGCATTTCATAAATTTTCCCTCCCATATTTATATACCTGAGTCCTGAGTTAAGATTTTGCTTGTGAGTTACATTTTTTTTTAAGAAGGTAAACTTTATTGAATAATGAAGCTACTTACAGACTAACACACCCACTCAAATTCTCATCTAAACAAGGTCCAAAACACCCGTATCATACTCGACATTATTAATAATACCTATCGGAGGGGTATTGATTCCTTCATATATACGATTATTTCTTTCTTTCCGTAGATGCCATAGATGCCATACCGTTGCTGATAACCTAATTCTCGCCATCATAAACTATGTGCCTCCCCTGCTTCGTTGATTTTTAAGGACTGCGATCACCCCATGAATATCTAGCCCAGTTGGATGGTGTAAACTGAGCCTAGAGCATTGATGTTCCCACACATACTTGGACACCGGACGATGGAAGAAAAGATGCTTCATCATCTCCGACTCTTGAGAGCACAACTTACATAGAGGATCTGATACCACAATCCCAAATCGTTGTAGCCTATCAAGCGTAAGAAAGCGATCTTGTAGGGCCTTATACATAGACATGTTCATCTTTTTGGAGCTATTCTTCACCCATATAAATTCCTCGTCGTCCAGCGGAGTATGGTGTATATGTAGCTGGTTACACACACACACATATGTTGGCACATTTTATTTTGATATATTAACATCATCTTCGTAGTTGAGTTTTCTATGTCTTCAGATTCATATCTTCTCAGAAGCTCTACTACATAAAGTCTTTCCTTTCAAGTGCTACCATCCTTTGCATTAAAGACTGAAGCAGATACCGACGCTCCTTGCAGAGACGGCTTCCTACCTGCTTAAAGTCTTCGAGTCTGTACAAGGTCTAGGTATATCTGTAAACACTTAAGGACGGATGACAAGTAAAAGCATAAGTCAAAAATTAATTTCTTACAGAGCGGCATACCGGCGGTATACCATTTTTATCGTCCACAAAGTTGCTGTGACAAATTGTCGGCACACCGGCGGTATGCTCCGGCATACCGGCGGTATACCGTTTTTATCACCCACAAACTTGCTATGACAAATTGTCGGCATACTGACGGTATGCTCCGGCATACCGGCGGTATACCGCTTAGTGGACCACAAAAACGTTCTGTGATAAAACGTCAGCATACCGACAGTATGATCCGGCATACCGGCGGTATACCGTTTTTGTTTGCCTGAGAACGTTCTGTGATAAAACGTCGGTATACCGACGGTATGCCGCGGCATACCGACGGTATACCGGGTTATAAATATTTGATTTTTGAATTACTCTGACTAGCATTAATGACCGCATTTAATGCCCTCAAACGGTCATTAATATGACCGTTACTATTTGGCCGGTATACCGACGGTATGTCGCTGCATACCGACGGTATGCCGGTCTGCCTGTATCCAGAGCATTAAATGCCACCCACTCTTGATTTCTCTATAAATAAAGCTTTCTCTCTTATTAAGTTTTTTACCAACTCTTGCCATAAATTTTTCAAGCAACCAAGAGCTCCACCATTAATACTTTACCAAGCTTTTAATTGTTATCCTCTCCCAAAGTGCTAGAGTATTTAAGAGTTGTAATTTTCGATCTTCACGTGTTAGAAGATCAACAAGTTCTCTTCTCATTTGTTTGAAGTTGGCGAGCTTTCGTAAGAAAACTCGTGTGTTGAAGTTGGCGAGTCTTCGGATCCAAACTCGTATTGAAGTTGGCGAGTTCTTCGGATCCAAACTCGTGTGTACTATTTGATTAAATAGTGGATTTAAGCCGGAGAGAGTTCCGGGACTAGATTGCCTCAAGCGAGGATACCAGAATACATCTTGTGTTTGATCTTCTTACTCTTTACTTTGATTTGTCATATATTGCTTCTGTTGCTCTAGTTATTTTTTATTTCCCTATTCACCCTCCTCTAGGATTCTACAATTGGTATCAAAGCTTTGTTCTCTTGATTTGAATTTACATCCTTTGAGTGATCCATGGCCACTAACCCTAGTATCAACACCTTCCACAATGAGACACTCCATAAATAGGCCTCCCCTATTTGATGGAACCAACTATAACTACTGGAAGATTAGGATGAGCATTTATCTTAAGTCCATAGATTTCGATTTATGGAATTGTGTGATAAATGGTCTTCCTACTCCTTCCAGA
Organism: Iris pallida; assembly: GCA_029216955.1. Classification (NCBI taxonomy): domain Eukaryota; kingdom Viridiplantae; phylum Streptophyta; class Magnoliopsida; order Asparagales; family Iridaceae; genus Iris; species Iris pallida. The sequence goes on along the minus strand of JANAVB010009198.1, from coordinate 16,722,576 downwards.
GTTATTGAGGATATTGCTTCTGACACCCTTAGGGGCACACTTACTGAAAACACCAAGAAGCTTGCGAGTCGAGATGCCAAGGCTATGAACGCTCTTTATTGTGCTCTCAACAGTAGTGAATTCAACCGAATCTCTACTTGCAAGACTTCCAATGAGATTTAGAAGTTACTTGAAGTCACACACGAGGGTACTTCACAAGTGAAGGAATCCAAGATTAGTAGACTCACGCAAGAATATGAGTCCTTTAAGATGAAGCGCACGATGAATCTATTACTTGCATGTTTACTCGTTTTGGTGATATTATAAATCCTCTCTCTTCTCTTGGTAAGGAATATCCTGCTCATGAAAAGATCAGAAAAATTCTTAGAGGGTTGACAAAAGTTTGGAGTCCTAAAGCTACCGCAATCATTGAGGACAACGACCTGACAGTCATGAACCTTGAGACCCTCATGGGTAAGCTAATGACTCATGAACTTGATATGAAGGATCAAGAGGAATCCTCCATACAAGAGAAGGGAAAGGAGAAGACCAAAGAGAAGGAGAAATCTCTTGCTCTCAAAGCTACAAAGTCCTACTCCAAGGATAGCTCTGACGACAATGAGTCGGACGACGATGAAAAAATAGCTCTCACAGCTAAGCATTTCCGAAAGTTCCTCAAATTTAACAAAGCCAACCGCTTCAGACGGGACAATGAGGAAGATCCGGCGTGTTATCAATGCAGAAGACCCAGACACATCAAGAGGGACTGTCCGATGATAAGAAAAGACTCAAGCAAGTACGAGAAGCCTAGCAAGGGAAGCTCGTCCTCCAGAAAATTTGCCAACACAAGCATTTGGTGTGAGAGTGACGCAAGCGACTCCGACAATGACAAAGAGTGCAAACACAATGCCAACGTTTGTCTCATGGCAACCGATGAGGTACTTGATGATCTCTCCCTAAATACTCTTACTTATGATGATTTGGAGAAAGCTATCCTTGAATTGCATGAAGAGCACAAAGGTGTTAGGAATAAATATAAGAAATCTCTAAAAGAGGTTGATGCTCTTCAACTTGAAGTAGAAAGACTCTCAAGCATCATTATTGATGTAAAGGGAAAATCTTCTGCTTCTGACACGGATGAGATAGAGTCTTTGCGACTCAAGTTTCAAGAATCTCGTGACACCATCAAGAAAAAGGATGATGAGATTCAATCCATGAGAAGTTCTTATGAATTTGCTATGCACAAAGTTCAAGATGCTAATAAGATAGAATATGATACTTCTATTAAGTATAATGATCTTCTTATACAGAGTAAGAAATTAGGTAATAAGAACACTACTCACATGCATACTCCAAGACACCTCCACACTCATCACAATGCTAGGCATACTTCTTACATGAACACTACACACAAATCCTTTTCTAACACAAGAAAATGACCATTTGTTAAGAAAAATACTTCGCATCATGCTTTTTATTATCATCATCACAATACTAATGTTAGAGCTCCTCGCACTAGAGATTCACATATGTATGATTCTCACATATCTTCTTCTAAATCCTCTATAATTTGCAATTACTGTGGCTTGCTCGGACATACGACCAATTATTGTCATACAAGGAAACTTGTTGATAAGAAAGTTTTATGTGGGTTCCTAAGACTAACACTCAAGGACCCATACGATCATGGGTACCAAAATGTTCATCTTCAACTTATGTTGTAGGTGAAGAGTCCTTCTCATGCTAGAAGCAAGTGGATTTTCGATAGCGGTTGTTCACGGCACATGACCGGGAATGCTTCATTATTTACAACGCTATCGATGAAGAAGGAAGGACACGTCTCTTTTGGTAACAATCTTAAAGGTCACATTATAGAAAATGGTAATATAGGTTCCCCTCCTTATCCTTGTATTAAGAATGTGTGTCTTGTTACTAATCTTAAACACAATCTTCTTAGTATTAGTCATCTTACCGATAATGGTTATGATATCAAGTTTGTTAAGCTCAAATGCTTCATTACCGATAGCTCAAATAGATCTATTATTTATGAAGGTATTAGAGAAAACAATATCTATGTTTTATATCTTGTCGAAGACAGTAACAATGACAGGTGCTTAGTTTCTAAGAACGATGAGAGTTGGCTTTGGCACATGAGGCTCGGACACGCCAACATGGATACCATCTCTCGTCTTGCTACCAAGAAGCTCGTAAGAGGACTCCCAAGTATCCCGTTCAAAAAGGATATGGTGTGTGAAGAATGCGAAAAGAGTAAGTTAACAAAGTCATCCTTCAAATCAATCAACTCTGTGAGTACTTCTAGACCTCTTCAACTTATTCATATGGATCTTTTTGGTCCCAGTAGAGTTGCTAGCCTTGGAGACAAGCTTTATGCTTTTGTTTTGGTTGATGATTTTTTGAGATTTACTTGGGTTATTTTTCTTGCTTGCAAAAGTGATACTTTTCGTGAATTTGTTGCTTTTTGTAAACGTGTTTAAAATGAGAAAGGATTTTCTATTAACAAGATTAGAAGTGATCATGGAGGAGAATTTGATAATGCCGATTTTAAAAGATTTTGTGAAAAGAATGGTTTTGGACATGATTTTGCTTGTCCACGAATTCCTCAACAAAATGGTGTTGTGGAGAGAAAGAATATAACCCTTGGCGATATGGCCCGGGTTATGTTAAACCAATATAAGCTCCCCCAATATTTTTGGGCGGAAGTCGTTAATACGGCATGTCATGTTATAAATAGGGTCTTGATTAGACCTATTTCTAAGAAGACTCCTTATGAGCTTTGGTTTGACAAAATTCCCTCTATTGAATATTTTAAAGTTTTTGGTTGTAATTGTTTTATTTTGAATACCAAGGATAACCTAGACAAGTTTGAAGAAAAAGCCTATGAAGAAATATTCCTTGGATACTCAACTCATAGTAAAAGTTTTCGTGTTTTTAATAAAAGAAGTCTTGTTGTCGAAGAGTCAATCAATGTCTCTTTTAATGAACTTAACTCTTCTACATTCTCCTCTTCCGAGGATATCGATGACATCCCGTTTGGGTTGGAGAACTCCTCTATTGAAGATCGTCCTTCTTCATCTAACAATGAAGTTGTGACTCCAACAAAAGAGTCTCCTCCTCTCGAGCCTCCTCAAAAGGATCTCCCAAAAGAATGGAGATTTGTCACCAATCATCCTAAGGAACTTATCATTGGGGATCCTTCCTCCAGTGTTAGCACTAGATCCTCCACTCATGATCTTTGTGCAAACGTGGCTTTTATCTCTCAAATAGAGCCTAAAAATATTAATGATGCTTTTCTTGATGAATTTTGGATGATAGCGATGCAAGAGGAGCTAAATCAATTTGAGCGAAACAAGGTTTGGGAACTTGTCCCAAAACCTAGCAATCACCCCATCATTGGAACAAAATGGGTGTTTCGAAACAAACTTAATGAAGATGGGTTAGTGACTCATAACAAGGCCCGATTGGTTGCTCAAGGCTATAATCAAGAGGAAGGCATTGACTACGACAAAACCTATGCTCCGGTTGCACGTCTTGAATCCATTCGTATGCTTTGTGCTTTTGCTTGTTTTAATGACTTTAAGCTCTTTCAAATGGATGTTAAGAGTGCTTTTCTGAATGGTATTATTAAAGAGGAAGTTTATGTTAAACAACCTCCCGGCTTTGAAGATTTTCAATTTCCTAATCACGTGTTCAAACTCCATAAAGCCCTTTACGGCCTCAAACAAGCTCCCCGTGCTTGGTATGAGCGCCTTAGCTCCTTTCTTGTTTTACACAATTTTTCAAAGGGGAAAGTCGACACAACACTTTTTATCAAATCCCATAATAGCACTCTTATTGGTTCAAATTTATATCGATGACATTATTTTTGGTTCTACTAACAACATACTTTGTGTAGAATTTGCTAAAGTTATGCAGGAAGAATTTGAAATGAGTATGATGGGTGAGCTATCATTCTTTTTGGGATTACAAATCAAACAAGGACTCAAAGGGACCTTCATCAATCAAGCAAAATATACAAAGGTTCTCCTCAAGCATTTCGAACTTGACTCATCCAAATCAATGAGGACTCCTATGGCAACAATGACAAAGCTTGACCATGATGAAGATGACACATCGGTTGACATCCGTAAGTATTGAGGTATGATTGGTAGTCTACTTTATCTTACTGCTAGCCGTCCTGATATCATATTTAGTGTATGTCTTTGTGCACAGTATCAAGCAAATCCAAAGGAATCGCACTTATGTGCCGTAAAGCATATTTTTCGATATCTCAAATGTATCATGAACATGGGCCTTTGGTATCCGAAATATTCATCCTTTGAGCTTCACGGCTTCTCGGATGCAGATTTTGCTGGATGCAAGATTGACCAAAAAAGCACTAGCGGCATATGCCAATTCCTTGGAAAATCCTTGGTATCGTGGTTTAGTAAGAAACAAAATTATGTTGCTCTTTCAACCACTGAGGCCGAATATATTACGGTCGGTAGCTGTTGTGCACAAATTCTTTGGATGTCACAAACACTATTAGATTATGGCATTTCTCATTCTTGCACCCCTATTAAATGTGATAACACTAGCTCGATCAATCTCACGAAAAACTCGATTTGTCACTCACGCACGAAGCACATTGAAATTAGACACCATTTTCTTCGTGACCATCAACAAAAGGGGGATATTCGTCTTGAATTTATTGACACTACTTATCAGTTAGCCGATATTTTCACCAAACTGCTTCCGGAAGATCGCTTCACTTTCCTTTGCCAAGAATTAGGCATTTTATCTTTTGACCCATAAATCTTCTTGGCCGGCACACCGACAGACGACTCATTCTAAAAAAAACAAAGACGTGGACCTTCTGCTCAAATTGTCCGCCTTTTGGACAAAGAGAGATAGGATACTTTTGAATCAGATTGGATCTCATCCAAATTTCGTAGCATACAAATGAGTGTAGCTATTACTATTTCATCTAAGTTGAATAACCGAGGGCTTTATTTTGATATGGATTCTGATAACTCGAGAAATCCCAATACCGATAAGGAAAAGGGTATTTTATAACAAAGTTTTCGTGTTGTTGATTCCTAGGTGTAGTGCTTCTTCCCCTATGCCTCCTATTGGTACTAGTGGACCTGCAATACAGAACCTATAGGTATAACCTTTTGTTCAATACTAAAATCGACAATTAAAGTATCCGAGGCTGGATCAATCGAGGATACACGACAGAAGGAATTGTTCTATCTCCAAACTTTACCTTCACCAAGCGTAGGTTTTTCCATAATTAGGTTCTTTCTATTCAGTATACCGACGGCATGCCGTTTTTCGATTCAGAATTAGGTTCTATCTCAAAACTCGGCATACCGTCGGCATACGTCGACATACCGACGGTATGCCGGTTCGCGGCGGACAGCTGTTCCAACTCAAAATCTGGGCCCACGTTTCTTCTTTCCCACTTTATTCTTTCTTCCTCTCATTAATACCCTTTCACATCAATCCTTTCCCCATTTATTAACCACCTACTCCTCTCATCTTCTCCATATCATAACTTACAATCTCATTAACCACCCATTCCCTCCACTTCCCATAACTCCTCCTTAATCTCCTTCATTTCAAATTCAACCTTCCCATTCCCAACTCCAACCGTTCACCTCCCTCTTTCTCTATTAAAACCCTATTTTTTACTTCTTCTCCCTACACATCTCATCCTCACCTCAAACCCTAACCTTCTTCTCCAACTTTCCTTCATGGCCAATCCGAAGCGTCCCCGCTCCTTCTCCACCTTCTTAAATCCCTTCATTCCGGTGGCTCTCCCTCATGGATATGATCAGCGGGTCTTTTCCTCCTCCTTGGCGGCCGAGACTTGGTTTCAATACTTCGTCCACCATAATGTCTTCAAGGGCCGAGCAATCAATTGGAACCTCTTCCTCGGCCATGTCTCTCTATTCGACGAGGCCGGACTATCTTGCCTCCTTCGACGTCAGATACCCGTCTACCCCGCCGTCGTTCGTCTCTTCTACTGCAACTTGGTCCCGGACGATGAGCACGGTACCATACAGTCGATGGTCAATGATCGTCATTTCCGTTTCACGTCTCGGGACATCGGCAACATCCTCAGCATCCCGGACAGAGGCGAAGCTCTGCCATCCTTGGCTGCTCTTCACTCTTCGGCGACGTCCCCCTTCGACGAGTTCTGCCACATTATTTGCAAGGGCCCCAACCCTCCTTCTATTCCGGCCCTTTCTGCACAGCTGGAGCCATTTTACTACGAGCTCCATAAGATTGTGTGCCACACACTTTATCCAAAGGGCGACAACTATGACGCCATTACCGGCGACGCCCTGGTGTGCATGTACTACCTCTATGCAAGGAAGTCTTTCTCCTTTCCTAAGACTCTCCTTCATGCCTTCAAAGGCGTCATGCCAGCGGGGAAGCAGAACCTCTATTACCTTCATCACTCTCCTTCTGGAAGCCAAGCAAGTCAATCTCTCCCTTTGCTCCTCGGACGGTGTCCCTTCCTACCTCGCTGTTTCCCGCTCCGCTAGTGGTGCCTCCACTTAGCGTGCTTCTTCTTCCCAAGAGCCGCCAACTTCCACTCCTGCTGCTCCCGCATCTACTCCTCCTGCCCCCGGCCACTACATGCCGCTCACTCAGCAGTATTTCGACATGCGTATGACGCAGGCAGACGAACAGATGCGGGCTCACACTCGTGGCCTTGGCACTCTGATTCAGTCCCGCTTCCATGACCAGGCATATTTTATTCAGCGCACTATTCAGGACCGGGACATGTTTCTGGATCTGAATCTTCAAGATCCAATGTACCAGGCCTCGTGCTTTTTCGATCCCAATGCCTATGGGTTTATGTACCCGGACGACATTGATCCTTATGGCGCTTTTCACCAGGCTCAGGATGGTGGGGACGATCCGGCGGACGACTAGGAGTGGCTTCCTTTTGATGATGGTGTCGAATAATGAGTGTCTTAGTTTTGTGTGTTTGTTGTTATTCTGTCTTTTGCGGTCCTTCGGGGACCTATGTTTGGTTGGATCTAGTAGTTTGCAGTCCTACGGGGACTTGGTATTTGTCTTTCTCTTGTTGGTAAACTCTCGTAGAGGAGAGTCTTTTAAATTGTCTTATGTAGTATGAGTGTCTTGCATGTATTAATCTCTAACTTCCATATATCAATACATTCTTTTTATTCTATGCTTTTGTCCATATTATTGCTATATTTTATTTCTGTTTTTTTTACATCTTTGACTTAGTGACAAAGGGGGAGAAAACGTATTGAGGGGGAGTTGTCTACCTACGGGGGAGTTACTCCCTGAAGATGCTATCTCTTTATTTTGTCAATTATCAAAATGGGGGAGATTGTTGGCACATTTTATTTTGATATATTAACAGCATCTTCGTAGTTGAGTTTTCTATATCTTCAGATTCATATCTTCTCAGAAGCTCTACTACATAAAGTTTCTTCTTTCAAGTGCTACCATCCTTTGCATTGAAGACTGAAGCAGATACCGGCGCTCCTTGCAGAGACGGCTTCCTACCTGCTTAAAGTCTTCGAGTCTGTACAAGGTCTAGGTATATCTGTAAACACTTAAGGACGGATGACAAGTAAAAGCATAAGTCAAAAATCAATTTCTTACAGAGCGGCATGCCGGCGGTATGCTCCGGCATACCGGCGGTATACCGTTTTTATCGTCAACAAAGTTGCTGTGACAAATTGTCGGCACACCGGCGGTATGCTCCGGCATACCGGCGGTATACCGTTTTTATCACCCACAAACTTGCTGTGACAAATTGTCGGCATACCAACGGTATGCTCCGGCATACCGACGGTATACCGCTTAGTGGACCACAAAAACGTTCTGTGATAAAACGTCGGCATACCGACGGTATGCTCCGGCATACCGACGGTATACCATTTTTGTTTGCCTGAGAACGTTCTGTGATAAAACGTCGGTATACCGACGGTATGCCGCGACATACCGACGGTATACCGGGTTATAATTATTTGATTTTTGAATTACTCTGACTAGCATTAGTAGCCGTATTTAATGCTCTCAAACGGTCATTAATATGACCGTTACTATTTGGCCGGTATACCGACGGTATGCCGCTGCATACCGACGGTATGCCGGTCTACCTGTATCCAGAGCATTAAATGCCACCCACTCTTGTCACGACCCGTACCCGGTTTTCGGGCACGAGCTCGTGAGCAAGCCAGCTACGTATCGAGCGGACTCCATCCCGACTCGAGTACGTATAAGCTGTTAAGGTTATGTCTAATCTAAGCTATATCTCAATCCACATGAATCATATAAACAAGAATGAACAAGTATGAGTCATGGTCTGCAGCCCATTAGCATATTGTTCGATTAGACTCTAAGAATGGTATGAGTCTATAAATAAGCAGAGTATATCATGGTATGGAATATAAACCACGAGAAGATAATAAAGAAATATCACAAGGAAATACCTGTATCATACATCGCAATCCCCTATCATCTTGCTCTGCTAACTAACTCCATGTAGTCGCTAAACCTGAAGAGATCATCAGGTCCTCAGAGGACTAGCAATATACATAAAACATGCCTATCTAACAGTTTAATCATGCAATAATATATACTGGATATAAACAGGAACTAGACAGAAGAGTGACAAGTGGCTACTGACAGGTAACTATGAACTCGGATACGGGATCAAGTATGCATAAATGAACTGCTGGTAGATTAATGGATAACCAACCTTCGCCCCGATTGTGGATTTGCAGGTCAGTTTCAAGACAAGTCACCCTCGCCCCGATTGTGGACTTGCAGGTGCAAAGGCAACCCTCGTCCCGTGTGTGGACTCGCAGGTTGTGGGAAAGACAAAGGAATAGCAGTTCACTCACTCATACTTACATACACGACTCAATCAAGACACGGGTGAAGACACGACACGACCCAATCACTATACACGAGAGAACCAGTCCAATATGAACTACAAGGCTAACCATGTACATAGACTATATCTATACTAGCAAGCACGATATACAAATCACAAGTAAATAACCAACTGGTAAAACTGTATAATAATAGAAATATGCATGTAAATAAACTGTAGAGGGAGGCAAGGTATACTTGCCTGGTGGCAGCACGAAGAACCAATAAATACCGTCAACTGGTAAGCCATACAGTCCAAGTCATCACAACTGTCTCCGAAAGCTGAAACAAATATCGCCAACATTCTCAGAATAGTCAAATTAGCTAGGATTGCCTGTCCTTAAGTCCAATTCTGGACACAGGGGCAAAACGATAATTTCGGGCAAAAACTATGTCCGCCGTTGGACCCGCTTTGCACCGAAAAGCGTACCAGAGTTAATGGTCTCTAAAGTCGTCAAACTACATATCTACGAATCCAGTTTTCCGATACGAACCCAACCGTATGTTCAGAGTTGGATTCCGGCAGGTCGTGCACAAAATCGCCCGTTGAGTGGGACCGTGGGACCCGCAAAACGGTGATTTTATCAACGGTCTCAGAATCGGACCAAACTTGGCATACAGGACCAAAAAAATGATACGGTCCTGTTGGCACAAGTTTCGTCTCGATCTGACGAGTGTGCACAAAGTAATTGGAGAATTTGCAAAGTGCAAGATACGGTAAATTTTGACGAATACGCATCAAATTCGTCGCGCACACGCAACCAATTTGAATTCCGTCAAAGCCCACACGACCACGTAACCATTACGCAGCTTTCGATGTGTTCGGTTCACGACCACGTCGTCCGGATTGGCGTGACGCACGTCGTGTGGAACAATTTCAATGTTTTTAAAATAGGTTTTAGGAAAACTTTGGGATTCGATTTCTCGACGCTCAGTCGATGAATTCAAATTCTGCAAGAAGTGATTCGAAGCCCTACATGTTGTCTAAAAGTATCTTTAAATAGATTTTCTAATATTGGACTGGATTGATCGGGAACGATCCTCGAACATGGGGGTTTGGGCTGAACTAGTGCTATGTTTTCTACAGGATTTCGACCAACTTTGGGTCGATCTCACGGACTGGTCGTGCACCCTATACGTAATCTAAATACTGGGGTTTAGAGGCGGTCATGTTGGCTTTCCAGAATAATTTACGGAACGACAATCGGTTAAGTGTATGCAGAGAAAAACGGTGTCGAAGTTACCTCCGCGACTGCAACTGTCGCTGAACGCCCTGTTCTCGCGCACGCGGCCCTCTGGTCGCCGTCCGGCGGTGGCGCGTGCCGCCTGGAGGTCGGGGCTGGCCGCCTGGGTGTGGTAGCGCACGTAGGTATTAGGGTTTGCGTGTTTTCTCTTTTTTCAGTCCCTCGATCTCTCGATCCCTCGCGCAGATATGAACGGCTGTATATATGCGCTCTGTTGGCTTTGTACACAGTAGGAATGGGGTTGGGCTTGAGCCTGCCCTGTTCAGGTTTGGGCTAAGGCCTGTGCTGGGTTAGGCCGCTATTCCTTTCCTTCTCTTTTTATATCTCTATTATATATAACATATGTATAAATATATTCCTATACATATATTTTCTCTATTATATATAACATATGTATAAATATATTCCTATACATATATTCCTATACATATATATATACGCACTTACGTATATACAATATATATTTTATTTATATATACACATATATTTATATATCTATATATATAATCACTTACGTAAAAAAAAAAATATATATATATATATATATATATATATATATATATATATATAATATATATATATATATATATATATATATATATATATATGCCTATATACACATATAATATTTATATGTATATACACACAAAAATATATAATAATAACGATGTAATAAGAATAATATAATAATAAGAATAATGATAATAATAATAATGAGAATAATATAATAATAACAATATGATTATAATAACGAGAATAATATAATAATAACAATAATAATAATAAAAATAATAACCTACTAAAATGTCCACTAAGAGTCCTTGGTGAACATATCATACCCCGTCTGGCCCTAGAATTTCGTATAGTTATTCGAAAACACCATTTAATTATTAACACTGAAATATTAACTATTTAGAAAATATTTATCAAGTCCTAAAATAGATAAAAAATATTTGTACACCCCTAAAATGTCTACATGACCGTCTTTGATCTTTCTACATGCCTACATAGGCTCGGATTTGACTTGGGTCTAATCTGGACAGGTTCGGTACAACCGGGTTCCCGAAAACTCAATATAATTAAATAATAAATAAAATCTTCGGTAGGGTTAAGTCGCAACTCTGCCTGGTTTTCCTAGTTAGGACACACCGATGGCTTGGCCTTCCTCTACCATGGTTAAACACTAGTCCAAGCACGCCACTGCACTATCCGTGCCATGATTCCTAGTCACCTTGTACTCCAAATCTCAACATGGCCAAAGTCATCTACCGTAATAATTAACTAAATAATTAATCCTAGAATTTTAAAAATCACAATTTAATCCAAATAAATAATAGAAAAATAATTCGACAATTTCCGGGAAGGGGAGCTACAAATCTACCCACCTTAAAATAATTTCATCCTTAAAATTTTAATCCATAACTATTCCTTATGATTTAATAAGAAGTCTACTAGAACCTTAATCTCCTTAAATTTTATTTTCTCAAAAAAATTTATAAACTCCTCATACTCATTTTGTAACTACAAACCCTCGAGGACTTCTACCCACCTTTGGTCACGCTACTCCTCCAAATACAGTCACTAAAGTCTTCTAACTAGTTGCTAACAGGTCTATCAACATATATCTAGGGCGTACGGTATCTATAATCCCTCCTATCTATAGACAACCAAATATTCAATAGTCAAACAATATTATTCTATAACCTAAGGATTTCTGATGAATCATAGACAGCACGATCGTTCGTCCCTTCGAAATAAAGAGGGACGAGAATCAATGGTACGGAAAGCAAGGAAGTATAATCGAGAGCAAATATGGAGTTTTCAAGGACGTAGAGAATTTCTAGGGAATTTTTCAAGGCAGTGTGGATTGAGATTTCTAAGGTCTAGTCAAGGTCGCAGGCTCGTATCAGTACAGTTACGTAACCGATACGATATGCTCTGACCTGCATGGGCCACCACAAAAACTTGTCATGACCCGCACCCGGTTTTCGGGCACGAGCTCGTGAGCAAGCCAGCTACGTATCGAGCGGACTCCAGCCCGACTCGAGTACGTATAAGCTGTCAAGGTCATATCTAATCTAAGCTATATCTCAATCCACATGAATCATATAAACAAGAATGAACAAGTATGAGTCATGGTCTGCAACACGTTAGTATATTGTTCGATTAGACTCTAAGAATGGTATGAGTCTATAAATAAGCAGAGTATATCAAGGTATGGAATATAAATCACGAGAAGATAATAAAGAAATATCACAAGGAAATACCTGTATCATACATCGCAATCCCCTATCATCATGCTCTGCTAACTAACTCCATGTAGTCGCTAAACCTGAAGAGATCATCAGGTCCTCAGAGGACTAGCAAGATACATTAAACATGCCTATCTAACACTTTAATCATGCAATAATATATACTAGATATAAACAGGAACTAGACAAAAGACTGACAAGTGGCTACTGACAGGTAACTATGAACTTGGATACGGGATCAAGTATGCATAAATGAACTGCTGGTAGATCAATGGATAACCAACCCTCGCCCCGATTCTGGACTCGCAGTTCAGTTTCAAGACAAGTCACCCTCGCCCCGATTGTGGACTCGCAGGTGCAAAGGCAACCCTTGCCCCGTGTGTGGACTCACAGGTTGTGGGAAAGACAAAGGAATAGAAGTTCACTCACTCATACTTACAGACATGACTCAGTCAAGACACGGGTGAAGACACGACACGACCCAATCACGATACACGAGAGAACCAGTCCAATATGAACTACAAGGCTAACCATGTACATAGACTATATCTATACTAGCAAGCACGATATACAAATCACAAGTAAATAACCAACTGGTAAAATTGTATAATAATTGAAATATGCATGTTAATAAACTGTAGAGGGAGGCAAGGTATACTTGCCTGGTGGCAACGCGAAGAACCAATAAATACCGTCAACTGGTAAGCCATACAGTCCAAGTCATCACAACTGTCTCCGAAATCTGAAATAAACATCGCCAACATTCTCAGAATAGTCAAATTAGCTAGGATTGCCTGTCCTTAAGTCTAATTCTGGACACAGGGGCAAAATGGTAATTTCGGACAAAAACTATGTCCGTCGTTGGACCTGCTTTGCACCGAAAAGTGTGCCAGAGTCAATGGTTTCTAAAGTCGTCAAACTATATGTCTACGGATCCAGTTTTCCGATACAAACCCAACCGTATGTCCAGAGTTGGATTCCGGCGGGCCGTGCACAAAATCGCCCGTTGAGTGGGACCGTAGGGCCCGCAAAACGGTAATTTTATCAACGGTCTCAGAATTGGACCAAAATTGGCATACAGGACCAGAAAAATGATACGGTCCTGTTGGCATAAGTTTCGTCTTGATCTGACGAGCATGCACAAAGTAATTAGAGAATTTGCAAAGTGCACGATACGGTAAATTTTGACGGATACGCATCAAATTCGTCGCGCACACGCGACCAATTTGAATTATGTCAAAGCCCACACGACCACATAACCATTACGCAGCTTTTGATGCATTCGGTTCACGACCACGTCGTCCGGATTGGCGTAACGCACGTCGTGTGGAACAATTTAATGTTTTCAAAACAGGTTTTTGGAAACTTTGGGATTCGATTTCTCGACGCTCAGTCGATGAATTCCAATTCCGCAAGAAGGGATTTGAAGCCCTACATGTTGTCTAAAATTCTCTTCAAATAGATTTTCTAATATTGGACTGGATTGATCGGGAACGATCCTCGAACATGGGGGCTTGGGCTGAACTAGTGCTCTGTTTTCTACAGGTTTTCGTCCAACTTTGGGTCGATCTCACGGACTGGTCATGCACCCTATATGTAATCTAAATACTGGGGTTTAGAGGCGGTCATGTTGGCTTTCCAGAATAATTTACGGGACGACAATCAGTTAAGTGTATGCGGAGAAAAACGGTGTCGAAGTTACCTCCGCGGCTGTAACTGTCGCTGAACGCCCTGTTCTCGCGCACGCGCGCACAGCCCTCTGGTCGCCGTCCGGCGGTGGCACGCGCCGCCTGGAGGTCGGGGCTGGCCGCCTGGGTGTGGTGGCGCACGTAGGTATTAGGGTTTGCGTGTTTTCTCTTTTTTCAGTCCCTCGATCTATCGATCCCTCGCGCAGATATGAGCGGCTGTATATATGTGTTCGGTTGGCTTTGTATATAGTAGGAATGGGGTTGGGCTTGAGCCTGCCTTGTTCGGGTTTGGGCTAAGGCCTGTGCTGGGTTAGGCCGCTATTCCTTTCCTTCTCTTTTTATGTCTCTATTATATATAACATATGTATAAATATATTCCTATACATATATTTTCTCTATTATATATAACATATGTATAAATATAACATATGTATAAATATATTCCTATACATATATATATACGCACTTACGTATATACAATATATATTTTATTTATATATACACATATTTATATATCTATATATATAATCACTTACGTATATATATATATATATATATATATATATATATATATATAATATATATATATATATATATATATATATATATATATATATATATATATATATATATATATATACACATATATAATATTTATATGTATATACACACAAAAATATATAATAATAACGATGTAATAAGAATAATATAATAATAACAATAATGATAATAATAATAAGAATAATATAATAATAACAATAATGATAATAATAATGATAATAATAATGAGAATAATATAATAATAACAATATGATTATAATAACGAGAATAATATAATAATAAAAATAATAATAATAATAATAACCTACTAAAATATCCACTAAGAGTCCTTGGTGAACATATCATACCCCGTCTGGCCCTAGAATTTCGTACAGTTATTCGAAAACACCATTTAAATATTAACACTGAAATATTAACTATTTAGAAAATATTTATCAAGTCCTAAAATAGATAAAAAATATTTGTACACCCCTAAAATGTCTACATGGTCGTCTTTGATCTTTCTGCATGCCTACATAGGCTCGGATTTGACTTGGGCCTAATCTGGACAGGTTCGGTACAACCGGGTTCCCGAAAACTCAATATAATTAAATAATGAATAAAATCTTCGGTAGGGTTAAGTTGCAACTCGGCCTGGTTTTCCTAGTTAAGACACACCGATGGCTTGGCATTCCTCTACCATGGTTAAACACTAGTCCAAGCACGCCACTGCACTATCCGTGCCATGATTCCTAGTCACCTTGTACTCCAAATCTCAACATGGCCAGAGTCATCTACCGTAATAATTAACTAAATAATTAATCCTAGAATTTTAAAAATCATAATTTAATCCAAATAAATAATAGAAAAATAACTCGACAATTTCCGAGAAGGGGAGCTACAACTCTTGGTTTCTCTATAAATGAAAGCTTTCTCTCTCATTAAGTTTTTTACCAACTCTTGCCATAAATTTTCCAAGCAACCAAGAGCTCCACCATTAATACTCTACCAAGCTTTTAATTGTCATCCTCTCCTAAAGTGCTAGAGTATTTAAGAGTTATAATTTTCGATCTTCACGTGTTAGAAGATCAACAAGTTCTCTTCTCATTTGTTTGAAGTTGGCGAGCCTTCGTAAGAAAACTCGTGTGTTGAAGTTGGCGAGTCTTCGGATCCAAACTCGTGTTGAAGTTGGCGAGTTCTTCGGATCCAAACTCGTGTGTACTATTTGATTAAATAGTGGATTTAAGCCGGAGAGAGTTCCGGGACTAGATTGCCTCAAGCGAGGATACCAGGATACATCTTGTGTTTGATCTTCTTACTCTTTACTTTTATTTGTCATATATTGCTTCTGTTGCTCTAGTTATTTTTTATTTTCCTATTTACCCCCCTCTAGGGTTCTACAACATAAACTCAAACGTTCCAGAGGCTGATGAGTCCCAAATCCATACATCTCTAGTCAGATTCGGATCTCGTTTAGCTTCCTCCACTTCAGCCCGCAGCCTTCTTCCAATCGGGTAGGCATCTGACTGCCAAATCCCACCCACGAAGAGATGGTTACTCGATCATTCTCATTTCCCCAAAGTTCCAGTTCCTTCCAACCTAACAAATATACAACACTTTTATGAGAACCAAGGATCCAACCATAGATTAGTATTGTCTCCATTACCAAGCACTCTAGTTATCCCACATTAAAGGTTCTGCCTGCTCTTAAGGATCAATTTGTATGTCATGGAATAATTATTATTGCTTCCTTGTGTCTAGAAATTCCTTCATTTAAATACCTGGCAGATCTACGTCCAATCCGCCTACAGTGAGCCACCTTCTAAAAACTTCCATGCTAATTTCACTCCAGCAATCTCACGGATAGTGAATAGAGATTTCAACTCGACATCGCCTTCTGACTTTGGATGACAATTGGACCAAGCAATAGAGTGCATACCACCCCTCCGCACATCGTTTCTCTATTCTTCGAATACTTGCCATCGACAACATAATAGCTTGTAGCCAGAACATAGCAATGATAGTTATAACCGAGTGTATTAAGTCAATTCGTCCCCCAAATGACAGATTTTGGACAAGCCATCTTTCTATTATACGTTGAACATACTCTACTATCACGTCCCGATCCCGCAGAGTCCTTTCATCCTCGCTTCAGACTATGTGGAACCATAAGTCCTCGCTTGGGCGTGATGTTGTGCAAGCCTAAGTTGCGCTTGCACAAGGTCAGGACCTATAACAAGACAAGATAGACAAATATCGACAGCATGCAGCAGAACATGAAGCAGATAATTGAAGCAGCAGCGAACATATTGCAGAATAATATTAAACACAAGGTAGCAGAAACAATTCTCTTTATTGATTTTATTTGAACAGATTATAAGCTCTCAATTCTCTCTGATACAATGTTTACATTCTCTCAGAAACTTTACAGATTATAAGAATCCCGTTTCATACATTACATCCCTTTATATACAAAACCAACTCTTGCAACAAATGTCCATCTGTTGGCATCTCTTCTGATTTCTGACTCCTGAGGATGAGGTTTGGGCTATCGCTTCGGACTATCATTCTTGATGCGTCTTGCACTTGCGTGCAGACTGATGATGGGTCAGTATATCAACATACTAGTGATTGTGAACAAATGCTATATTTGTCTGAAATGAACACTAATTCATTTAGTGAAAAAATATTTTTTGTGATATAATCTTGCTACTTTTACCTATGTTCATTTCATGCAGTTCAGAGTCAGTTTATATCTTTTGAAAACACTTTCAAAAAGCCAACATATTATTTCTTTCATTTTAAGCATACAGGGAACTATTCATTTCATCCACGATGACTACTCATTTCTTGTAATGTTCGCAGTGTGTTTCATGAACCATAATCATTTTTTAGGGACAAAAGTATTGGCATTCTTTTCTTTTATTCAAGACATTCTCAGGGTCAGATTACAAGCATGATTATCAGAAGTTTTCTTTGAAAGAGACATAACAATTCTTAGCAACAATGTATCACATTTTAGTGATTCTTGTTAGCCCAAAGATCTAACTATGTTTTCGATTGTGGTTATTCGGTTAAGTTTAACATTATGATATCACTAATATTTATGCTATCTCTATAGCATTGATACTTAAACTTTGCATAATCCTAATGTGCTTTATCTTATCATACTTGTTACATGTATATTGCTTTGTTCGTCTAACATGTATTTGTAGAAAAGTAATTAACAAGATCAAATATAGACATATGCAATGAAGGAATCATGGTGTGCCAAAGACGATGGTATTCCACAAAGATTTCTCTGAACCACCCGACGACATCTTCGGAGCCACGCACCCGGAGGTTCCGTTACCCGGTCAACGGACGGAGGTCGAGGGGGCAGCACCCCCGTCGGGGGTTCGGGTATAATGACTATAGTTCGTATTACGTATTTTAAAATACGTGTATGTATTTTATCTTGTATTGTATGATTCCTTGCTTGGCTTATCTTGGCATTACATGGCTTGGTCTATTTTGGGTTGGTTCGGCTAGGCTTGGGTTGCCTTGGTTCATCATGAACCAAGGGGAGAACCCTTACCTACCACCACCATCATCCTTTATTAACTCATTCCCTGATTCTCTCTCTTCATTTACTACTTCTTCTCCACCATTACTTCTTCAACCACCAGAAAAGAGAGCTTAGGCAAGTGTAGCTTGCTTCATGGAGGAACTTTATTTTTATTGTTCCATTCTCTTCCTCTCGAGGTTCTAACACACTTTAGTACTTAGCATTTCTAATTTTTATGGCTCAATTTGTGTAGATCTAAGTTTATAGTATTTTCGAATTTCTTGGATTTTGATCTACTTAACAATATTATTTCCAAGTTTTGATGGTTCTATGCTGTAGAGAATTTTATTCTGCCCCATTTTGACCTATAAAAGTTCGGATTAGGACTCTAGATGAAGGTTTTATGAAGCTTGGAAGCCATGACTTGCATGGTTCTTCTTCTCGAAATAATGGAGAAGAAGAACAGTTCCGTAGCCGTATGAACTTCCGTGGCCGCATGAACTTCTGTAGCCGCTAGAAGTTCCATAGTCACATGAACTTCCATGGCCGCATGAAGTTCCGTGGCCGCATAAAATTCCGTAGCCGCATGAACTTCCGTGGCCGCATGAACTTCCGTGGCCGCATGAACTTTCGTAGCCGCATGAAGTTTCGTAGCCGCATGAACTTCCGTGGCCGCATGAAGTTCGGTAGCCGCATGAATTTCTGTGGCCACATGAAGTTTCGTAGCCGCATGAACTTCCGTAGCCGCATAAAGTTCCGTGGCCGCATGAACTTCCGTGGCCGCATGAAGTTTCGTAGCCGCATGAATTTTCGTGGCCGCATGAACTTCCGTAGCCGTATGAAGTTCCGTAGCCGCATGAATTTCCATGGCAGCATGAAGTTCCGTAGCCGCATGAACTTCCATGGCCGCATGAACTTCCGTAGCCGCATGAATTTCTCTTGATTCCCAGCCGCATAAGCGCGCATGCTTTTTGCCGCATGGCTCCCTCCTCAAGTCTTGTCCTCTTTATTATTATTTATTAATATTAATATTAGTATTATTAAACTAAAATGTCATATTATGTTTATGTCATGTAAATTTTGGCATATTTCCTGAACACGATAGTGGCCCGCCGTGGCACACTCTCGACAAGCAAACTGACATAATATATCATGATAAGCTGTTACGACAGCTAGCCTGACATGACAAGTATGAATGACCTGGACACCGTAGACAATTGCGTTTGTACAAATAAACCAGTACTGTCTTGCATCATGTCTAGGATAGGGATCCCTGGGTACCACGGTCAGGGATACCTACAATAATTGACTAAGGCTAATAAACTAAAATAATTCAGTAGACATGAAGAGATTTCCAGCTACAGGCAATCCCGTTATCTGGGCGCATTAAGTGGACTTGTAGCCTACCGACGAGTAGGGCACATTTTCAGCACACAGTCACGTGTTGCATTCTTCATAAATGGACATTCGACCTGGATAACCGGATGGTCTGCAGGGCTTGTGGCTGTTGGGATAATCTCATTGCATCTTGCTAGTAACTAGGCCTGTGATAACCCTAGTTAGTTAAAAGTATCAAGCCGTACTCTTGATTGGCCATGATTGATTGGATGGAGTTTATTCTAGTCTTATCCTGATCCTGTGCAAGATTGTGACATGACATGATTATTGATGCTTGCCTTAACAATAACGATCGTGGGTCTAGTTCTATTCAGGCGAAGGGTTACAACCCTGGTCCTTGTTTGGTTTAAGGGTTGTAACTTGGCTCCCGGAGCAGTTCTGTGTCCTCTCTTCGTTTATTGTCTTATTGTAATCCTATGCCATGTTCGTCATGTTTTACCTTACTTTAATACCATGATTATTTATACTGGCCTTAGTAATAAAGATCAGAGGTCCAGTTCTGTTCAGGCGAAGGGTTACAACCCCGGTCCTTGTTTGGTATAAGGGTTGTAACCTGGCTTCCGGAGCAGTTCTGTGTCCTCTCTTCGTTTATTGTCTTCACTGTACCAATAGTATTTGAGACGGGTTTCTATTCAGGTGAAGGGCTGCAACCCCGATCCTTATTTGGTTTAAGGGTTGTGACCTGGCTACTTGAATAGTTTTCTCGTACTCAGTTTACTGTTGTTATCTCTATTATTATCAGTTCTTTATTTATTATCTTTAATATTCTATTGTGATTTACTGGTTTTAGTTTCTAAGTGAAGCCTCCTTTATGGCACTTGCTCTTTCTGGGGTCTGACCCAGCTGATTTTGTGTAGCTAGATATCGGAGCAGCACCAGAGAATCCACCTGTCTTCCAGCCAGATGGTGACCACCAGATGTAACCCTGACGACGAGTGGGTTTCTTTTTGTCCTCCCACTTTATTGTAAAAATTATTCTTTTGAGGTGTTTAGCCGGCGAGCACGTGTTAGCTCGTATTGCACCTTTACTTACTGTCTACCTACGGGCTGTAACATGATTGACAGATCCTAGGGTTGATCATGTATGACTGAACTCTTGCTAGTCTTGACATTTTGTACGACTAGCTTCATGATCATCCAATATGTAATGTATGGGATGCCTTGCTATTATATATTTGGTGCTCTGACGTCTTGTAACTATTATTGCTTGCTTAAGATTGAGACAATAGGCTTATTCACGACCATAGAAGACTGTTGGCTTGTTGTTAAACCTTCATGTATCTAGACAGCCGTGACCGTATAGCGATGTGGGTTGTACTTCAATATACATAGCTGGCTATGTACGCCCGCTCTCCAGTATTCTGGTTCTGAGGCGTTACATCGGGGGTGAAGCTCCCGAAAGATATTCAATTTTCACAAACTGAGTATCTTTGGACTGTTGCCACCAAGAGAAAAAGCCAGCACCTATCAAAGGAAGAAGCCAAGCCATGCCATCATTATTTCAAGATTTTGAAGAAGCCTGCACTTGCCTAAGTATATATGCAGTCTGTAATGAGTCTTAGGAATATTTGTAAACACAAAAAATGAATGACAAAATCGAAAGCTATGGCATAAAATAACTTAGGATAATCTTCGGAATCCTGGGGATGATCCGACGGATCTCCGCAAAAATTCGGCAGAAGATCCGAATGGACTCACAGAATACCTTCTGTGATTGTTCGGATTATCCGATGGAAAACTGCAGAATTTCGACGGATTTTTCGTCCTGTTACCGTTTGCTTTCCAACGGTCGAATTTTATCGAAGATTGATCCCAACGGCTTTTTTTAGCTATTGGACTGTGCAGACGGATAATCCGACGAACTTTCGCAAAAATCCGGCGGATTATCCGTCAGCCTACTGAAAGTTGCATTATTGCACTTTCCTTTGCTTTGGTTATAAATAGCCTTGAACCCCTTCATTCAAGGTTGATGCTTTGAGCTTAAAAATTTCTAAATTACCAAAGCTCATCCATAAACAACTCTACAAAGTTTTTATTTGCCATCTATAAATTGTGTTAGAGTTATTAAGTTAAAAAGTGAGATCTCCATCTTATTGTACAAGGAGATCTAAACCTATTGTGAAAGGTTGAAGTTGGAGAGTTTTCGGATCCAAACTCTCGGTTGAAGTTGGAGAGTCTTCGGATCCAAACTCTCGGTTGAAGTCGAAGAGGTCTTCGGACTAAAGCTCTCGTATAAGAAGTTTGTGAGCCTTCGTAAGAAAATACATGTTGTACTATTTGCGATAATAGTGGATTAAAACCAGAAAGAGTTCCGGGACTGGAGTGTCCATTGGGAGGATTCCAGGATACATCGGATGTCGGTATTGTTGTTATTTCTTCTCTTGCACTTATATTTTTTAAATTGCATAATAGTAATCCCTTAATGCTTGATTAGTTAGCTTGACCCTATTCACCCCCCCTCTAGGGTTCCTACAATTGGTATCAGAGCGAGGACTCTATTGTTAGGCTTAACATCCTTAGAGTAGATCCTTGTTATTTTTCTATGGCATCGTATTCTACCTACTCCTCCTCCGATAAAGAGGGTTTTACTTCTAGTAGCATAGACAATCATGTTTCTTCTAAATGCAAGAAATGCTCTAAGTGGAAAGTCATGGCTAAACAATCCTTAGAGATTCTTGACAACCTTCATTCTACAAATGAAGAACTTTTTGAAAAGGTTATTCATTTAGAAGATGCAAATGAGTTTTTGAGAAATGAAAGCAATGATTTATTATCTAGACTTGATTATCAAAACTCATCTTGTGTTTCTTTAAAGAGTTTGAATGAGGCTTTAATTTTGAAAATTAAATCTCTTTCCTCAGCAATAGAAGATCTCAAGACTCAATCACATGAGTTATCTTATTTGCATGATTTTTCTATTGATGATTTAAAGAAACAAAATGATGCTTTTATCTCTAGAATTGCTAAAAGAGAATGATATTTTAAATGCTAAATTTGATTCTCTTACTTGCATGCATGATGATTTGTTATTAGAACATAATTTTCTTAAAACAAAATCTTCTCATGCTCACTTTAGAGATATTCATCATTCTACTATGTCACATGTTCATAACCATGCTCATTCTGATACATGTGCACACACTAGCATTAGGTGCTTTTATTGCTCTCACATTGGACACATGAGCGTTACATGCCCTATTCGTAGGACCTTTACTACCAAAGCTAGAGTAAGTGCTATATGGGTTCCTAAAGCTAATAAATGTAGATCCAAGTTTATTTGGATACCAAAGTCTTCATCTAATGTTGTAGGTGAAGCTTCTTGTATCGAAACATAGCACCGAGGAGCGTGTTGGTGGTTGCAAAGCTCAAATGTTATCTTCCAAGCAATTGCACCAACACAAGTGTGGCAACTAGGGCCACTTTGGTAACATGCGAAACGATTCTCTTTAAATAGTTTATATTTGTAGACTATAGCATGTTTCCTTTGACAACTTGCTACTAGCTCTCATTGATATATTTTAGTTGCTTATTATCTAAATCAATGAGAGATATGATACTAGCATGCTTAGCTATTTTCTTGTTATTTCTATTATCTAGCATGACTAGTTACTTAGCTTAAATGATTAGTTCACACTATGTAGTTTATCACTCATTTTCTATTAGTGTGACACATTTATATATGATGCTCGTTTCTTAATATTTATTTATAATGCATGCATATCACTCTAGTCGATAGGAGCTTGGTTTTGATTTGAGTTAATATGATTTTAACTCTCCGTCTTTAAATTTTTTGAGATAGTTATTGCTTACCGATTTCTCTTTAAATATATGTCTTATTTACTTTGAATCGGTATTTGCAAATATATGTGTTTAGCACAAGCTTCTTATTACTTGACAAGTATATACTTATACTTCTCTTTAATCTTGTGCTTGTATAATATATTTATTATTGATTCTCACATTTTATTTTGATTATCTTCTTGAGAATCAATTATGTCTTTGCCTAATAAAGTTTATTTATACATGTTTTTGAATTTGTGATGGTTTTTCAAATATTCATTAAGGATACATGACTATATTCATTAAATCTATATTTACATGTAGTTCATGTATTTCTTATATTGATATATTTTTTTGTATAAATACCTTCATGTGGACATATGAGTTAAACTCAAGTTTTGTATTAATTTGAAGAGTATTTATTTATGCTTGTTACTTTCAAACTTGTGATTACCTCATACTTTAGCTATTGATTCTTTTGACCAAATTTGTGTATCTCTTCTTGAATCAATTAGCTTCCTCCTTAAAGCTTTCCTTTGATGATATCCTCTTAACTTTTTGGTTGACACTATGGATACATGTTTTTAATTGATTTTTGATCTTTTCATGTATGCCTATTTGTGATATATATAGTTTCATATATATTAATGATTCATAACTTTTGATATTTATTTGGTTTATACCTTTAAGTTGGGATGTTGAGAGAAAATATTTATTAATGTCTTGCTCATGACTAAGTATGGATGTTCTTTTAAGAATCACATCGTTTTATGCTTTATCTTGATTTTAAATTTGCCTCCTTTATTAGTGTTTTTTTTTTTTGGTGTATATCTTTTATATTTTACTATAGTGCACTATGAAAGCTTTTTGAAAAATATGTTTCTTGCGATCTTTAGCTCTCTTTTGCTTTCTTGATCTTAATGATCTTTCTTTGCTCATTCCTTGGGTTTATGCTTCTTTTGAATTATTGTTGTCCAATAATTTTTCGTAGAACATAAGAATTCTTATAATTTATATATCTTATTTCTGATGCCTTCAACTATTATGGTTTGAGCTTTTGTGTTGAGATTTTCCATTTCTAGAGAATAGACTTATTTCATAATGGCTATAATATTTTGCATTCTCTATATCGATATATTATTTCATTATCTTGGATTAATCTCAACATTTGGCAAAAATATCTATTTTATTGTGTTTTCGTGAATAACTCTTTTGGCCTATACTTGATAAGATTCTAATTCATTTATTTGTTATATTATGCTCTTATCCTTGCTTAGTAAAGAATCTATAAATCATTTTGATCATTCAAAATACAATACCCTCATTGTGAACTCTAAGTTTAAGCAAGTATCTTTAGTGTTAGTGACTTAAGAGTTAATGAGCACATTTATCTTGATAATAGCCTTCTCATTAATCATAATTAATTATGTAGCTTGCTTATTTTTGATATATTGTTAAGCTATATAATTTGGTTCACTTTCACTCATCTAGCTATTGTTTTTCTTTTCAATCTATATATGATATGCTAGTTTACATAAACAAGATTTGTGATTCCTTTCTTTAAGTCTCCTTCCATATTAGTCATTAGCAAATATCTCTTAAATTTCTTTCACTTTTCAGTCATGATTTCATCGTATTATCATTTACATCTCTTTTTTATTATAATTGCATTCATTTAAATGAGAATGACTTTTTTTTTCATATTTTCTATTGATTTATGAGATTTTATTATAAATATGGATTTGGAAATCTTTTTGATGACATTTGTTGGATTATGTTTAATTTGTTTATTTTTTATTGATAAAAGATCATAATGGTTGAGTAGTCCTATATTATCTTATTATGCGATTATCAAGCTAATTTATTACTCTATTTTGACTACTCATGGATTGTCACATATGGGCCTTTGCTATTTGAACTTTATGGATTATTAATTTACCATTAGCAATGTTTGGATTTTACCCGTTGATGGGTACATATATGGTAAAATATACCTAGTCCATGCAAAGCAATAAATTGATTGATCATTTCTTAATTAGATAATCATGGACATGTTATTTTAGTTTTTTTTTCAAGTTATATTTTGACTTTTATCATGACTGAATTAATCGACTTTATTCCTTTTCATGATGACATTTTTCTCTCTCTCAAAAGCTAACATACATTGATCTATCATATTTATATATGAGATCCTTCTATATAGATTAATGTATGCCATATTTTGATTATACGTGCTTAAGTAGAATATTCTTCTGATTTTTATCTTTAGCGGCTATTTATTGGATATCTCTTCTTGACTAAAGATTATATTACTCGTCTTTTGACGATATTGTAGCCTTATATGCATTGAGAAAAGGGAAGAAATCCATAGTTGATTTACCCCCAAATCCTTTAGTTATATATTTTATGCTATAAGTGCTTTGGAACTAGATGCATATTTTGAGGGAGAACAAATTAATTGATTCAATTCATTTATACCCTGTAATATGTCGTATACCTAGTTCATAATGGATCCATATTTTCTTCAATTTTATATCCTATTGATTGAGGTCAGGATATTTTTATTTGTGAAGGATTTATGAGAGTGTATTTTATTATTTCTCTCTCTTTTATATGGGTTAAACAGGTCATCTTGTTTATATTAACCTTCATATTTTATCTTGATGACTATTGTGCTTTTATTAATTTGGCTTTCCTATTATAATTGACTTGAATTTTCTTGTCGAGGACTTACCCAAAACTCATGATTACTTTAAGGGGGAGCATTCAAGTCGACTGAATTTCTCCTTCTCAAGTATTTTTCTTCTTTACCTTCATGTTTATCTAAAGGATATTCACATAGCATGATAAGGTAATTGAGTTCAAATGCATTAACTTGGGTAAGTAAATAGATTTTGCAAATAAAGAGATTATTTTATATCAATTTCTCTATTTCATTGATCATTCATTATTTGTTCCACTATTTATTTGTGGACAATTTTGACTTTCAATGGCTTTTTGATCAATGTTTCAAGTTTATATTTCAATTGATATTAAGTTTATATCTTCCAACGATCTCAATTGGTATTTTTTTTAATATCAATTACTTTGCAATTATCTAATCCTCATGGGCTTTTGATTGAAATCCTTTATTTCAATTGGTATATTGCTTCCTTCCAAAACTAGAGTTTTAATTCATATAATATTATATTTTGGAGTTTCCTTCTTGGATTTTAAGTTGATAAACTATTTATTTACTGTTTTCAATTTTATTTGTTTTACCAACTATATTATGTTTTGACATGCTGCTTTTAAAATTTGATGTTCTACATTGGTAATGTAGCTTTATAAACTTGTCATTACACCATTCTCCCATTGTTTTTCATTATTATATCTTGATCAGGGTTGTCTATGACTTTTCCATGCTCTAATTTCTATGCTTGAGATTGATTTCATTTTTATCTCCTAGTACGGGGGAGCCTATTTTTGATCATGTCAAAGGGGGAGAAGTAAGTTTAAGTATGTGCTTCAATGTTTGTAATAAGGGGTAGAAGTATTTTAAGTAACATGCTATTAGTGGTTTATCCGTATATCTACTTATACATTAGTGATACATATATCTATTATGATCATACTAAACTTAACCAATTTGCCATAATAAAAAAGGGGGAGATTGTTAGCCCAATGATCTAACTATGTTTTCGATTGTGGTTATTTGGTTAAGTTTAACATTATGATATCACTAATATTTATTCTATCTCTATAGCATTGATACTTAAACTTTGCATAGTCCTAATGTGCTTTATCCTATCATACTTGCTACATGTATATTGCTTTGTTCATCTAACATATATTTACAGAAAAGCAATTAGCAAGATCAAATATAGACATATGCAATGAAGGAATCATGGTGGGCCAAAGACAATGGTATTCTATAAAGATTTCTCTAAACCGTCGAACGACATCTTCGGAGCCACGCACCCGGGGGTTCCACTGCCCGGTCAGCGAATGGGGGTCGAGGGGGCAGCACCCCCTATCGGGGGTTCGGGGACGGAGCTCCCGAAAGGTATTCAGTTTTCACAAACTGAGTATCTTTGGACTGTTGCCGCCAAGAAAAAATGCCAGTACCTATCAAAGGAAGAAGCCAAGCCATGCCATCATTATTTCAAGACTCCGAAGAAGCATGCACCTGCCTAAGTATATCTGGATTCTGTAATGAGCCTTAGGAATATTTGTAAACACAAGAAATGAATAGAAAAATCGAAAGCTATGGCAGAAAATAACCCAGGACAATCTTCGGAATCCTGACGGATGATCCGGCGGATCTCCGCGGAAATCCGGCGGAAGATCCGAATGGAGTTACAGAATACCTTTTGTGATTGTTCGGATTATCCGACGAAAAATTGTGAAATTTTGGTGGATTTTCCGTCCTGTTACCGTTTGCTTTCCAACGGTCGAATTTTATTGAAGATTGATCCCAACGGCTCTATTTATAGCTGTTGGACTGTACATACGGATAATCCGACAGATTTTTGTAAAAATTCGACAAATTATCCGTCAGCCTGCTGAAAGTTGCACTATTGCACTTTCCTTTGCTTTGGTTATAAATAGTCTTGAACCTCTTCATTCAAGGTTGATGCTTTGTGCTTAAAAATTTCTAAACCACCAAATCTTATCCACAAATAACTCTACAAAGTTTTCATTTGCCATTCATAAATTGTGTTAGAGTTATTGAGTTAAAAAATAAGTTTTTTATCTTATTATATAAGAAGATCTAAACCTTTTGTGAAAGGTTGAAGTTGGAGAGTCTTTGGATCCAAACTCTCGGTTGAAGTCGGAGAGGCCTTCAGACTAAAGCTCTCGTGTAAGAAGTTGGTGAGCCTTTGTATGAAAACTCACGTTGTACTATTTACGATAATAGTGTATTAAAGCGGGAGAGAGTTCCGGGACTGGAGTGCCCCTTGGGAGGATACCAGGATACATCGGGTGTCGGTATTGTTGTTGCTTCTTCTGTTACACTTATATTTTTTAAATTGCATAATAGTAATCCCTTAGTGCTTGATTATTTAGCTTGACCCTATTCACCCCCCTCTGGGGTCCCTACAAATCTTACCATAAACGACGGTCTATTCCTGCACAAGACAAGGATTAGCATAAATATAATATAACCAGCATTCCTCATGTTCGTCTCTGCACTGATACCTATTAGCAAAACAGTTACCGACTCATGCAATCCGATTGGCCGCTGTGACTCAATGCTCAGCTCTGCACTAGTATGTGCACATACCAGCAGTTGTGACTCTCTGGGTCAGCTATGCACTGATATGTACACATACTAGCAACTGTGGCTCAAGGTTCAGCTCTTCACCAATCTACGCCTATCTACATGATGGTCCATGGGTACGTTCCTATGATAAGCCGCTGAGACTCATGGTTTAGCTCGTCACTAATAGACACAATATCCCCCCTGATCGCGAGGTCTAGCATTTATGTCAGGAATGCTAGTACAATCTCTCCCGGGTCGATCGATTCCCAGCGCCCTAGGAACCGTCGAGAGACTATTACCTAGTGCACAAGTTGTCCAAGACCAATGCATGAACTATTCATTCTATCAACTAAAACTATTCAATGCACAGGTTATCAATCAGCAATCATTTTGTCTTTTCTCTTCTTTTCGTATAACAGAGCCAATAGTTCCTCTTTTCATTTCATTCCAAACAACAGAGACATAGCTTTGCTTTTCTCTTTTTCGTTCATTCATTCGATCGATACATTTGTCGTCATTCATTCATTTGTTTCAGTATACAATCAGGCACAAGACAATCTTTAGCTAAGCATAGTAACATTTCTATAACAGTGAGCATATCAGTCTACTCTTTGATATAATACAATTATGGACATAAAAGCATGCTCTGTTTTCATCTTATTTAGCATGGAAATAGTTCATTGATCGCGACAACATTCTACTTTAGCAAGACATGCATCATATCATTTCTTATTAGCAGGTAACAATTCTTCTTAGCATACAGGTTATGTTTTTTCTTGTTCTTAGCATGGCAGGATTATCTTATAAGCATACTCAATGATTACCATCTTGTTATTAGCAATATCATTCATTCAAAAAACTCAGATTCTTATTAGGCGTAAGCGAATCATAAAATGAGTCTTTGTCCACTCACCCAGATCAATCGTCTTCGGTTATAGAGCCAGTAATCCGGTCTTTCTGTTTATCTAGTGCCTTCGTGGAATGGGACACTACATAATTACCCCCGAGAAGAAGTTTCGTCATTGAAACTTAAGGAAAAACTTACGATATCCCTAGCAGCAATAGTCCTCATCCTTCGCCATCATCAATCCATGAAATCACGATTCATTTCATAAAAAAAGCTCATGTTCAATAAAATATTTCAATCTCAATCAATCAATAAAACATATGCCGGCATCATAAAAATATTTACGGACTTATTGTATGGAACGTTCATCTCATCGATGATATCAAGCAGGCAGGGAAATTTCAATCAGGAGAACATCTTTGACTTCAATCAAATCAACAATTGGCCAGAGGATCGTGTTGCTCTGATACCATCCTGTCATGCCCCGATCCTGCAGAGTTCTTGTCACACCCCAGAACCAGAATACTGGAGAGCGGGGGACAGACACAGCCAGCTACGTACATTGAAGTAAAACCTATCTCACAATACGGTCACGGCTGTCTAGATGCATGAGGGTTTATTTACAAGCCAACAGTCTCTTATGGTCGAGAACAAGCCTAGTGTCTCAATCTCAAGCAAGAAAGTAAATGTAACAAGATGGTAGATCATCAGACATACAAAGTAAGGCGTCCCATACATTACATATTCAGATGATCATGAAGCTAGTCATACAAAATACGAAGACTAGCAAGAGTTTTAGTCATACATGATCAACCCTAGAATTTGTCAACCATGTTATAGCCCTAAGGCAGTCAGGAATGTAAATTCAACACGAGCTAACACTTGCTCGACGACTAAACGCCTCAAAAAAATAATTTATAGTAGAGCGTGAGAGCAAAATAAAATCCACTCGTTGCTAGGGTTGCGTCTAGTGTTCGCCATCTGACTGAAAGGCTGGAAGATCCTCGGAAGCTACTCCAAAATCTTGCCATACAAAACCAGCTGGGTCAGAACCCAGAAGAGCAAGTGCTACAAGGGAGGCTTCACTTAAGAACTAAAACCAGCATGTTAGATCACACGACAAAATAATGACAAGAAAACTTGGAGTTAAGAAATCAGGGGATAAACGATAAGATAACTAAGAAACTACTCCAGTAACCAAGTTACAACTCGTAAACCAAATAAGGACCGGAGTTGTTATCCTTCACCTGAACAAAACTTAGACTCTGACCGATTATCGATAAGATAAAGCATAAACAGTAACGTGCTGATGTAACCATGTAGTGGCCTTGTCTAGACAAGACTAGACTAGACGGAACTCCATCCATCAATCACGGCCAAGCATTGACTATGGCTTGATACTTTAACTAACTAGGGTTATCACAAGCCTAGTTACTAACAAGATGCATTGAGATATTCCAACAGGCACAAGCCCTGCAGACTTAATCCAGGTTATCCAGTTGCAAGTTGAGAGAGTTGGATTAGGCGACTTGGGGGTGCAATACATGATAGTGTGCTAGAAATGTGTCCTACTCGACGGCAGGCTACATGTCCAATTAAAGCACCCAGATAACGGGACTGCCTGTAGCTGAAAAAATCTCTTCAAGAACTACTTGATTAATCTAGTCATTATCCTAGTCAGATTCAGTATGAATCCCTGACCGTAGAAAATCAGGTATTCATGTCCTAGACATGATGCAAGATGAGACATATAGCTTATACAAGCACAAACACCCACGGTGTCAAGACAAGAGTTACTTAGCAAGTCAAGATAACCGTTGCAACAACATATCAAGATTATCATGTTAGGTTACTTATCAAGATTACTGTCAAGAGTGCACCTCTGCGGGCCACTATAAAGTTATTCATGTCATGTTACTTGTCAAGAGTGCACCACGACGGGTCACTATTAAGAGTTATCATGTAAAGTCACATTGTCATGTCGTGTTCATGTTAAGGGTACTTGTATGCTAAGAATTTACTTGACCAAGAGTGCGCCACGGCGGGCCACTATCAAGGAGTTATCAGAGAGTGTACGTGCCATACCAAGATCGTGTTTAAAGCTCAGAGTACATGTGCAACCATGAAAAATAATATTATAGGACCAGTCAAGTAAAGAGTATAAGCAACGTCATAACTCACACTAAGGACCATAGGGACAAACATGGATAATTGCAAAAGATGGCCCAAAGGGTCAATGGGGTGACATAGAGAGCATGCGCCCAGGGCTATGCGCCCACGTGCATGCGCCCATGGTCTATGCGCCTGAGGCTATGCGCCTAGGGCTAATCGTTTCATGGAGAATTAAGTGTTTTAGGGAAGGCATGCGCCAAGAGCTATACGCCTACATGTATGCGCCTACATGAGTGAGGCAGGGTACATTGGAAAGATAAGTCAGGAGACTATCTTTCATGGCAAGTGGGCATATAACAAAAGCTATGCGCCCACAGGGAACACAGGGTACAATGGCCACATATAACGGCTATGTGCCCAGGCAGGAGAGTCCTTGGGCGCATATATAGGGCTATGCGCCCAAGCAGGGAGCATTGGGCCTTGGGCGCATACAAATGGCTATGCGTCCGAAGGAAAGCAGCTGTGGGCGCATGAAAATGCTATACGCCCAGCATTCTTCTTCTTCTCCAATCCAAGAACTTGTGTTCATGGAACCCATGAACTTTCCAAGTTCATAAATCATTCAAAACAAATCAAAATCCATGTTTTCAAAGGTCTATTTTGAGTAAAATCAAATTCTCTACAACGTAGAACAATTAAAACTTAAAATAATGAAGTTTGAGTAAAACCCAAAAAACCAAGAATTAAGAAAATTTTCGATCTACAAGATTTGATCCACGAAAACCAAAAGTGCTAAGTACAAAAGAATCATAAAACTAAGTAATGAAGACATTGGAACCATGAAACATGAGATCTCTCATGAAGCAAGATTACACTTGCCTAAGGGTTGAGAGAAATAAATGAAGAAGAAAGTGGATGAGAGAAATAAATGAAAGTAAAGGAGGAGGGAGAAAAGGGGGTTGGGTTATAAAGGGGGTTCAATCATGATGAACCATCTTCACGCAAACCAAACCAAAATAAACCAAACCAAGCTAAACCAAGACCAAACCAAGACAAGTCAAAATATGGGTCCAAAATCCGTATACGTATACTGGAAATACGTATAACAGAAAACATGAGTGACAACTCTACCCACCTTAAAAGAATTTCGTCCTCGGAATTTAATCAAGAGGCTAGAAATGTCAGGGCAAGCTTTACTAGTCGCGAGCAATCTATGACTAGCAGTCAATTAAGCAATCATTCATACAAGCAAAGAATTAAAAGCATAAGACATAAGGAAGACATTATACCTTATGAGTCAAATAGGTATGGATATCACGATCGGATATCATCCTCATGTTCCCACGTTGACTCACCCAAAGAGTGATGACCCCAAGCAACACGGACTAGACTAATAGTCTTGTTCTTGAGTATCTTCTCTCTCCGGTCCAATATGGATATGGGTCTTTCCTCATACGAAAGGTTGGTACCAACAACCAATTCTGAATGATCAAGAACATGACTCAGATTCGGGATATACTGTCGTAATTGAGATACATGGAAGACATCATGTACCTCACGTAACGACGGCGGAAGAGCGAGATGATATATAGGACACATCACCTACTCGTTCAAGAATATCGAACGGCCCTATATACCTAGGACTAAGATTTCCTCATATGCCAAAACGAATGGCGCCACGGGTAGGTGAGATCCTAAGGAATATGTGGTCGTCGATAGAAAACTCAAGAGGACGCCGATGAAAATCGACCCAATGGAGCTGACGATCTTGTGCAACTCGAAGATGATCCCTAACTTGCCTGACCACTTCAATAGTCTGCATAATCATCTCTGGACCAAGCATCTGTCTCTTGCCGACATCATTCCAACCTGAAGGTGATCTACACTTTCTGTCGTACAAGGCCTCAATAGGGGCCATCTGGATACTGGACTGGAACCTATAGTTATAGAAGAACTCTACTAGATACAGGTAATCTTTCCACGAACCACCGAAGTCAAGAGTACATGACCGCAACATATCTTCAAGAGTCTGGATCGTGCGTTCTGACTGACCATCTTTCTGCGGATGATAAGCTGAACTGAACTTGAGACGAGTCCCCAAACTCTTCCGAAGACTCTGTCAAAAGTGTGATGTAAATTTTGAATCTCTATCGGATACAATACTGACTGGTACTCTATGCAACCTGACTATCTGCCTGAGGTACATCTCTGCAAGCTGATCCGTCGACTGACCAATTCTGAAAGGGAGAAAATGAGCTACCTTGGAGAGTCTATCAACTATAACCCAGATAGCATCTCTTCCAGCTGGGAATTTAGGTAACCCAGTTACAAAATCTATGGTAATGTACTCCCATTTCCACTCTGGGATCGGTAAAGGTTGAAGAAGTCCAGCTAGTCTCTGATGTTCAGCCTTAACTTGCTGACAAACCAAACAACGAGAGACGAACCGGGCTATCTCCCTCTTCATGCCATTCCACCAAAAATTGACGGATATCACGATACATTTTCGTACCATCAGGATGAATCGAATACTGTGAACTGTAAGCTTCTATCATGATCTCTCTCCTGATGTCGCCATTGGGTACACAAAGATGCCTCCCATGTCTAAGTGTACCATCCTCATGAATACATAACTCTGCTCTCCGTCCTGCTACACATTCTGCCCTAAGCCGCTGAAGCTTAGAATCCATTGACTATAATCCTCTCAACTATACTGGACTGAACTTACATACTGGCCATCGATGCCACATTGGAAGGAAGAACAACCTCAATATCCATCTTCTGAAGATCTACTAACAACTCTGGCTGTGCTGTTAGAAAATAAACTATGGCTCTTCTGCCCAATACATCTGCAACAATGTTGGCCTTCCCAGGATGATACTGCAGGTTGATGTCGTAATCCACAAGTAGCTCTAGCCATCTTCTCTGATATATGTTAAGATCCTTCTAGGTAAACACATACTTAAGACTCTTGTGGTCGGTAAAAATCTTCACCCGATCTCTACACAAATAATGCCTCCACAACTTAAGTACAAAAACCACCGCTGCTAATTCCAAGTCATGAGTTGGATAATTCCTCTCATGATCACGAAGCTAACGTGATGCATAAGCTACTACCTTACCATGCTGCATAAAGATGCATGCCAATCCTCTGCCGGAGGCATCACAATAAACTAAAAATCCTCCAGTCCCATCTGGAAGCGTAAGAATAGGGGCCGTCATTAATCCTTGCTTCAACTTCTCAAATAAACTCTAACACTCTGTTGTCCAAGCAAACTGTACATCCTTGCAGGTCAACTGCGTCAATGATGCTAAAATTCGAACAAAGTCTGATACAAACTGCCGGTAATAGACGACCAATCCTAGGAAACTCCAAACTTCTGCTACGGTACTTGGTACTGGCCATGTCTCTATAGTCACTATCTTCTGGGGGTCCACTTTCACTCTACCTCTGGTGATGATATGACCTAAGTACGAAATACGATCCAACCAAAATTCATACTTACTGAACTTCGTATATAAATGGTGCTCTCTGAGAATCTGAAGAACAACACGAAGATGCTGCGCATGCTCTGCCTCATTCTTGCTATAGAATTTCATCTATAAACACTATCATGAACTGGTCCAAATAGGGCATGAAGATACGATTCATGAGGTCCATGAATATGGCTGGCACATTGGTCGCTCCAAATAGCATAACAAGGAACTCCCAATGTCCATATCTAGATCTGAATGTTGTCTTCGGGATGTCTTGCTCTCTGACTCTGATCTGATGGTATCCTGACCGCAAGTCAATCTTCGAGAATACTGCCGCTCCTCTGAGTTGATCAAATAAATCATCTATTCTTGGTTGGGGATATCTATTCTTGATTGTTACAGAGTTCAAGGTACGATAATCAACACATAATCTTGACGTACCATCCTTCTTTTTTATAAGAAGTATCGGGGCTCCCCAAGGCGATCCACTAGCACGAATGAATCCCATGGTTTTAAGTTCTTCGATCATTTTGTACAAGATCTCTAACACTGAAGGTGCCATCCTGTAGACTCCCTCTGACACTGGTGCCGTCCCTAGTAGCAAATCAATGGTGAACTCTATCTCTCTCTAGGGCCATGTTTAGAAGTTGTTCGGGAAATACATCAGAAAATTCCTCTACTACTCTGGAAAACTGAACTGCTACTTCTACTGCCATCCACAAGACTGGTGGAGAAGGTTCTACTTCGCCTCTGAAAAATGAAAACTCTGGTTCATCGGGAATACCAAAAATAATCATGCCAATATGACAGTCTATTCTTGCGTATTGATCCTTCGACCAAACCATTTCTAGGACCATATTACAGTCGGCGATCGGAAATTCTATCAATCTAGCAGAAAACTCTCTACCGCTAACTACGATTCGACACGAGAAAAAGACTCTATCTACCTCCAGAAGACCGTTACCAGTAAGTATATTGAGCCTTGCTGATAATGACTCGAGCTCCAGTACAATCCATGTAGCAAATCGTACAGACATAAATGAATACGATGCACCCGAATCAAATAATACCGATGCTGGAAAAGAGTTGACGAGAATGGTACCTGCCACCACCTCACCGGATGCAAATTCTTCTGCCATGGTCAGAGCCATAGCCTGACCTTGTCCTCTTAGAGCTGGTCCCCTCTGCTGGAAACATCTATGCCTGTTCTGAATCTGAGCTTGGGCATACTGTTGAGCCTGAGACGGCAATGGCCTCAGAGGCTAGTACTGCTGCTGCACTGGCTGGACCCCTAACCGATGGACTGGTTAGGTTTGATAACGATGAACTGGATCTATTCGGACAGGACCCTATCTTTTGGTCCGGTGACCCACAAGTCAAGCACAATTCCTGTGCTCTGCGAAACTCTGATACTACATGTCCTGGCTTTCCATAATGAGAGCAGCCCATTACGGAAGACTGCTTCTCCTGCTGAGGATACATCTGTGTCGAGTGTTGAACCGACGAAACTGCGGTCACCCTCCTAGGAGCTCCAATAGTCAAAGCCCTTACTGTCGGGACTGGTGCTGATGACTGAGACATCTGCCCATGAGACATCTTCTGTCCTCCGTTTTTATTTACAATCCTATACGAAGTATATTTATGCCTTTTTGCTGTTTGCAAGACGGCATCAAACGTCTAGTGCTCAAACTGCTCCACTGATATAATGATCTCTAGGTGGTGTCCCTGCTGGAATCGCTGTGCTCGGTCACATTCGGTTGCCACCAAGGTGGGAGCAAACCGACTAAGCCTAGAAAACTCGACCGCATATCCATCGACCGTCCTTTCCATCTGCTTGAGATTAGTGAATCTCGTCTGCAGATCATACCGAGCTACTGTATCAAAATACTTCGTCTGGAACTTGTTGCTGAATACCTCCCATAAAAGAGGCATTGCTAATCCAACTGCTAGCATCACCCACCAGCTGCGGGCTAAGTCCAATAACTGTAGGCGCACAATGGCCACCTTCTCTTTCTCAGAAATCCTAGCTGTCTCTAGGATGACTTCTATGTCCTGAAGTCAAGCATCGACAGCAATATCATCTTTACTGCCATCAAAGAAGGGAGGGTTCAGACGCTTGAAGCTTTTGGCCGCATTGTTCTCTTGATAACCAAATCTGTCCATGGTATCTTGTACTATCTTGTGCAGGGCATCGCCCCGACGATCTTGTGACGTAAGTAATTCTCTGATAAGTTCCACCAGGGTTCCATTGTCAGGCTCTGCAGGCTGGACTGGTTGAACCGAGGGCTTTGGGTTCCCAGAATACATGACTCGGAAAGCTGCTCCAGAGTGCTGGGCTTGGTACCCAGGTTGCTGCTGGTTCACTGGAGGTGCTCCACTTTGCTGATCGGTAGGACCAGGAGTAATGCCACTGAAGAAATGACATGAGGAACAATAAGGAAGGACCAAGATAGGTCGAGGATATAAGCATGTGATCAGGTCAAGATTTCAGAAAGATTATAAGATATGAGTAGAGATCAAAGACGAGTGCTGATTGAGACATCTATCTAGTAAAACCCTCACACTCCTTGATTTACAAGACCTGCATGGAAGACCTGCATGGGCCACCACTTAAACCGTATCACGCCCCAGAACCAGAATACTGGAGAGCAGGGGACAGACACAGCCAGCTACGTACATTAAAGTGAATCCTACCTCGCAATACGGTCACGGCTGTCTAGATGCATGACGGTTTATCTACAAGCCAACAGTCTCTTATGGTCGAGAACGAGCCTAGTGTCTCAATCTCAAGCAAGCAAGTAAATGTAACAAGATGGTAGATCATCAGACATGCTACGGCGTCCCATACATTACATATTCAGATGATCATGAAGCTAGTCATACAAAATGCGAAGACTAGCAAGAGTTTAAGTCATACATGATCAACCCTAGGATTTGTCAATCATGTTACAGCCCTTAGGCAGACAGGAATGTAAAGTCAACACGAGCTAACACTTCCTCGGCGGATAAACGCCTCAAAAGAATAATTTACAATATAGTGGAAGAGCAAAATAAAATCCACTCGTTGTCAGGGTTGCTTCTAGTGTTCGTCATCTGGCTGGAAGGCTGGAAGATCCTCGGGAGCTACTCCGAAATCTGGCCATACAAAACCAGCTGGTCAGAACCCAAAAGAGCAAGTGCCACAAGGGAGGTATCACTTAAGAACTAAAACCATCATGTTAGATCACACGACATAATAATGACAAAAAAACTTAGAGTTAAGAATTCAGGGGATAAACGATAAGATAACTAAGAAACTACTTCGGTAACCAAGTTACAACTCGTAAACCAAATAAGGACCGGAGTTGTAACCCTTCACCTGAATGGAACTTAGACTCTGACCGATTATCGATAAGGTAAAGCATAAATAGTAACGTACTGAAGTAACCATGTACTGGCCTTGTCTAGACAAGACTAGACTAGACTAGACGGGACTCCATCTATTAATCACGACCAAGCAATGAGTACGGCTTGATACTTTAATTAACTAGGGTTATCACAAGTCTAGTTACTAACAAGATGCATTGAGATATTCCAACAGCCACAAGCCCTGCAGACTTAATCCAGGTTATCCAGTTGCAAGTTGAGAGAGTTGGATTAGGTGACTCGGGGGTGCAACACATGACAGTGTGGTGGAAATGTGCCCTTCTCGACGGCAGGCTACAAGTCCAATTAAAGCACCCAGATAACGGGACTGCCTGTAGCTGGAAAAATCTCTTCATGAACTACTTGATCAAGTAAAGAGTACAAGCAAAGTCATAACTCACACTAAGGACCATGGGTACAAACATGGATAATTGCAAGGGATTGCACAAAGGGTCAATGGGGTGACATAGAGAGCAAGCCCCCAGGGCTATGCGCCTATGGTCTATGCGCCTGAGGCTATGCGCCTAGGGCTAATCGTTTAATGGAGAGTTAAGTGTTTTAGGGAAGACATGCGCTAAGAGCTATGCGCCTACATGCATGCGCCCACATGAGTGAGGCATGGTGCATTGAAAAGATAAGTCAGGAGACTATCTTTCATGGCAAGTGGGCATATAACAAAAGCTATGCGCCCACAGGGAACACAGGGTGCAATGGCCGAATATAAAGGCTATGCACCCAGGCAGGGGAGTCCTTGGGCATATATATAGGGCTATGCGCCCAAGCAAGGAGCATGGGGCCTTGGACGCATACAAATGGCTATGCACCCAAAGAAAAGCAGTTGTGGGCGCATGAAAATGCTATGCGCCCAGCACTGTTCTTTTTCCTTAATCCGAGAACTTGTGTTCATGGAACCATGAACTTCCCAAGTTCATAAATCACTCAAAACAAATCGAAATCCGGGTTTTCAAGGGTCCATTTTGAGTAAAATCAAATTCTCTACAACATAGAACAATTAAAACTTGAAAATAATAAAGTTTGATAGATCAAAACCCAAAAAAACTAAGAATTGAGAAAAACTTAGATCTACAAGATTTGATCCACCAAAACCAAAGGTGCTAAGTACTAAAGAGTCATAAAACTAAGTAATGAAGACATTGGAACCATAAAACATGAGATCTCCCATAAAGCAAGATTACACTTGCCTAAGGGTTGGGAGAAATACATGAAGAAGAAAGTGGATGAGGGAAATAAATGAAAGTAAAGGAGGAGAGAGAAAAGGGGGTTGGGTTATAAAGGTGGTTCAATCATGATGAACCACCTTCACCCAAACCAAACCAAAATAAACTAAGCCAAGCTAAACCAAGACCAAACCAATCCATACTAGACAAGTCAAAATACGGGTCGAGAATCTGTACACGTATACTAAAAATACGTATAACAGAAAACGGGAGTGACAGTTCTTTCGTCCTTGCTTCGGACTCCGTGGAACCATTCGTCCTCGCTTGGGCGTGATGTCGTATAAGCCTAAGTTGTGCTTGCACAAGGCATGACCTGTAACAAGACAAGATAGAAAAATATCGACAGCAGCGCAGTGGAACATAAGACAGATAATTGAAGCAGCCACGAACATATTACAGAATAATATTGAACATAAGGTAGCAGAAATAATTCTCTTTATTGATTTTATTTTAACAGATTACAAGATCTCAATTCTCTCTTATACAATGTTTACATTCTCTAAGAAACTTTACAGATTATAATGATCCCATTCCATACATTACATCCCTTTATATACAAAATCAACTCTTGCAACAGATGTCCATCTCTTGGCATCTCTTATGATTTCTGGCTCCTGAGGATGAGGTTTGGGCTATCTCTTTGGACTATCCTTCTCGATGCGTCTTGCACCTGCGTATATACTGATGATGGGTCAGTATATCACATATTGGTGATTGTGAACAAAGGCTACATTTGTCTAAAACGATCACTAATTCATTTAGTGAGAAAATATTTCTTTTGATATAATCTTGCTACTTTTACCTATGTTCATTTTATGTAGTACAGAGTCAGTTTATATCTTTTGAAAATACTTTCTAAAAGCTAACATATCATTTCTTTCATTTCAAGCATACAAGAGAATATTCATTTCATGCACGATGACTACTCATTTCTTGTGATGTGCGTAGTGTGTTTTATGAACCATAATCATTTCTTTGGGACAAAAGCATTGGCATTCTTTTCTTTTATTCAAGACATTCTCAGGGTCAGATTACAAGCATGATTATCGGATATTTTTTTTGAAAGAGACATAACAGTTCTTGGCAATAATGTATCACTTTTTTGTGATTCTTACCATAGCCGACGGTCTATCCCTGCACAAGACAAGGGTTAGCATAAACATAATATAACCAACATTCCTCATGTTCGTCTCTGCACTGATACCTATTAGCAAAATTATTACCGACTCATGCAATCCGATTGGCAGTTGTGACTCAAGGCTCAACTCTGCACTAGTACGTGCACATACTAGTAGTTGTGACTCTCCGGGTCAGCTATGTACTGATATGTACACATACTAGCAGCTGTGGCTCAAGGTTCAACTCTACACCAATCCACGCCTGTCTACATGATGGTCCATGGGTACGTTCCCATGATTAGCCGCTGAGACTCATGGTTCAGATCGTCGCTAATAGATACAACATCCCCCCTGATCGCGAGGTCTAGCATTTACCTCAGGGATGCTATTACAATCTATCCCGGGACGATCGATTACCAGCGCCCCAGGAACCGTCGAGAGATTATTACCTTGTACACAAGTTGTCCGATACCAATGCGTGAACTATTCATTCCATCAACTAAAACTATTCAAGGCACAGGTTATCAATTAGCAATCATTCTGTCTTTTCCCTTCTTTTCGTATAACAGAGCCAATAGATCCTCTTTTTATTTCATTCGTTCAAACAACAGAGTCATAGCTCTACTTTTCTCTTTTCCGTTCATTAATTTGATCGATACAATTGTCGTCATTCATTCATTCGTTTCAGCATACAATCAGGCATAAGACAATCTTTAGCTAAGCATAGTAATATTTCTATAACAGTGAGCATAGCAGTCTACTCTTTGATAGCATACAATTAGGGACATAAAAGTATACTCTGTTTTTATCTTATTTAGCATGGCAACAGTTCATTGATCGCGACAACATTCTACTTTAGCATGACATACATCATATCATTTCTTATTAGCATGCAGTAATTCTTCTTAGCATACAAGTTATCTCTTTTCTTGTTCTTAGCATAACAACATGTGGATTCACTTTTAAGCATACTCAATGATTACCATCCTGTTATTAACAATAGCATTTATTCAAAAAAAGTCAGATTCTTATTAGGCGTAAGCGAATCATAAAATGAGTCTTTGTCCACTCACCCAGATCAATCATCTTCTGTTGCAGAGCCAACAATCCGATCATCCTGTTTATCTAGTGCCTTTGCGGAACGGGGCACTACATCTATCAT
Organism: Iris pallida; assembly: GCA_029216955.1. NCBI lineage: Eukaryota > Viridiplantae > Streptophyta > Magnoliopsida > Asparagales > Iridaceae > Iris > Iris pallida. Next base: position 16,680,613 of record JANAVB010009198.1, on the reverse strand, counting down.
ATTTTGGCATTCTATCTACTTCGCATAATTGATAGATAAAGGAAGCCCCAAATATTTTTCAGGAAGACTTACTTTATCAATATTAAGCCTTGTTGCCATGCTCTCATGATCAGGACAATGAATATTAAAGTACACTCTGCTCTTCTTCCTACTAAACTTTAATCTAGACCGTCGCCCAAAAATGGTCGTAATCTCATAACAGTCGCAAGCCCTGGAACGGATGGAACTAGAAAGACCAGAAGGTCATCCGTATATATGAGATAAGACACCACTGGCGCCACCTTTCTGTAGAGCGTAATAATCTTTTTACTATGCACTGCAATATCCATTCTGGAAGTAAAGTACTTCATAACTATCGTGAACAGATACGAGGAGAGTGGTTCACCCTATATCAACCCATACTTGCTTTGGAAAAAGCCATAAGGTTGCCCTTCTATCAGAACAAAGAAGGTTGGAGTTGAGATGCATTCGCGAACCCTTTTTACCCACCAATTGTCAAATCCCATTGCCTGCATGAGTCGTTAGACAAATTATTTATTAATCGTGTCATAAGCTTTTCGCAAATCAAGCTTCATACACGCCTTCTTCCCTTCCTTCTTATTGAACTCACGAAGGAGCTCATGCGCCAAAAATTTATTCTATGCAATTGATCGTCCCTTTATAAAAGTAGCCTGATTAGGCAAAATCAGCTCTGCATAATATCTTCCATTAGTTTACACATCAAGTGCGAGAAAATATTATAAATGAAATTGCAGCATGCAATCGGTCTGAAGTCGGCTAGAGAAGACGTGCCTTCCTTTTTGGGAATGGACACCAAAAAGCTATGATTCAACTCCTGCAACAATCTACCACTTCTAAAGAATTCTTCAACTAATGCCAACACCTCAAATTTTATCTCAGCCCATTGATCTTTGAAAATTTTGTTGTTGAAACCATCCGGACCCGATGTTTTATTAGGATCGGCTTGCTGAACAACCCTTTCGATCCCCTCTAAAGTAACCGCAGCCATTAGCAAATTATTTCCTTTAGCCGTTACAATTCTTTTACAAGCTAATTTTGAGTTATCAATATATAAGCTCTCAGTCTGATTATATAAAGCCAAATAGTAATTAATCGCGTCCTCCTAGATCATCTCTGGAGAAGAAATTTCATTCCCACTAGCATCTACAAGTTTGCGAATAAATTCCTGTGTTAACGCGTACGTATCAAGTCGAAGAAAAACTTCGAACATCGATCCCCCTCCTTAAGCCAGGAACACTTTGCACGTTGCATCAATTGTACTTCCTCCTGCAGTAAAAAAGTTCGTACCTTTTCTAGAAGCCCATTTCTTTAGCTGCCAACTCAGAATTATGCTTGCAACCGCCTGCTTTTAACGCTCCATTTTACACCAAGTGTTATTGTATCTAAGTGGCCGGGCCTGGGTCGGGGATGCCTCCACCAACTTGACCACCAGAGGCGAATGATCACTAGTCCCTGGAGCCAGACCTTCCGCACCAACCAATGGAAACTTCTCAAACCATTTGCTATTGTCCAAAGCCCTATCAAGCTGACACACAATACGTTTATGTACTGCCTGTTTTCCATTAAAATCTTTTGATTGAAAATTTCAATACAAACAGAACAGTATTACAATATAGGACTTAGATGTAGTCCTACGAGTACACTTTTGTTTATCTGGGTCCCTTGTGCCGATGGAGCGAGTGGTAATGCGTTAACTCCGTTGACGATCAGACGACGGTTATCGGTTCTCTGAAGGTTTGGATTGCTCTGGGTGCTGGAGCTTGCTAAGAGGAGGAAGACGTTGAGTGTCTGTATCTGCCTCTCTGGTGGTACGAAGTCTTTGTCTGTCGATGTATGTTTGCCTCTGTGTGTGTTCGTGGATGAGAAGGAAATGTTTCCTTTATTTATAGCTTTCCAGGCTGGCTGCTCATGAGCGCATATGTAGGATGTGCCTGGACGCGGGGACGCCATGTGGTGATTGCTGATGGAGGCGCATAGACGATGCGCCCTGATTGAGAGGTTGAATTCTTCATGCTGTTGCTGTGAGCCAACACGTAGCAGGGAAGAAGATCTTTCTGTTGCTGAGATCTTGGGTGAATCGAGTCAAAGGACACGTGTCATCGGCCCATGGCTCAGAGATCTCGAATTTGATGGAGAATGATCTGGTAGGATGCGCCTGGGATTGGGCGCATGAAGAGACTTTGGCTCGTAACCTTTGGGAGTCACGAACCATTCAGAGCACATGGCTTTTGAGGCGCATGCGAAGCTTTAGTAGTGACTTTACTTCTGTCTTTTGGGATCAGAGAGAAGTCTGAGACGGATGGCTTTTGAGGCGCATGCAGATTTAGGTGCATGGCTGCGGAGGCGCATACGAGATGATTGGGCAGCCATGTGGCAATAACCGTCGGAGGAAAGTAATGATGATGCTAACGTTGGCGATGCTTTATTTTTTGAAAAAGCTGTCAACTGTTCAGTCTTCGAAAAGCGTGATGCCAACTCTGTCAGACTTCAGCATTTAATATTTTTGATATTTGATGGACAGCTGAGTGAGCGCATCGATCGGCGTTCTACTAGGCGTATGGGGACGCATGGGGGCGCATCCCTGTGAGGCGCTTGGTGCTGAAGGGCGCGTCTGTGTGATGCGTTTGATGGACGCATCCCTGTGATGCGCTTTGATGTTTGAAGGGCGCGTCTGTGTGATGCGTTGTCTGGCCGGCACATCCGCTTCGTGACACGTCTTTAATGGTACGACTGTTACGTTCTTCGAGTGCTTTAAATAGCCGTTTTGACTTGGCTGAATTCAAAGCGTCCGGTTCATCCATTAAATACAAATTTATTGCACGGAATTCGGAGAGCCATCAACTTGGTGCATGGGTTTGACTTGCCCGACCTATAAATAGTGGCATGGAGAGAGTTTGCTTCTCGTTCTCTCACGTTCTTTCGACATGAACTTATTTACTCGGATGCATTCTATTGATGAGATGCTCCCGAGGGTGAAGATGCGACGCAATGTCTTCATTGATGCACTTGAAGGTGACTATTACATCCAAAAGTCGGAGTCGAGGGCTTCCGAGGCAGGCGGAAGGTGCCTGTTGCATCCAAAGATCGGGATGCTCGAGCCTCGTCTCCGTTATTCTGGAAGAGCCGCAGATCGGAATGGCGGTGCTGCGGCTTTGGGGGCTCTTTCTTCCTTCAAAGTGGATGTTGCCCACTCTGGTTATTTTGAAAGCTGCTTCTTTGGCCGCGGTTTCGATTGCGGTCTTCCTTCGCCTTTGGAGGCTCTTTCGAAGCCTTCCCTGGCCACAGGTCGGCTTGCGGTGCTCCTCTCTTCCTCGGTTTGGAGAGCTCTTCCTCCAGCTAGAGGGTTGATTGCCACCCTCGTTCTGCTCAATAAATGCTTCATTAGTTGAATCATTTATACGGCGGTGAGCCTGGCTGGAAGAGTGACACATAACTGGGCAGCTGAAGGGATGCACATAACTAAGCTGCCGAAAGGATGCACATAACTGAGGATGCACATAACTGAGCTGCTGAAAGGATGTGCCCCGCTGAGGGCGCATGGTGGGATGCGCCTGACTGAAACCGCATGGTAATCACTGCGCTTGTTCAAGAGCGCATGATGATCGCCGCGCCTGGCTTTAGACTTAGGGTTTTTTCTTTTTGTAGAAGTTCTCCTTCGTACAACCTTTTTTAGACATGTAATAGACTTTTATATGTAATAAAAAAGTCCTCTTTTAATGTCTATATTTGTTGTTTTGCTGTGTGAAGTACTTTGTCCGAGCTCTCTGGCGCAAGTAGTGTTTGGCGTATAGGATTTTCGTTCCTGAAATTCCATGCTTCTACAAGACCCCCTTCAAAGTTTTCAAAACTTTTGGACAAGTTTTGGAATACTTTGAATAAGAAGCATGGCGGTCGAGGCGCATGACTGTTGGGGCGCATGTCTGTTCGGGTGCATCCGTGCATCAGTGATGGGGCGCATACTCCTCTCAGTTAATGCAAATGATAACGCCTCGATAACCAAAAAGAGTAATGATGATCTTTTTGGATTTATTTGCGGTTATCTCTTCACAGAACCCGAGGCGACGGCTGAGGTCACACTTTATCGATTCACGCGTGCGACCGTACCTACAAATAGGCATAAGATGGAGAGAGAGAGAGAGTTCTTCCTCTCCTTGCTTTTGCTTTTAGAGTTCTTCTTCACAAAAAACCCTAACTTTTTTCTTTTAAGAAATGGCTCCCAAAATGCCTCGTGGCGGTGCTGGCAAGGGACGAGGCAAAGGGAAAGAATCCGTAGAGGCTGCTGCGGCTGATGTTTCCCGTCCACTTGTTGAAGTTCGGCCATCGGTGGTTGGTGAGTTTTATCATCCCGTTCTTGTATCATACATACGCGGACGCGCATGGACCTTGAGTCTTGATGATGCACCGAGGCTCCATTGCTGACGCGCATGGGTTTAAGCCCTGAAGTTGTGCCGAGGCTCCATTACTGACGCGCATGGATTTAAGCCCTAAAGATGCGCCGAGGCTCTATTGCTGACGTGAATGGATTTAAGCCCTGATGATGCGCCGAAGCTTTACTGCTGACGCGCATGGGTTTAAGCCGAGATGATGCGCTGAATCTTTACTGCTGACGCGCATGATGCGCTGAAGCTCCTTTTTAGATGTGCATGAGCCTGATGCGCTCTTGATGAGAAACGAGGCTTAGATTCTTTTGTTGTGTAACATCGCTGAATCTTTGCCTTCTTTGTTTGAACACCAGTGTCGATGACTGTCCCACTCCTGAATGAGGTGCTTCTGGATGCTGCCCTCTGCCAGATGGGAGTAGATTACGATGATGAGGTGATAAATCCTGCTCGAACTGCTATCATGCTGGATCAGCCTCCCAAAAGAATGACTCAAATCCAGGAACAACCGCATGGGTTCCTCAAGTGGATGATGGAGCGTGGCATTTTAAAATCTACCACTTCTGATAAAGTGACTTTTCTTAAGCCCGAGTTTTTGTTTGGAGACCGCCTTACTTCTATTGAAGCAAAGGTGTTGAAGGTCAAGGAAGATTGGTTTTTTACAATAAGAGGAGTGCATATGACCGTTAAGCAGCTCGAACATCAATAGCCTTTGACGGCTTTCTGTCGTCTTGCTTCCAAGAGGAAGATGTCTTGGGATCTAACCCCATCTCAGGGGGGAGCGGTGGCAGGCATCATCAAGATCGACTCTACCTCAGATCAAAGGGACACTTTGACCGCCATACGGGCTGGGCCTTCTTTTACCTGGCGGACTCTACACCCTGGGAGCATTTATAGTGACGTTTCCGTCAATACATTTGCCTTTGGCACTTTAAATTTTGCTAATTGCATGATGTTGATGGAGCGATCGTACCTGAAAGGTGAATTTCGGGTAGAGTGTTGGTGTTATTATGTTGTCAAATGGGACAAGCTGACACTCTGGATGCTGTCACGGTTTCAAACCGAACTCCAAGAGATGGGGCTGACTGCCACGATCCGTGCTACTCAGGCAGGTGTTGACATCAACCGGCATATGTTCCTCGTGATGCTGGAGATGTTTGATACCCATACCGGGACCTTCTTCACTCCGGTGGGGGAGCTAGGCCTTGTACTTCATAAAATTCACGAGGTATCAAAGCTCCCTTGGGGATCAGAACCCTATGAGGAGTACTTCCTGACCAACGAGGAGTTCCAAGTCCTGGGGGACAAAGCTGAAGAAATGATGGCCGTCTTCAAGGAAGTAGCGAGTCATCATTACTATATGCAGAAGAGGGATAAGAGCGGGTCGCAGCCTCATGTGACCGCTTGGAGAGATTACGACTTTAAGTAAGACAAGGAGGATCCCTCGTAGTTCTCTACTCCGCCAGCGCTTTCCCTTAGCGAGGTGCTCTCCGAAATGAGCAGGTTAGGTGAGAAGAATCCCCGGGAGAACGAGGACCAGCAGTCGGATGAACGCTCCTACAGTTGTTTCTGGCACCTTACTCATCGGATGTCGTCGAAAGCAGTATTAGCCGCGTATCTTATGGTTTGGCTTCGGGATTACGTCTTCTCGGGTGGGTCAGGCTCCGTAGAGAGGGTGACTCGGAACTAAATCCTGCCAGCAGTGAAGTTAGTTTTCGACCGACGCCTGGCTCTACTCCCCACGATGGTGTGTAACCTACTGCGAGGTTTACGGGAGTTTGCAGGAAACGTGGTTCATGATCGCGGTAGGAATGATAACTTCCCGCGTGCCGAACTGCCATTTTACTATCTGATGGGGTGGTTAATTTTACACCATCCAAATGTAATGAGTCCGGGTTCGGAAGAAGACCATAGGGCCGGAGATGCATTCCTTCATCGTTTCCACCAGATGAGCTGGTTATATTCTGGCGTTCCTGTTTGCAGGAAGGTTTTATCCCACCTTCAGGGGTGGAAGATCACCAAAGTAGGACCTGTCTTTTCGAGTTTTAAGGTCGGTGAAGATTTAATGGATTCGGGTGAAGATTCCACCACTCTACCTCCATGGGGATTCCACTGGTTGCAAAGTATCCGGACGTCCCATCTGGTGTACCGGAACGGAAACCAGTGCTACTTGGAACCGTATTTACCGAGCCATTTTTCACGACAATTCGGCTATGCTCAGTTAATGTTGGATAATCCCAGTATCACCCTTGGGTATGCTGGGAGCTTGCTGGATGGTGCACGAGCTTGACATTACTATAATGCCGAATGTACCGGAGCTCGCTTTACGCCGCCCGTCCAGAATCTACGACCGTCGATTCTTTTCTCAGCCGCCAAATTTTACAGTGTTATGGCTGCCATGCCTCCCGGATATGATAGGAAGACCAGTCTTATTATAGGCACCCCATTAGCGGTGACTGGGAACACATCGGCTAGGGTTCGATCGTACCGTCTGCCAGAGGTGGGTCATCGAGGTGTCCCTGCCGCATCACTAGGGGGTCAAGCCGAACCTTCGGTTGATCAACCAAAACGACGTGCGGGTACAAAGGTTGGCTCTTCTGCGTCAAAGAGGCAGAAGAAGGCATCGTCACCGACTGTGTCGTCGGACTCGACACCTACGGAGGTAAAGGTGTACCATGTAGTCCGATTTGGGTTCAATATTTCGTATGACTTATGCTTTCTTTTTGTAGGAGCCGCTCAAACGGAGACCCCGTACTCCAAAATCTGGTGGCAGTAGGCCAAAGGAGGTGGTGGGCTCATCTGAAGAGCGTATTCCGTCGATCACCATTTCTTCCATGGAGGAGAATCCAGATGATGCCGTTGTCGTGGAGATTTCGACATCCCCATATTATGTTAGAAGGGAAGCTGAGGATGAAGCAGCTTCTGAGATGGTGAAGGCTGCCTCAGGGACCTTGGACATCGAGGGTCCAGCAGACACGAGGCTTTTTGATGATGAAGTGGAGTGGAGTTCGTCGTCTTCAGATAACGTCGCTCCAGAGTTGCAAGAGTCTGTTGCGGGGGCAACAGATGTGGTTGGAACAGAGGAGATGGTTGATTCCCCTCATTGTCATGATGAGGGAAGGTCGGCTGCGGCATTGCCGAGCCCTACCCCAGACTCAGCAGCGGAAGCTGAGGTGGCTACCGATCAGGAGGTAGCGACAGATCCTGTCCCTGTAGAGGGATTTGATGAGGAAAGTGAGACTCGGCTGCCGGTCCTGACTTCAGGGGTGAGTCAGGAGACAAGTGTTAATCTTTTCGTTCTGCCAGGGGAGGTACTGGCTGCTGATAGCACGTTGGGGGCTGATGAGGTGGCCACTGACGTCGGTGGTTCTTTCGATTTTGAGAGGGGTAAGGGTTTGATGGAACCCTCTGTTGCTCCTTCCACTTGGGGTATTATCTCGACGCCTGTCTTGGCTTCTTTTGTTCCTTTGGCTCCTCGGGCTAGTAGTCAAGCCCCTGTTGATGAAGAGCTTGTCAATACCGAGGGTCCAGCCTCGTAGATTGAGGCAGGCGGGCCTTCTTGCGGTCCGCCTGCTAAAGCAGCTCCTCCGACTCCTACAATAACGCCGCAGGGGCTGGCGAATGCAGATGAATATGTGAAATTCATCATCGAGGCAGTGTATAAAATGCTGCAGAGGGGTGTATCGGCCGTGATGGACGCCAATGGAAGTTTTACGACGGTAAGAACTCTGATAATGCCTCATATCAACCTGATCCGTCTTCATCAGGGCCATGATCATATGGCCGACATTCTAGAAGCCTCAGTGGTTGAGTTGGACCAGCGGCTTTCCGAATTGCAGCACATCCAGCGAAACGACCTCTCCGTCCTGATAGATGCGGAGAAGGAGAAGCTGATCTTCGAGACTGAGTCTTCTAACCAGGCCACCGTGAGTGTCTGGAAACGCGAAGTGGCTGAGACTGAAGCTGCAGTGGAGCGGTTGTCTCAGTCTACGCAGAAGACGGTGGAGGCGCGAGCTGTGTTGGACACTAGTATCGCGGAGATTGATGCCCAGATCCGCCGCCTTGAGGACCAACGGGCCCGACTTCTATTATACGTCGAACGTGTCCAGGCTGAACACGTAGCATTCAAGAAGGAGGAGGCAGCTTTCACCCACCGGGCTCTTACTTTGGCTCAGCAGCGGCAGCAGTTGGACGAGAAGCATGAGAATGACACTTCTCCTGAGGCCATTAAAGCGATGCGTCAAGAAGCTGAACGTCGAGTCTTGGCGGCTGTGGAGACTCGGGCGGCAGACTTGAGGCGTCGGATTGAAGAGCTTTCAGCCAATCCTGGGGATGTTTAGGGATTGTAGTCTCTTCTTTTTATGTATTTGCAACTCTTATTGGGGATGGTGTAATCCTTTACTCTCCTTTTTTAGAAATAAAAAATACACAATTTTCTGTGATGTGTTCATTTTTGCTGTCATGAACTTGATGATTTGTGTGGACCTATTATCATTTGTGCACCTTAGTTTTTAGGTATAGATAATAAGTTTGAGAGAACCAACATGTTTGCTCAGAGGTAATGTGGACATGGCAAATATGGGATTCAAAATGATAGAATCTTCCTACTCAGAGGTATTATGGACGTGGTAGGAGTGACTCTGGAGGATACACGAAACTACTCAGAGGTAATGTGGACGTGGAAGTTCTACGATTAATGTACGACAACGCAGGGGTTGTCTGTACTGGATGTTTACTCAGAAGTAATGTGGACGTGGTAAACATGATGGGTAACGTAGTCTTATTGAATGTAAGATTTTGCTTTATAGGGTGTAGGGGGAGACAACTCAGAGGTGATGTGGACGTGGTTGTCCTTCTACTGGAGGATGCCACGGAACAGCTGGGTTCCGGAAGCGTATAATTTTGTGGAAGGGAATTGTATATGAGCCCTGATAATTGGGTCCACAGATCCCCTTGTGGAAGTACATGTCTGAAATATGTCAAGAGTAGTACTTCTTTAGGAACTTGCCGTTGATGGGCATCATGAACAAGTTCCCATTGGGTTTGGCGAGGCGGTAAGTACCGTTTGAGTATACCGTCTCTATGATGAAAGGTCCTTCCCACTTGGGCTCGAACTTTCCTGGTGTTTTGTGAGTCAACACCATCGGCCTCCTGACTGTCAGAACCAGGTCGCCTACTTGGAAAGTCCTCTGCTTGACCTTTTTGTTGAAAGCCTGTGATATACGGGCTTGGTAGAGTTCAATACGTTGTTGAGCTGGGAGACGCTTTTCGTCAAGTGCCTCCAGTTCCCGCAGACGATGACGTTGATTTTCCTCTTCTGTGAGTTGGTTTGTGATTGCTACGTGGAGTGAGGGTATCTGGATCTCGAGAGGCAGTACCGCTTCGCTTCCGTAAACCAAGGAGAATGGTGTGTTGCCTGTCGGAGTTCGTACCGTTGTACGGTAAGCCCAAAGGCATTCGCCGAGCTTTTCATCCCACTCGCGTTTGTTGGATGACACGACCTTTTTGAGTAGCCTGACGGTAGTCTTGTTGAACGCCTCGGCCAATCCGTTTGCTGTCGGATTGTAGGCGGTTGATGCCACGTTTTGAATACGATTCTTGTCACAGAATCTGCTGAAAGCATGGCTTATGAACTGAGGACTATTATCGTGGATGATCCTCCAGGGTACTCCGAAACGGTAGATGACATGGTGTTTGATGAAGCTGATCACCCTGGAGCTTTTCACTTCTGCCAGTGGAACTGCTTCTGCACATTTGGAGAAGTAGTCGATGATTGCTAGGATGAAGCGGTGTCCTCTCGATGAAGGAGGGGTGATTGGTCCCACAATGTCCATGCCCCAAGCTTCGAAGGGCCAGGAGGCGACTATAGGATGTAGTGGTTCTGACGGTCTATAGATGAAGTCTGCGTGAAGCTGGCACGCATGGCACTTCTTAGCATAGTCGACAGCGTCAGCGGCCATGGTTGGCCAGTAGTAGCCCATGCGTCGCAGTCGGTCCTGTAACTTAGGGCCAGGTTGATGGGCCCCGCAGGTTCCATCGTGAGCTTCTCGAAGGGCTTCGACTGCTTCTTCGTTGGACAAACATCGAAGGAGAAGTCCATCGTAGGAGCGTCGGTACAGCATTTTAGTGGCTGTATCGTAGTAGAATCGAAGAGAGCGTCTTCTGACTGAGACGGCTTCTTTCGGGTCCTCTGGGAGAATTTTGTAGACAGCGAAGTCGATGAACGGGAATCTCCAGTCTCGGACATTAACACCAGCGCTTGTTGACATAACATGGGCTACTCGTGAACACAGGTTATTTTTAGGACAGACCAAGTCTCGACCAACTACCGTGACGTATTGTTGAGTCCCGAGGGGGCTGCCAAGGAGGCTGCAAGGCCAGCCAGAGCATCAGCCTCTAGATTTTGTAGATGAGGTACGTGTTCGATGAAGAACCCGATGAAGGTTGAAATAATGTTCAATGCAACTTCATGGTAAGGGATCAGATCTTCATGGCGAACCTCGTATTGCCCTCTGATCTGGTTTACGACGAGTTTTGAGTCATCGTAGGCTTCCAGATGATCCACCCCCAGCTGTTGTGCCAGCTGGAGTACCATAATGAGCGCATTGTACTCGACAACATTGTTGGAGCACGGCTTCGAAAGAGATTAAGCACACTGGATGACCAGCTGATCGGAGGAGACTAATACCACCCCCACTCCTGCGATGAATTGGCTTTTGGGGCCTGTTCTTGAAGCGCCATCGAAAAACATCTGCCAGACGGAGCCTTCTTTGATGACGTTTAATTCTTGGACTTCATCCGGGATGTCTTCATAGAGTCCTGAGGACTCTGGGATGGGTTGTACAGCTAAAAAGTCAGCCAGAGCTTGACCCTTAATAGCTTTTTGTGGGACGAACACTATATTATATGGCGTTAGCAAGATCGCCCATGTGGCAAGCCGGGAGTTTAATGATCCTGGCTTCGTCATGAGGACTCTGAGCGAATTGACTCGAGAAATGACATGAATTGTCTGTCCCGAGACATATGACGAGTCTTTTGGATGGCAAATACCAAAGCCAAGCACTCCTTTTCAACGGGGTTGTACCGGTGTTCGGTCCCGATCAGAGTTCGACTAAGGTAGTAGATTGCTTGCTCATAGCCTGTATCGCTGTTCTGAGCTAGCAGAGCGCCGAGGGAATGATCCATGGCACAGACGTAGAGAAGAAATGGTTTGCCGGCGACTGGTGCCACCAGGACTGGCGGGCTCGTCAGATAAGCCTTGATGTCGTCGAAAGCCTTTTGGCATTCCTCTGTCCAGACGTAAGAGACTCCCTTCTTCATGAGCTGAGTGAAGGGTTGACATTTTTCAGAAAGATTTGCTATGAACCTCCGGATATATGCCAGACGCCCCTGCAGGCCTCGAAGTTCTCGAAGGTTCTTCGGAGGGTCCATGTCGAGGATGGCTTTGGTCTTCTCGGGATCGACATGAATGCCTTTCGCCGTGATAATGAAACCTAAGAACTTTCCGCTAGAAACCCCTAGGAAGGATTTAGCGGGGTTCATCTTGAGTTGATGCGCCCGCATGAGATCGAAGACTGTCTTGAGGTCTTGCAGGTGATCTTCTTTGAGACGGCTCTTGACTGTGATGTCGTCAACATAGCATTCGACGATCTTGCAAAAATGCTGCCGAAAAATGGTGCTCATAGCTCATTGGTATGTTGCACAAGCATTCTTCAAGCCGAAGGGCATCACTGTGTAGCAGAAAACGCCCTTTGGAGTCCTGAATGACGTGTGTTTTGCGTCATCGGGGAACATCTTGATCTGGATATAGCCCGAATACCTGTCCATGAAAGACATGCGTTCGAAGCCACATGTGTTGTCGATCATCACGTCGGTAATTGGAAGCGGGAATTCGTCCTTCGGGCAAGTAGAGTTGAGATCCCTGAAGTCGATACAAACTCATATTTTCCTATTCTTTTTGGTGACAGGGACGACATTGGCTACCCAATCCGGATGCTGTTCTTCACGGATGAAGCCGCTGGTCAAGAGCTTGTCCACCTCCTGATCGATGGCGTTCATGATGTCCGGACGGAAGCATCGCTGTTGTTGTTTGATAGGCTTGGCATCAGGTAAGATGTTCAGCCTATGCTTCGCGATCTGGGGATTAAGTCCCGGCATATCTTCGTAGCTCCAGGCGAAGACGTCGATATACTCTTTAGCCAGCTGGATTAAAGATTCTCGGTCTTCTCCTTTTAGGCATTTGCTGACAAAGATGGGTTTGGAAGAAGATCCATCCCCAAGGTCGATCTGCTCGACTTCGTCTTCGGTAGGAGGTTCACGTAATTCGAAACGAGACTCCCACTGTTCTCCCAGGCGTTAAGCCCAAGGTTCTTCTTCGAAGAATTCTGGCGTTTAGTCTTCGCCTTCATCTTCTTGAGATTGCGCAGACGTCATGTTGGCTGACAGTACTTTCTTGAAGATTGATCCGATGCTGGTATCGGAATCCCAAGTTGATGCTTCGGATGAGTGAGAATGTTCTACCTCTTCCGCGTATGAACTCTCTTGAGTTGACGGTGGCGTGACATAGCCTACCCCCCGTCGAGTTCTATTGTAGTAGTCCTGCGGCTTTCCTTTAAGTGTTGGAAGCCGGAGAGGGAGACGTCGACCCTTGCCGTAGTTTAGGCCTTTGTTGCTTTTTAGGTCGTAACCCATCTTTTGGATGAGGTACTTTGTCTTGTCCATGTACCGATAGACTTGTATTCTGCCGGTATCTAGTTCTGGCTCGAGTGGCGGGAGGTCTTGATGACGCTCAACTTTGTCGAAGATGATGGATTCTTCGTCTCGACTCCGTGGCAGGACTATAAAACAGACCCCTTAGGACGGGACTACTCGATTTACATGATGGACGGTCGTTATTTGTGTTTGCAACGACCGTAGAGCGTTATCTAAAGTATACATGGCATTCCAATGTGGAAGACTAGAATAATTAAAAGACACTCTATTATTGATAAAATACGAGATTTTATCCCGCGGGATTACATTGTCCAGAGAGGGTGCATCTACATCAGCAGAGATATATTTTCCTAGCTCTTCATCTGTGAGTACTGGAGTAGGATCGGGAGAGTCCACCATAGCGTTGGTCTTGGAGTCCGAGAGGACTATGCGGGCCTTTTCTGGCAGCTTGGATGGCGGCGGCTTGCCTTTAAGACGCACCTTCAGAGGTGCCTCCACTGTGCCTCCGGTGATTGGCGCCTTCCCCTGTAGTTTTGCCACAAGGGGAGCCGATGTTTGAGGCGACTTTCCCTTGAACCGTATCTTCAGGAGAGCTTCAGGAGCAGCTGGTGCTTTCCCGGGCAGCTTAATGCTCATGGGAGGCAAATTCTGAGGCAGTTTGCCTTTGAGTCGGATTCAAAAGAGCGTCGGGAGTGACCTCAGGCTCCATGTCCGACTATGCTGCCGTTTCTGCCTCGTCGTCAGCATTATTGGCTTCCTCCTCGTCAGGTGACTTGTACAGGTCGGAATCGGTGAAGTAGGCTTCAATCCCTTTGAAAGGGTCGATGTCCGCAAACTCCGTCCGGATGACGTTGTTGGTGGACACGTACTTCATACATTGGTGGAGCGTGGATGGCACCACCATGTACTCATGCAGCCATGGACGACCCAACAGAAGGTTGTAGTTGACTTCGGCGTCCACGACATAACAAGTGACCTCGGTTCTGAGGTTACCGATGTGGCACTTTAGTCGTATTTTGCCTAGTGGCTCGCTTTTGCTAGCATTGGGATCCCCAGTGTTGAAAGCAGCGTCTTCGGGATGATGCTGAGGGAAGACCCCGGATCGATCTGAATCCGTTTCACCTTGACTGAACCGATATACCATGTATAATACAACGGCCTATTGTGTCGGTTGTGCTTGAGCAGCATGTCTTGTTGGATGAAGGTTATATTGGGGATAACCTCATCCGTACAGTGATAGTGCGCACATATAGTTGGGAGATCTTCAGGCTGCTTGACCTGACTGATGAAGGACTCGGCATCCTTCAGGGCTTCACAGAGAGCTTCGCGAGTGTCTTTGGAAAGACGAAGGAGCTCAAACAGAGAAAGGCGGACAGGAGTACTGGCCAGTTGTGCCAGTATGTCGAAGTTGTGGGGCTTGGCTAGTCCCGGAGCATTCTCCTTTCGCAGAGGTCTGTCGAAATGAGCCTCTAGATGCTTCTGCTTATTGGCTGCTAAGGGCTTAGACGGGCCCTCTTCCTGGGCAGCAGGAATGGTGCAAGGAGGCACCACCTCGACGGCAGCTTCGTCGGGTTGGGCGTTTTGTTGTGAACGCGTCTGTACAGGAAGTGCCTCTTCCGCTGAGGAAGAGACCATGCGGTAAGACTTGATCTTCCTGCCTTTGGATTTGGAAGTAGGGTGTACCTCCGGTTGAGTCACCTCGGAGACAAGATCAGGGTGAACCCATAGGATCTCTCGCCGAGATATGGTGAGTGGGATGAGTCCACTCACGTTGTCACGAGTAGGTGGTAAGTTAACCACCTCCATTGTCGCCTTAGGGATGGGGACGACGCCATCTTGCGTTGTAGTTGGCGGCAGGGTGCCGAACTGGAGTGATACCACGTTGGCTGACACCATCTTCTCCTCGGAGTCGATGGAGATTACATCCGCATTGATCATGCGCTAGATATAATTCTTGAGGACATAGCAGTCCTTGGTTGGGTGTCCGACAAACCGATGGTAGTGACAGTACCTCTGGTTGTCCACTTTCCAAATCTCGTCGGGACGCTTCGGGTCCGGCAACTTGATCTTGTCACCCTGCTTCAGTATCTCAAAGAGTTGCAGGGTGTCTTCGTCGTTGAACGAATAAACCTCCTTTGGCCTTGATGCAAGTGGAGGCTTCTGAGTAGGTACTGACGCACCTTTTGAGGCATTGACAGTCAACGCCTGTTTCCCCTTCGTCTCTCGTCCGGGGTTGTTGGCTGTAGGCCGTTTCCCCTTGTCCTCAAAGACAGGGAAATTGACTCCCAGAAGACGAGCATTGGCCGCCTTCTTTTCTGCGGCTTCTGCTTCAATGATCAAGGAGCTCCAGTCGGGAGGAGGAGTAGAGTTGAGCCAAAGTTTGACTACAGGCAGCATATTCATGCTGCAGGAGGAGAGGAGTGAATGTTCTAGCATGCCCGGGGGCAGTCTGAAGCAGGCCTGTCGGAAGCGTTCGATGAAGACTCGAACTGTTTCATTCTCCTTCTGGCGTATCTCTATAAGGGACGCCATTGTCATGTCCTTTCTGCCGTCGTAGAAACGGTCGAGAAAAAGGTGCGTCAGGTCGTCGAAGGAAGATATGGAATTGTCGGGGAGGCTGCAGTACCAGTCGTACGCCACTCCCTTCAGTGCCCCGACAAATATGCTGGTAAGTAGCGCGTCCTCCTTCGGAAGATGTCCCGTCTGAGACTGGAAGTACGTCAGATAGCGACGAGGAGAGTCCTTCCCGTCGTATGGCGTCAGTATTTGTGGTTTATACTTAGGAAGATAAACCACTTTGTTCCACTCGAGGGGATAATGTTGGGGAATCTCTATCTTTTGGCGCTCCTCTTGTCTCGTCTTGGACTCAAAGCGCTCGCGCAAGTCCCTGATCATCTCGACCACGTCTTCCGTGGAGCTGGGAGTCGAGGAAGGTGGTACCACCTGAAGTTGAGCATTTGAGGGCTCCAATGTCCGAAGTGCTTCTCGGCGATCCTTATCCAAGGATACCCGTTGAAGGGGTACGCTTGATTCTTCATTGGCCCCTGGGTCGGGATCGGTAGAAGGTGTCTTGGACAAAGCTGACCGTATCTCAAACACTGCTTGAGTCAGTATTTACATGGAGGCAGAGAGGGTTTTGAGTCCTCCCTCTAATGTGTCCATGCGCTGGACGAGATCTGGTGGCGGTGCATCAGACTCGGAATCACCCCCAGCCATGTATACTGTCATGACACGGCTGGAAGTGGATGGATCGGTTGAGGCTTCACTCTCGGCTTCACTCTCTTGTAGGGGAGTTGCCTCTCGTGGAGCTTCGTCCTGGCCACCCTCGGCTATGTTGTGGAGAACATTCTCGACGAGAGCATCTGCAAGGGCCTGATTACCCTTGGTTCTGTCTTGAAGGACTTCTTCGTCTCCGAGACTCAGATCCGTGGGCGCTAGACTACCCCCGACTATGTTTTGGAGGACACCCTCGTCTTGAAGGACTTCTTCGAGATGTAGATCTACAGGGGCTAGACGACCCCCAACCATGTCCGGGAGGCTGACTTCGAGAAGATCCGCCCCAGCTTTACTTTGGAAGACAGCTTCGTCTTCGGAAGGAGGCTCGACAAGGGTCTGACTACCCCCCAGTTTCCTCTAAGATCTTCTTTCTCCCCCGAGTGCCTTCGAACACTCCGGAGGACGAGACACTTGCCTTGGTTTTCCTCGGCTGGCTCTTGGACGAGGACGAAGAATTGCCAGTAGTCTTTCGGACTGACGAGGAGTTAGAGATCACGTTGCATGAAGCAACCCTTGGCCCTTCTTTTGTTGACACCTTCTTCCCGAGGCGACGTCGGAGGGGTGTCGATAATTGCAGTCGTTGGAACACTGACTACCTTGGTGGGACTGTCGCCTTGTAACAGCAGTTGATGGTGACCACAGCACAAGTGTGCCCTGTGAGGGGCACATCATGCTTGTCAGTCGACTCTCCTGAACGGCGCTTGTGAGTGATCACGTTGCGCATATCGTTGGAGGAGAGTGCCACCTTCGCACCCCCTTCAGGCGCATGACAAGGCCAAGCGCCGGGGTGGTCAAGTGAATGCTGCGCCCCCTGATCTAACACCAAACAGGCGTCCCGATCAGTAGTGGGGGAACAACATTTGAAGTGACTTGAACGAACCTCAGACGTACAACCAAAGGAGGCACGGAAGTTCAAGACCACTGGATTTGCCTTACTCGACTTAGTTGGGCACGCAATAGATGTGCCCAAGTGAGACAAGGACTTTGAAGGTCGGCTCGTTTCTGGTGCAGAAGCACCTGAGTCGACCTTATACAGCTTACCATCAGCAGCGCGCATGATTGTGAGCGCATGCTTCTGGTTTGCTACTGGCATAGCACGTTTGGGGCGCATGGCCCATGCTGCCTTGGACTTCTTCGTACCAGTCCGCTGGGGCGCATAGTACTCAGAATCCAAATTCTTCTCGCCACTACAGCGAGTGAGTCTGTCAAAGACAGAGACCTTCTGTGGCGCATCGGAGGTGATACGCGGGGAATTAGCTACGCCCCTGCTCCGTCGACGCATCTTCCTCGCCTGAGAGGGAGATGGCTGGGGAATGTGGTCAGCCGCACGTTTCCCCGAGAGATGCACTGTACCGATGGGCGTATCTTGGTTGCTGAGGACGTCAGCAGGAAGGGAAGGCTGGATCAGCGCATCCCCTTCGGTGGTGGTGCCAGAGGCGTTGACCTTGCGCACCCAGATTCGGCGGGTCTTCTTCGGCTTTGGCAGCCGCTTCGAAGGACTCGCACTTCCTTCAGAGATGTACTCCTCATACGCCTGTTGATTGAGGCGTACGACCAGCGTCTTGTGGGAGGATTCCACCTTCACAACGTCGGATTGCGACACAGCTTTCTCGGTGGAAAAGAAAGAGGTCCCCAGCAGAGTCACCAGCTTGTTTGCCATTAAAATCTTTTGATTACAAATTTCAATATAAACAGAACAGTATTACAATATAGGACTTAGATGTAGTCCTAGGAGTACACTTTTGTTTATCTGGGTCCCTTGTGCCGATGGAGCGAGTGGTAATGCGTTGACTCCGTTGACGATCTGACGACGGTTATCGGTTCTCTGAAGGTTTGGATTGCTCTGGGTGCTGGAGCTTGCTGAGAGGAGGAAGACGTTGAGTGTCTGTATCTGCCTCTCTGGTGGTACGAAGTCTTTGTCTGTCGATGTATGTTTGCCTCTGTGTGTGTTCGTAGGTGAGAAGGAAATGATCCCTCTATTTATAGCTTTACAGGCTGGCTGCTCATGTGCGCATATATATGATACGCCTGGACACAGGGACGCCACGTGGTGATTGTTGATGGAGGCGCATGGACGATGCGCCCTGATTGAGGGGTTAAATTCTTCATGCTGCTGTTGTGAGCCGGCACGTAGCAGGGAAGAAGATCTTTCTGTTGCTGAGATCTTGGGTGAATCGAGTCAAAAGACACGTGTCATCGGCCCATGGCTCGGAGATCTCGAATTTGATGGGGAATGATCAGGTAGGATGCGCCTGGAATTAGGCGCATGAGGAGACTTTGGCTCGTAACCTTTGGGAGTCACGAACCATTCAGAGCGCATGGCTTTTGAGGCACATGCGAAGCTTCAGTAGTGACTTTACTTCTGTCTTTTGGGATCAGAGAGAAGTCTGAGACGGATGGCTTTTGAGGCGCATGCAGATTTAGGCACATGGCTGCGGAGGCGCATGTAAGATGATTGGGCGGCCACGTGGCAGTAACCGTCGGAGGAAAGTAATGATGATGCTGATGTTGGCGACGCTTTATTTTTTAAAAAAGCTGTCAACTGTTCAGTCTTCGGAAAGTGTGCTGCCAACTCTGTCAGACTTCAACATTTAATGTTTTTGATATTTGATGGACAACTGAGTGGGCGCATCGATCGGCGTTCTACTAGGCGTATGGGGATGCATGGGGGCGCATCCCTGTGAGGCGCTTGGTGCTGAAGGGCGCGTCTGTGTGATGCGCTTGATGGACGCATCCCTATGATACGTTTTGATGTTTGAAGGGCGCGTCTGTGTGATGCGTTGTCTGGCCGGCGCATCCGCTTCGTGACACGTCTTTAATGGTGCGACTGTTACGTTCTTCGAGTGCTTTAAATAGCCGTTTTGATTTGGCTGAATTCGAAGCGTCCGGTTCATCCATTAAATGCAAATTCATTGCACGAAATTCGGAGAGCCATCCATTTGGCGCATGGGTTTGATTTGCACGGCCTATAAATAGTGGCATGGAGAGAGTTTGCTTCTCGTTCTCTCACGTTCTTTCGACATGAACTTGTTTACTCGGATGCATTCTGTTGATGAGATGCTCCCGAGGGTGAAGATACGACACAATGTCTTCATTGATGCACTTGAAGGTGATTGTTACATCCAAAAGTCAGAGTCGAGGGCTTCCGAGGCAGGCGGAAGGTGCCTGTTGCATCCAAAGATCGGGATGCTCGAGTCTCGTCTCCGTTATTCTGGAAGAGCAGCAGATCGGAATGGCGGTGCTGCGGCTTTGGGGGCTCTTTCTTCCTTCAAAGTGGGTGTTGCCCACTCTGGTTGTTTTGAAAGCTGCTCCTTTAGCCGCGGTTTCGATTGCGGTCTTCCTTCGCCTTTGGAGGCTCTTTCGAAGCCTCCCCTGGCCACAGGTTGGCTTGCGGTGCTCCTCTCTTCCTCGGTTTGGAGAGCTCTTCCTTCAGCTAGAGGGTTGATTGCCACCCTCGTTCTGCTCAATAAATGCTTCATTAGTCGAAGCATTTAGACGACGGTGAGCCTGGCTGGAAGAGTGACACATAACTGGGCTGCTGAAGGAATGCACATAACTGAGCTGCCGAAGGGATGCACATAACTGAGGATGCACATAACTGAGCTGCTGAAAGGATGTGCCCCGCTGAGGGCGCATGGTAGGATGCTCCTGACTGAAAGCGCATGGTGATCGTTGCGCTTGTTCAAGAGCGCATGATGATCGCCGCGCCTGGCTGTAGACTTAGGGTTTTTTCTTTTGTAGAAGTTCTCCTTTGTACAACCTTTTCTAGACATGTAATAGACTTTTATATGTAATAAAAAAGTCCTCTTTCAATGTCTATATTTGTTGTTTTTGCTGTATGAAGTACTTTGTCCGAGCTCTCTGGCGCATGTAGTGTTTGGCGCATAGGATTTCTGGTCCTGAAATTCCATATTTCTACACCGCCTTGTTACTCCTTGTCCACAGATGTCCAACCTCTCTAAGCATTTTAGCCTTGATAACAGAAGACAATTCTGGAAATCCATAAGGATCGCGTCAGGAACCTGCCTTCCTCTAACTTTCTAATATGGAAAAAAAACATGGCGTTGAAATCCCCTGCAACCAGGAGTGGTAATTGCCCTAGGGCGTCCGCCCTCACACTAACTTGTATAATATGTTTCCACAGTTCTTCCCTCTTCCTCCTGTCGTTATGGTCATATATCGCTTCCTCCATTTTTATTTTAATTAGTGTTACCCCCTTACTTATAATCCAGTAATTGTAATCGTAATTATCCCTCCAAAAAAATTGCCTAAATTTTATGATTTGAGAGGGTAACACTAATTAAAATAAAAATGGGAGTAGTGAAGATATGTTTAGCAATTGGAGGAGGGGAACACAAACATATATATATATATATATATATATATATATATATATATATATATATATATATATATATATATATATATTGAAAGAGGTAAATTTGGCGAACGCTCCCACCAGGAATCGATCTCCTGACCACTCGGGCCGCATGCATCTCTCTTAACCACTAGGCTAGAGGTCATTTGCTATATATATATATATATATATATATATATATATATATATATATATATATATATATATATATATATATATATATATATATATATATTTTTTTTTTTTTTTTTTTTTTTTTCAACCACCACTTTATTCATTCATTCAGCAAAAACAGAAAGAGTTACACAAGCCAAAAAGAACTACTAATAACCAACTAATGCCTACACTTGATTGTAGCCTTGGATATTTGTCGAAAAATCACCTTCTTCGTAGCCTCCTTCGAGTATTTGTGACCTTCATAGCGCCATTTGTTACGATTTTTCCACAAAACCCATATAATTGCTCCCACCCCGATCTGTCGCCTGTGAAGTTGCTTCCCACGCCACCATTTCTGCAGACATTGCCTTAAACACGAGCTTCTTCCCCTAATCTGGAATTTAGCCTGCATAGACGTCCAAGTCTCCCTAGCCAACTCGCCCTCGTGCAGTATATGCTCCAGCGTTTCTCCCGAACTGTGCAAGCAACAATGACATTTTGATGCCAAACTATATCCCATTTTCATGATATTTTCATCTGTGGGAAGCTTACAATGCATCACTCTCCATAAAATTATCGACCATTTGTAGGGTATACAAGTACTCCAAATATGTATGAATGATGGGTTCAGCGGCCATCTCCTTCGGGCAATATCCCAAGCAGAAGAAAGAGTAAAATTTCCCGACACCCTGCGCCAATGAAGCCCCTGATCATCGAGCAAAATGAACTGTTCAGCCATCCCTCGCCCCGCTAGCAATCTCTTCCAAACATAAGATGAATTCGACGTTACCAAAACATCATTCGGGTTCACCTGGTTACAATATTTAGCCATAAAATATTGAATCCATAGATTATCCTGTGATCGAAATTTCTACCACAATTTAATAGCAAATGCTTGCATAATATCCTCCAAACGTTTCACGCCCAAGCCACCCTCCGACTTAGTTCTGGCTATCAAGTCCCATCCCATCCATTTTCTCTTTGGAGCCCCATTGCACGAACCCCAAAAGAAAGAGCTAAACATGGCCTCAATGCGATTTAGTACTGAAATAGGGAGATTGCACGCCGCCGGAGTATAAACAGGAATAGAAGTAAGAACTGATTCAAGCAGAATCAGTTTACCTCCTGGCGACAAAATCTTATTGTGCCACCCTTCAATCCTGGACCGGATCCTACCAAGGAGATCATCGAACATAGCAGCGTTCCTCCTCCCGGCAGCCAGTGGACATCCCAAGTAAGTAAAAGGCGGGTGGCCAATCTCGAACCCAGTGCGCTCCGACAGTTCCTCAATTCGATTGGAGTCTGTTTTGTCCCAAACATAGAGCTTAGTCTTAGCCACATTGAGTTTTTGGCCAGAGACTGCTTCATATCTAGTCAATGTAGCCTGGACCAAAGCAATTCGAGCGATAATCACCTGCTGAGAATAACAAAACGTCATCAGCATAGGACAAATGCGTAATTGGCATACACCCTCTAGGTGATATGAAAGGAGTGAACCCGTCTGTGTTAGGCAGTTGCTTCAGGTTTCGTGACAATGCCTCTGCCGCAATAATGAATAATGCTGGGGAGATCGGATCCCCCTGTCTCACTCCTCTGAAAGACTGAAAATATCCAGTGGATTCTCCATTGATCAAAGGGGAAAACCAGACGTTGTTCTGAAGACGTAGCATCATGTCGACCCATTTATTGTGAAACCCAAATCTACGCAGTACTTTGAGCAGGAACCTCCAATCAACCCGATCATAAGCCTTCATCATATCCAGCTTATAGCAATGTTTCCTCCCCAATGCTTCTTGTTAAGCTTAGCAACAATTTCTTGAGCCAAAACAATGTTGTCTACAATTTCACGACCTTTAACAAAGCCACTCTGTTCAGGTGAGATCAACTTGGGAAGCAATGGAGCCAATCTGTTGGCGAGAGTCTTAGAAATAATTTTATTAAGAACAGAGCAGAGACTAATCGGTCTATAATCAGAAAAGTACTTCGGCTGTTTGATCTTAGGAAGCAAGACCAGAGAAGTATTCGTAATATCTCGGGGAAGGGAGAAGCCATCAACAAACATACCTATAGCCTCTGTAATGTCATCTCTTATAATATCCCAGCTGCTAAGGAAGAATTGCACGCTAAATCCGTCAGGACCCGATGCACTATTCTTGTCAAGAGATTTAAGAGTATCGAGCAGCTCCTGCTTCGACGGGGGTGCAATTAGACAATCATTATCCGCATCATCTATCAATCTAGGGATCACCGATAGAAACTCGTCGTCATCCGTAATATCTCCCCTCTGATATAACGACGAGAAATAATCTACAGCAGCGGATTTGATAAGGGATTTCTCTGACAGGGGAGCATCGTTATAAGAAAGGATTGAGTGAATCCTAATGGATTTCTTCTTGTAGTTGACACACTCATGAAAGTAAGCCGTGTTCTTATCCCCCTCTAAATCCTATTTCATTCTAGATTTTTGTCGCCAGTAGGCCTCCTCAATCTTAATCCGTTGCTTGAGCACCGCAGTTTGCTGAGACAGGGCAATTCTATTCTCCTCAGATTGATCAGCTTCAAATTTCAATTCCGCAGCCAGAACCTTGTCCTCCGCCTCCTTGACTGCTTGAAATAAATCACCAAATATGGCTCTACTCCAACGAGATAACACTGACCTGCATGCCTCCATCCGACGAGCAACCTGGTGATACCATGATGATGATCCACCGAGAGCCAAGCTTCCCTGACCAGATGCAAATAGTCTTCATGTTTTGTCCAAAAATCCAAAAACCGAAACGGTTTTCGAATATTATGTTGCTGAGCAAGGAGGCGAACAAGAATAGGAGCATGGTCGGACTCTGCTCGGTTCAGATGATCTTCTACGGAACACGGGGCGAGCTGATGCCAAGAGCAATCCATAAACACCCTGTCTAACCGCGAAGCCCTCCTATCTGAGCTGTCCGACTTGACCCAAGTGAAGGAGCTCCCTGAATATGGCAATTCAGAGACACCTGCTGCTAACTGGAAGTTGGCAAATTCTTGCATGGAAACCGCGTCTTCCCTTCTACCACCCACCTTCTCATCCTCTCTCAATACGGCGTTAAAGTCTCCTCCGACTATCCAAGGAAGCCTCAGCATACTCTGAGTTTGGAGTAATCTGTCCCAAAGAAGCCGACGACCTTCCTTCTTGTTATCCCCGTGCACAATCGAGATTAATGTCTCCACTGGCAGTAGAGGATCAGCCAACCGAATAGACACCGCCTGCTCGAACTCGTCGACTAGGACGATGTCACACGGAACTTTAGCCATAACCCAAATATTACCTCTTGCATTAGCCATTGCATGAGAGAACCCTAGTTTAAGCCGAAAACGGAGAAGCTGCTCTCGGTCTACTTTAGGCTCAATTATGGCAACAAAGTGGACTTTATGAAGTCTAATAATACTTTTCAGTCTTTTAAGAGTCATAGTGTTAGCGACTCCCCGGACATTCCATATCAAGATATTATACATGATGGGTGGAAAGGTTTTGGTTACCAGCTTGTGCTTTGTTTGCAGCCGACCGAGTGACTCGATCAGATGGTTCCACCTGTTTCTTCCCCTTCTGCTGTTTCGAAGTTTCCGTTGGATGCTGCTTCTCGAGCTGGATAGGGTCCGAAGGCGTGACAGTGCCTCCTCCTGGATCTTCTCCTTCTTCTTCATTATCCGATGGCGTAACTCCCTCCAGTGAGTCGGCGACGACTTCTTCCCCTTAATCTTGTAGTTCTTCTTCTTCAGCAATATCCGCCCAGCTACTTCTCCTGCGCCGGATTTCTCCTTCTTCCATATCTCCCTGCGGCGTCAAACTGACGTCGGTAGTGGTATGCGCAGAGGCCCTCGCCGTCATGTCATCGTAATTCGCTAAGCACCTCACCGCAGACGGGAGGGGGTATCTGGATTTCCCATAGGGCCAGGTGGAGTAGAATTTATGGGGTCTGGAATAACGTGAGATGGCGGCGCAATTAGATCAGGTTGATTCTCTGTAGGGTCATCATTATGCCCACCCCCCACAGAGGTAGTGGCAGCATTAATTTCATTAACTCCGTCATCTACTCTTGGCAAAATAGAGGATACAAGTGGCTGTGTAGTCGTTGGGCGACTAGTCGACTTGGGTCTGGGCTCTTGCTTCTCCTCCTGCGCAATCGTTTTTCTTTTGTTTTTCATTTTACACGAGTCCACGTTGTGACCTTGGTGAAAACAATGATTGCAGTATAACGGGGTGTACTCATAATCTATATTCTGCCAGAAGCTCCTTCCCTTCGATAAATTTATGCGCACCCGTCGCTGTAGCGGCTTCCCAGCATCAATCTCAATAAACACCCTGGCCATGCTTGGCCTCGCCAGGTCTTCAGTGGCACAATCAATTTTTAAAGGAGTTCCGATGGCCGACGTGATCGCAAAGAGTGCATCCTTGGCATAAAGATGATGAGGTAGGTCAGGTAGACTTACCCACACCGGCATGACGGCAGATTCGATCAATGGGGAGAAATCGGGATCCCACTTGAGGATCCTCATAGGAGCACGAGCTATGTACCACATCTCTTTCGATCTGAGTCGCAAGTAGTCTTCTTCTATACTCGGCCGGATTAGAATATGTTTACGATCTATAACGCCTGCTTTAATCGAACCCTTAAATTCAAACCCTTGAAGAACCTTTCGGATGACTTCAATCGGAGGCTTGTTGTGGGAGAACTTTCCTATGAGAGCAAACTTCAAGGGAGCCGCCATGGCTGCTTCTTCTTCCACTGTGAACGAGATCGCAGGTGCTCCCTTGAAGGAAGACACCACACGATCCGCAAGCCGGGGGGAAGTAGTGACTCGGCCAGCGACTGCATCCGCGAAGGACTTAGGCGCGGCCATGACTCCGGCCTGGCCGGCGGCCAAGCCGGGGTCGGCGAGAGGCGAAGTTATTGTAAGAGTCTACTGCGCGGCACTAGGGTATATATATATATATATATATATATATATATATATATATATATATATATATATATATATATATATATATATATATATATATATATATATCCCTCCTGTTAATATTAATGTTAATGTTAATATTAATGTTAATATTAACATTAAATACTAAAATTAACATTAAACTTAACATTAAAATTAATATTAACATTAACATTAACATTAATATTAACATTAACATTAATATTAATATAAAAAATAAAAAAAATAATATTAACATTAACATTAATATTAACATTAATATTAACATTAACATTAACATTAATATTAACATTAACATTAATATTACGAATTAGAGTGAGGGGGGTTTTTAGGGGGTTTTCTAAGGGGGGGCTTTTGATCCGCTCCCATATATATATATATATATATATATATATATATATATATATATATATATATATATATATATATATATATATATATATATATATAACAACAAGAGCGTCATTTATACCCATCAAAAGCCGACAAATCTCGTTCGGCAGTGCTCTCCGACATGACTTCGTTCGCCACGGCTTACCCGCCTTTCAATTACATGGGCTGCCCCCTGGTGTACGGAAGGTCGAACTCGGATATATACGACCACCTTGTAGACAGGATCCGTAAACTGATCGCGGGATGGCTCAACGCAACATTATCCCCGGGGGGCAAATTGATCCTTATCAAATACGTCCTTTCCTCCATCCCGTTGTACACCCTTGCCGTCTGCTCCACCACCAAGAAGGTACTCTACTATCTTGAATCCCTCTTCGCTAAGTTCTTCTGGGGTCAACACGACGGCAAGAAAAAATACCACTGGGCCAGTTGGGATACCATGGCCAAACCAACCGAAGTAGGAGGTATGGGATTCAGCAGACTTGCCCACATCATGGACGCCTGCTCCATGAAGTTGTGGTAGAAATTACGCATGGAGAGATCTCTATGGACGAGGTTCATGAGAACCAGATACTCCAGATTTTCTCATCTGTCGGAGGCTCTCACTAACAACAGATCTTCGGCGCCGTGGCGTCGCATAATTCGTGGACGCAACCTTGCAGAACCTTTTATCCGTCTGCAGTTGGGCGACGGTCGTTCTTCGGCCCATCTGGAACGGTGGTTTGGGGAATACACCATCCTGCCCAACGTACGTACTCCGCCGGGAAGCGAAATTAGGGATCTATGGGTAGACGGCTCCGGATGGAATTGGAAGAGGGTCAGAGATTGGTTCGGTTAGCTGGCGGCTGATGGTCTGCATGCTGCCAACCTGAGGATCACTGTCATACCTGACACGTGAAAATGGTCACCTAACCTGAACGGGACTTTTACGCTGGCTACCGCCAGATTAATGGCGAGAGGCAGTGGCGTGCCAGATACCATCTCCGTTAAGTTTTGGCAATCTTGCATATCCATCAAATGGTCTATCCTTATATGGCGCGCATTTCGACGGAAGCTTCCGACGGACGATTCTATCAAATCTATCGGATTCAACCAAGCGTCCAGATGCCATTGCTGCGCAGAGCACCAATCGGAATCGGCTGAGCACGTCCTTCATTCTGGTGAATTGGCGAACCATATTTGGCTCACTCTTCACAATAGACTTAGCCTTGTCCCCATAATTGGCGGCTTCCACGATCTTCTGGCCAGCTGGAGCCGCTCCCACGGACATCAGATCGTAGTAGCCGCAGGAATCTGGGTTCTATGGAAGAACATGAACAAATTCATATATGAAGATCGTCAACTTCTACCTGCACAATTGTTCAGAGAGGTCATCAGACAAATTTCTAAAGCTAGGCGGCGCTGCTCTCATGCCCCTAACACTTTCTGGGAGGCCCTTCTTTAGGTCTTCCGCCGGATCTCTCGCGCCTCTGTTGGCCGTTATAGAGATCTGGTTCATTTTGTGCGCGTCTCGCGCTGTTTATTTTCCTTTACTTTTGTTGCGTTGAGCGCACTTACTTGTATAGGCTTCGGCATTTTGCACCTATTACTTCAATAAAGTTTGCATTTTCCATATATATATATATATATATATATATATATATATATATATATATATATATATATATATATATATAGGAAGCGGATCAAAAGCCCCCCTTAGAAAACTCCCTAAAAACTCCCCTTACTCTAATCCGTAATTTAATGTTAATATTAATGTTAATATTAATATTAGTGTTAATATTAACATTAAATACTAAAATTAACATTAAACTTAACATTAAATTAATATTAACATTAACATTAATATTAACATTAACATTAATATAAAAAAATTAAAAAAATTAATATTAACATTAACATTAATATTAATATTAACATTAATATTAACATTAATATTACGGATTAGAGTGAGGGGTTTTTTAGGAGGTTTTCTAAGGGGGACTTTTGATCCGCTCCATATATATATATATATATATATATATATATATATATATATATATATATATATATATATATATATATATATATATGAGAAGGGATCTACATCTCCTCACTTTTGTATCCTTCATGCATCCCCAATAACACCCGTTGGATCTTATTTAAGTCATCTATCTTAACCGTTGAAAAATTAACGGTTAAGATTAGATGACTTAAACAAAATCCAATGGATGTGAAAATGAAAATGCATAGGGAATGCAAAAGTGAGGGGATGCGGATCCCTCCCCTCTCTCTCTCTCTCTCTCTCTCTCTCTCTATATATATATATATATATATATATATATATATATATATATATTGGTAATTGTGGCGAACTCGTCTCCACTGGAGCTCGAACTCCTGACCACTTGGGCCGCATTCAGCTCTCTTAACCACTAGGCTAGAGATCATTTGCTATATATATATATATATATATATATTTTATATATATATATATATATATATATATATATATATATATATATATATATATATATATATATATATATATATATATTATTATTATATATATATATATATATAAAATAAGCGTGGGATCCGGCTGGTTGAATGTTTGAGCTCCAGTGGATTTATGCTTTTACCTACATAAGCATCCTTTGTGGACTTGTTTTTGCCTACAATTGTTTTTGCTCCATTTGACTCTTGCTATGCTATCCTAAGTCTCCGAAGAATGTTTTGTTACTAGTTTACTACGCATTTATAAAGATTTTTCTCTTATTTTGCATTGAAAATAGTTTTCAGATTCAAACTTTAACGTCTAAGCCCAAAAAGAAATTCCATTCTTTCTATTCGACTACTGAGGTGTTTAACCAAATTTTGAGAATTGTTTTTTTAGAGCCATAAGTATGATCACTCTGTGTTTGAAGTTACTCTCTCAGCCCCAAGTGGATTTTTCCAATCCAACTTTTATAATTAGCACCAAGTTTTATATTGTATATACTGGCAATGACGAATCCAGGATTACAATTCACTGGGAGCACGATCAAAAGGGTGTTCGGGGACAATGCACCTAAATTTTTTTTTTTTGCCAAATTTATATTATATTATTATATTATATTATATTATATTATACTATATTATACAATAAAATATTATGTTTCATAATTGTTCTCTACAAATTTTATACCTTAAAATTGTTTAACTACAACATCATTTGTACTACTACTTAAGCAACTCTTTTTCTATGAAGTATATTTCTAAAAAAAAATACTAAGCGTTTGTAATATTTAGTACTTGTTATATTCCAAAGTATGTTTCTAATTAATTTGTAAGTGAACTAGAAGGAATTCAAGTGTTTATATATCCAGATAATTATTCTAATTTAGCATACTTTAGAAGCATAATTTAAAGTATGCAATAGTATGTATTCTTCTATGAATTTCTTCTAAATTAAAATACCAAACCAATTAATTTGGTTTGGACTATAAAAAAAAAAACTAAAACTTGAAAATTTCTTCAAAAAAAAAATTGAAGAAAAAAAAAGGTGCAGCCTAGGCCCCCTCCACCCCCCCCCCCCCCCCCCCCCCCCCCCCCCCCCCCCCCCAACCCCCGTGAGATCCATGTGGATTCGCCATTGTATACCGGGTTATATATATTCTTCTATGAATTTCTTCTAAATTAAAACCCCAACCAATTAATTTGGATTGAACATATAACAAATACTAAAACTTGAAAATTCCTTCTTAAAAAAAAATTGAAGACAAAAAAAGTTCAGGCCCAGCCCCCTCCCCCCTCCCTGAGATCCATGTGGATCCGCCATTGTATACCGGGTTATATTCTTTTTAAATAATGGAGTTCAGAAATATCTCTACTATAATGCAACTTAAAAACGGGTCAAAAATGAGCCATCCAAGCCTAATCCTCCACTAACTAATAACAAAAATTAATTCTTATAATTAACTACTACTATGTACCTTATATATCCATAGGTACGTGCCATATGTATATTATTATGTAATTAATTTTTTTTTTAATTTCTTCTAACTAATTACCAACTTATGTACTCATGTCAAAAACTTAAAATCCTTATAATTATCTAAAGATGTGTCTAAACCTTAAAAACATATATATATATATATATATATATATATATATATATATATATATATATATATATATATATATATATATATATATATATATATATATTGTTAGTCCCGGGGCTTGATCAAAGATGAAAAACAGATGCAATCGAGATCTGAGATGTCACACAAAACTTTGCAGTGATCAAACTCAAGATCTACGATGGTACAATAAATCAAATAGCCAAACTACAATCTGAAGGAGGAAAAAAGAGAATAGAAGATCTCTCGTTCTTCCTTGCAAACGTGTTGCAATTGGGACAGAACGAGTTACAATAAAACAAGAGAGAGATAAGAAGAAGAACAATGCTGGGGTGTCAAAACACCGTTGCTCAAAGCAAGATTCGCCCCACACGATCTCCTTTCAGGAACCAGCAAGTTTGAAGAACTTGTGGAACGCTCGAAGTCACCTCTGTTCTGACTCCTCGGATGGACTTGCAATGGCGGCAGCAACTCTCTCTCTCTTTCTCCTTTTCTGACTTGTAATTTTCGTAGTAGTCACAAAGGAGGCCAGAAGAGAGTATTTATAGAGAGAGGGTGGAAACCCTAGCCGCCTCTTCAGTTATGGAAAGATTGAATCAAATCACAAAAAGATAGCAACGAATTAATTCTAATCCCACAAAGATAGGAACTGAATTAATTCAAATCCCACAAAGATAGGAACGAAATTAATTCAAATTCCACAAAGATAGGATCTGAATTAATCTCATTGATTCATCCTTTCCATAACTGATTTATAATTTGCACAGTCAGCGTAGCCCTCCATGCGGCAGCAGCTGCAGCAGCCTGGCCGCATGGACCGCTTGGACCGCATGGACTACATGAACCGCATGAGCCGCATGGCCGCATGAGCCGCATGGTCGCATGGACCGCATGGGCCGCATGAGCCGCATGGACCGCATGGGCCGCATGGACTGCATGGACCGCATGAGCCGCATGGCCGTATGGCCGCATGAGGCCGCATATGAGCCGCATGCCGCATAAGACCGCATGGTCGCATATGAGCCGCATGACTGCTGACGTGCTAAGTGCAAAGTGCGCCAACAAAATGCCACATTACGCCTCATGAGCCCATGAGCCCGAGTCCGAGTCGCTAAGCCCCTTTGGGGCTTAGCTCCAAATGGAATTAATCCAAGAGAATGACAAAAGCATTAATGTTTAATCCTTGGAGCCTTATTCTTACCTCCTTGTAAAATCACCCACATGGTTCCCTCCTTAGGGTCACCACCCCATGTGCATCTCTCAACAACACACCCAAGTATATATGTTGAGATAACTCATGGTGCATTTCCGATGTGGGACTAAAATTTACAAGGCATATTGAGAGCAAGCTCTCTCCATGTAAAGAAAGCACCAACAATCCCCCACATATCACAACATATATATGTGTCCAGGGTTGAGCGTTCCCCACAGTAACTGTCCATTTTACATTAGGATAGATGTCGCTGACGACTTGAATCTTCCCGCATGGGTTAAATAACAATGTGATACAAGAATGGACTACGCCTTGAATTCTGCACCACAATTGTAATTCTTCCCACTCACAAAGTGTAGTTACGTGTGCTTCTGGCTGCACATTAAAGGCCCTGTGCCAGCCTGGTTTCAGTGTATAATTTTGGGCGTCTACAAGTTTACCCTCAAGAGACGGCCTGATATCTCTTTCCATACACTATAGGTGAGTTCTTTATTAAAGAGATATGGCATGAAGCCTTGCGTTTGCTTGCGGTGCTACGCCGCTATGACATGGCCTGAAGCCGAGGCATTACCCCTACCTGGGAACCTCATCGTAGTGTCATACTACTGTAGCATGAGGTCACAAGCCTCTTTGTAGTGCCAAACTACCCAGCATGAAGCCTAAGGCTTCCTTACGGTGTTACGCCGCAACGACATGGCTTGCAATGCCGAGGCTTTACCCCTACCTGGGTACCTCATCGTGGTGTCGTGCCACTATAACATGGGGCCATCCTCCCCTTTGTAGTGTTGTCTACAATTCTTTAATTACGTCATACAGCATTAGGCTACCTGCCTATTTGCGGTGCTACGCCGCTGTGACTTGGCTTGCAAAGCTGAGGCATTACCCCTACCTGGGAACCTCATGGTGGAGTCACCCCACTGTAGCATGGAGTTTCACTCCTTATAGTGCTATTCTATCGTGCTTCCTGTAAAGCACACCAGGCATTCACTCTGCCTGAGAACTCATTAAGGCGTTTAAGCCAACCTTCCACAGGATCTATTTTTTTCGCAGAAAAATACATAGTAGACAACAGTGGTTATGGGTCCGTATCCCTTCCATGTTCCAGAGAACAAGTACCCACTGTTACCTGACAGTTTTCCAGTCAGTGATCCTCCTTTGAACCAAAAGTTAGATGCCTAGTAGATTTCTCTTTGAACTAATAGCATAAAACTTTATGGTAGGATAACAAAGACACACTATCAGAATGCCTTCAAGCCCATTTTACAAGCTGTGTCATCGACCAACTGGCGCTTGAGGTCCTTTGTGAACGGATCTGCCAGGTTCTCCTGACTCCGAACATCAATCACTGCAATTATACCTCTTTTGATAAGATCGTGTACTGTCCTGTACTTCAACCGCACAGTCCTCTTCTTCCCGTTGAAAAGATCATTTGATGCCACCGCCATAGTCGCCTGGTTGTCACAGTATATCGGTATCGCCAGTATCTAAGCCCCAACCACTGAAAGATCATACATGAGCTCCCGAAGCCATTCTGCTTCATTTCCTGCAGTTTCAAGTGCATAGAATTCAGATTCCATGGAGGAACGAGAGAGTATAGTCTGCTTCTTCGACTTCCACGATATAACATCTCCACCCAAGGAAAAGACATATCCACCTGTGGATCTCTCGCTTTCCACCTCTTAACACCAGCTAGCATCACTGAAGCCTTCCACTACTGTCGGATACCCGTTGTAGTGCAGTGCATATGTCTGAGTTTTCTTGAGATATCTCATCACCCGCTTCACAGCTTTCCAGTGCTCAACCCCTGGGTTGCTTGTGAACCGACTCAGCATTCCCACGGTGAAAGCTATGTCAGGCCTTGTGGCAGTAGTTGCATACATCAAACTTCCGATAACGCTAGAATACTCCATCTGCCTGACGCTTTCCCTTGAATTTGGCTTCAGCTTCTGATCACACCTGTATGGCGTATCGATCCCTGGAAGATCCTTATACCCATAGCGTGTGAGCATCTTCTCAATGTAGTGAGATTGTGACAGCGCTACTCCAGTGTCTGTCCGGATGATCTTTATGCCCAAGCTGACATCTGCATCCCCCAAGTCCTTCATACTGAACTTGGTTGAGAGGAACTTCTTTGTCTCTGTGACACAGCCTATATCCATACCTAGGATTAGCATGTCGTCCACATACAGACAAATGATGACTCCTCTTCCATCAGCGAACTTTGTGTAAACATATTTGTCCGTCTCGCTGACTCTATAGTGATGTTCGGAGTCAGGAGAACCTGGCGGATCCGTTCACCAAGGGCCTCAAGCGCCAGCTGGTCGATGACACAGCTTATAAAATGGGCTTGAAGGCATTCTGATATTGTATTATTGTATTCCTACCATAAAGTTTTATGCTATTAGTTCAAAGATTTATCTACTAGGAATCTAGATTTTGGTTCAAGGGAGGACCACTAATCGGAAGAATATCAGGAACGGTGGGTACATGTTCTATTGGGCATGGAGAGGTTACGGACCTATAACCACTGTTGTCTACTGTTGTTTTCTGCGGAAAACGGTTTCTGTGGGAAGGTTGGCTTAATTGCCTTAATGAGTTCTCAGGCAGAGAATGCCTGGTATGCTTTACAGGAAGCACGGTAGAGCAGCACTACAAGGAGTGAAACTCCATGCTACAGTGGGGTGACTCCACAATGAGGTTCCTATATGTGGGGTGCTGTCCAGTAATAGGATAAAGCCTCGGCTTTGCAGGCCAAGTAACAGCGGCGTAGCACCGCAAATAGGCAGTTAGCCTAATGCTGTATGATAAAAATAAAGAGGGGTGTAGTCAGCACTACAAAGAGGAGGAGTTCCTCATGTTACAGTGGCACGACACCACGATGAGGTACCCTGTTAGGGATAAAGTCTTGGCCTTGCAAGCCATGTCGTTGCGGCGTAACACCGCAAGGAAGCCTAAGGCTTCATGCTGGGTAGTTTGGCACTACAAAGAGGCGGTTGCCTCATGATACAGTAGTATGACACTACGATGAGGTTCCTGGTACGGGGTAAGGCCTCGGCTTTAAGCCATGTCATAGCGGCGTAGCACCGCAAAGGGAACGCAAAGTGCTTCATGCCATATCTTCATGCCATATCTTGGGAGCTTGCTTCAAACCATACAATGATTTCACCAACTTACAAACTTTGTCTTCAAGACCTTTGACGAAAAATCTATCTGGCTGTTGCATGTAAATCTCTTCGATCAGCTCCCCATTCAGGAATACGGTCTTTACATCCATTTGATGTATCACCAACTTATGTATAGCTGTTAGAGCGATTAACATCCTGATGGTGGTCATCCGAGCTACTGGAGCATACGTGTCAAAGTAGTCTATCCCCTGTTTCTGAGAAAATCTCTTGGCTACCAGCCTGGCCTTGAACTTGTCAATAGTTCCACATCTGCCTTCATCTTCTTCTTGAAGATCCATTTACAACCGATGGGCTTCTCTCCTTCAGGTAGATCTACCAACACCCATGTGTTATTGGAGGTGATAGAGTCAAATTCGTCATTCACTGCCTCCTTCCAGAAGATAGCATCTCTGGTCTTCATCGCCTCATCATAGGTAAGCGGATCTGCTTCCACATGATAGGTGACAAAGTCATCTCCGAAATCTTTTGGTCTTCTCGCTCGCTTAGCTGACGGCTCTGCGATTTCTGGTACAAGAGTTGTTTCCTCCACAACAGCTTCTTCTTGGACTACTGGCCCATATGAGATTTCAGTCTCATTTGCACCTACATCATTTTTCAGAATGTCCGAAAGAACAATATTTTTGTCTTTTGCAAACTTGTCTTCAAAGTATTCAGCATCGCGAGATTCGATGATATGATTTGACTCAATATCAAGAAATCTCCTAGCATCACTTTTTTCGGCATACCCCAAGAAGATCGCCTTCGTAGTCCTTGTCCCTAGCTTCTGAATCTTCAGATCTGGGAGCTTCACATACGCCAGACACCCCCACACTCGAATGACATTCAAGTTTGGTCTGACTCTGAACCAGAGTTCATGAGGAGTTACGTCCGAAGTTGCATATGGCACTCTATTTAGAATAAAAGTGGTCGTCAATGCAGCTTCTCCCCAGTAGCATTTAGGAAGACCCGCGGTTAGCAGCATTGAGTTCATCATTTCTGTCAACGTTCTGTTCTTCCTCTCCGCTACTCCGTTGGATTGAGGAGAATATGGAGCAGTAGTCTCACATATAATTCCATGTTCTTTGCAGAACGATGTGAATTCATGAGACCTGTACTCCCCACCTCGATCACTCCTTAACCTCTTGAGTTGTTGTCCAGTCTGCCGTTCAGCTTCGGCCCTGAACTCTCTGAACTTCTCGAAAGCTTCGTCTTTAGACTTGAGTAAGTAGACGAACGCGTATTTTTGAGAAGTCGTCGATGAAGGTTATGAAATGCTTCATCCCGGCCTTCGTGGAGAAATGTTTGAAGTCACAGATATCGGAGTGCACCAACTCCAGAAGATCTATGCTTCGATTGACCCAATGAAAGGGTTTCCTTGTGATCTTCGTCTGAGCACACACTTCACACTTCTCCACCTTACCCCCACATTTGGAGATAAGTTCTAGACTAGACATTTTGTTAATTCTTTTACAATGAACATGTCCTAGTCTATTATGCCACAACTCAAGAGAATAATCAGAAAAAGTAACTGCATTAATGTCTTCAAACTGGTTGACAAGCTGAATTTTAAACATTCCTTCGGTTTGATAAGCCTTCCCGAAGTATGTTCCTTTCTTGGACGTCACCATCTGACCAGCATTGATGTCCATCCTCAAGCCTGCGTTGCAGAGCAGGCTCCCAGAGATCAGGTTCTTGGCAATCGCCGGAACATGCTTCACACCTTGAAGCGTCAGAGTGTTCCCAGAAGTGAGTTTCAGTTCTACGGTCCCGATCCCCAGAACTTCAGCTTGGACCTGGTTCGCCATGACAACCTTCTCAGATATCGACTGGTACATGACGAACCATTCCTTGCCAGAACAGACATGGCAAGTCGCACCAGTGTCTATCCACCAGTCAGAGTCAACCCCCACATTTGTGACCTGTGCGATCATAGCAACAAAGTTAGAAACCAATGAAACCTTATTAGGCTCACCTTTCTCTGATTGTTTAGGCTTAGATCTGCATTCACTCTTGTAGTGGCCTTTCTTGCCACAATTATAACAAGTCACGTGGGACTTAGTCTTCTGTTGCTTGAAAGAAGGACCCTTCACTTTTAGATTAGTGAAGTCATTCTTCTTGGGATGAGAAACCGTCTGCTTCCCCTTGGGATCTCTCGTCTGCACAAGATTGGCTTTAACCAACTGTTTGGACAGAGTATCCACCTTCTGTTGGGAACGCATCTCGTCCTCAACATGGATCTCTAGCAGTAGATCTCCCAAGCTAATGTCTAGCTTCTTTCTGTGCATCCTTGCATAGAAGGTACTCCATCCAGCAGAAAGTTTTGAGACGATCCCTCCGACGACAAACTTGTCGGGAAGGGGCATCTCTTCGTCTTCCAGTTTCTGACGCAGCTTCAGAAATTTCATCACCTGTGGCAGCATGGACTTTTCGTCCTCAAAGAGCAATTTGTGATATTTTTCAACCACAAACATTTTGCTCCTGTTTTTGTCTTCTTCATACAGATTTTCCACAGACTCCCATATGTCTCTGGCAAGTTCCTTCTTCGTGTAGGATTCTGCCAGGGAGTCCTCCATAGCTTTCAGGATGAGAAGTCTGCATATGCTATTTTCCCTTCTCCACTTGGCCTGGAGTTTGGTAGCCGCGTTGATTGCGGCAGTAGATCCAGTGTCTGGAACAGAGGGTTCTTCCTCTAAAGAACATGATCAACGTCTTTCAGTTGAAGAGTTAGGTAAACCTTTCTCTTCCAGACTTGATAGTGCTCTCCATCGAACTTTTCCAACTTGCAGAAGTCCGATTGGAGGAGCGAAGCATTAATGTTTTCCATCTACACGGATCTTGCTTTGAGATTGTTAGTCCCGGGACTTGATCAAAGATGAAAAACAGATGCAATCGAGATCTGAGATGTCACACAAAACTTTGTAGTGATCAAACTCAAGATCTACGATGGTACAATAAATCAAATAGCCAAACTACAATCTGAAGGAGGGAAAAAGAGAATAGAAGATCTCTCGTTCTTCCTTGCAAACGTGTTGCAATTGGGACAGAACGAGTTACAATAAAACAAGAGAGAGATAAGAAGAAGAACAATGCTGGGGTGTCAAAACACCGTTGCTCAAAGCAAGAACTTGTGGAACGCTCGAAGTCACCTCTGTTCTGACTCCTCGGATGGACTTACAATGGCGGCAGCAACTCTCTCTCTCTTTCTCCTTTTCTGACTTGTAATTTTCGTAGTAGTCACAAAGGAGGCCAGAAGAGAGTATTTATAGAGAGAGGGTGGAAACCCTAGCCGCCTCTTCAGTTATGGAAAGATTGAATCAAATCACAAAAAGATAGCAACGAATTAATTCTAATCCCACAAAGATAGGAACTGAATTAATTCAAATCCCACAAAGATAGGAACGAAATTAATTCAAATCCCACAAAGATAGGATCTGAATTAATCTCATTGATTCATCCTTTCCATAACTGATTTATAATCTGCACAGTCAGCGTAGCCCTCCATGCGGCAGCAGCTGCAGCAGCCTGGCCGCATGGACCACATGAGCCGCATGGCCGCATGATTGCTGACGTGCAAAGTGCAAAGTGCACCAACAAAATGTCACATTACGCCTCATGAGCCCATGAGCCCGAGCCCGAGCCCGAGTCGTAGCTCCAAATGGAATTAATCCAAGAAAATGACAAAAGCATTAATGCTTAATCCTTGGAGCCTTATTCTTACCTCCTTGTAAAATCACCCACATGGTTCCCTCCTTAGGGTCACCACCCCATGTGCATCTCTCAACAACACACCCAAGTATATATGTTGAGATAACTCATGGTGCATTTTCGATGTGGGACTAAAATTTACAAGGCATGTTGAGAGCAAGCTCTCTCCATGTAAAGAAAGCACCAACATATATATATATATATATATATATATATATATATATATATATATATATATATATATATAACAAATCTAAATTAAAATATATTCAATATTTGAATTACTTTTAAACTAATTATATGATATTATATAAACATTTATTCAAAGTTCTACAAAAAAATAAATTGCTTTAAAATTAATTCAAATAATATTTAAAATATTTTAATATGATTAATTTTCTTTATCTAACTTTTTAAAGATATTAATTTTTTTCTTTTTTATATGTGTATCCCATGTGAACATTACTAGTTTGAGATAATTGCATAGAAACAAAATTTGTTTTCCGGGACGAAGGAAGCAACTTCCAACTCAATTGTTTGTCCTATTACTGTGACCATGGCCAAATGATGTGCACATGATTCAAAGATTTGTTATGGTCCACCTATCACAGAAGCAAGGGGCAGTTTGGTCGCTACATATACTGGTTGAAGTGAGTAGTTAAGTTTGCTGCATATGCATCCTCCTTTTATTGCTTCTAATGTTTAGTTTAACTTTGGAAGTGGGAAGTGAAGTGAAATGAAATGGTGATATAACTGTCCGTAATTCCAGTCTTCCCTCTTTTCTCTAGTTTTACTTGTGGGAAGTGAAGTGAAGTGAAATGAAACGATGATCCAGGTGAGTCTGCGGAGGTAATGGTGGTGGTGGTGACGAGCAACGGCCAAGGGCGGATCCAGAAATACACACTTGGGTGGGTTAGAGTTGGTTGGGGTGGACTAGATGTGGACTAACTCCTACGAAAAAAAATCAAAAAGAACAAAAATTATATGAAAAAAAGAAAAAAAAAAATGGCGGTGGGCTCCACCCCGCCCCATTCAATACCTGGATCCGCTCCTGAAAATAATATAACTACAACCCAAAAAAAAATTTCTGCATATATATATATTTTTTTTCATATGAGTCAACCCACATCTAGTCTATCCTAGTCCACTCCAACCCAT
This sequence comes from Iris pallida, assembly GCA_029216955.1. NCBI lineage: Eukaryota > Viridiplantae > Streptophyta > Magnoliopsida > Asparagales > Iridaceae > Iris > Iris pallida. The sequence goes on along the minus strand of JANAVB010009198.1, from coordinate 16,640,978 downwards.
CCAAACTTGAATTTCTGATTCCGTCCTCGGTGATGAGGGTGGTGGAAGAGGTGGAGAAGAGGAAGAAGAAGAAGATGCGGGCAGGGCGGTTGTGAGGTCACAGACAAATTTTCAAAATGTAACCCCATACATTATGTAGAACCAAAAAAAAAAAAAAAAACAAAAATAAAAGTACATATATCAAAAACATATTGTTACCACCAAGAATTAAACTAAGGACCTCGAGTGACATGGTAACCACTACATCCCAACTGTTTTGTGTTAGGAATGATCCATGATACATACTAGTTTTATTTTAGATACTTTTATATTGGTGTCTCTTTAATCTTTGAATCCTAGACTGTCGTCTTGTCTGTTTGGGCCAGGGCCGCTGGAGAAGCCAAACCAGGAGGCTGGAGAGGCAGCAGAGGGCGAGGAGGGTGGCTTGTTCGATCCTGCGGTATTGACGGAGGGCGTTAGCGGCGCGGCGCGAGCCGTGGGCCAGCTGCAGCGAAAAGAGCTTCGTTGCATTGCTTCTAATTGCTATGTCAACTACAATATATATAGTTGTAAGAAGAATTCGTTTAGGTATAGAAATTGCTATGTCAACTACAATTTCTTTCTTTTGTTTTCTCTAATTGCTATGTCAACTACAATATGGTTGTTAGAAGGATTTGTTTTGGTATAGAAATTGTCACAATTGAGTGGCGAGGACGGTGGGTTGAGTATTTGTTTAAGAAGGAGAGCCAAGAATGGGTGCTTGCTTTTAATATTTACTTCATGGTTTTTTATAAAAACATTTTATTTTTTGATCAGGGCTAGTCTATTTTAAAATTTTGTATTATTTACAAATTTGCTATTAAAGAAATTGATCAGGACTATCCCACTTTTTGGTATAAGTCACTAGTGCAAACAAGGACTGCCCAAATTTCTGGCAGCCCTACATACAGTAAGGACTGCTAGAAAAATGGACAGTCCTTTGTTTCACATGCTGTGACTTAGGACTGCCCAGTTTTCTGGCAGTATATTCAGTTTGTAGGACTGTCAGAAATTTGGACAGTTCTTGTTTGCACTAGTGACTTATAACAAAGAGTGGGATAGCCCTGATCAATTTCTTCAATGGCAAACTTGTAAATAATACAAAATTTTAAAATGGACTAGTCCTGATAAAAAAATGAAGTGTCCTTATAAAAAACCTACTTCATTTGCCTTTGCCAAATAAAGAAATTACTTCACACTTAGACTTCGGCCACACATCCAAACATGTTTTCACACTTCATCATACTTGAAAAGAACATCTCACTTGCAAGTAGCCAAACATGCAATAACACATATGGTTCGTAGAATTTGAATCTTTTAAAAACATCATTCATTCCCCCCTCTCAAAATGATTAACTTTTCCTGCATTTATTATAAAAATTTAGAATCAGACTATTCCTACTTAAAGATGTATTCTGAGTGTTGTTTTTCAAACACTAAAAAGAAAAAGCGATAAGAAAAGAATTTTTTATTTATCCTTTCCTTTCCGCAAACCAAGAGCAAGCTAAATAACTATATTATCTGAAAGCAGATCTATTGTTCCCATTATTTCTATGTCAATTCTATTATATATTTACAACCTGTGACAATTTCTGCTTTTTGTATCCATAGTTATAGAAGTCAAGAATAGATGTCATATGTTGAATATATGGCAAAAGTAATACAAAATAATAAGACAAATTTTATTGGCACCTAAGTTTTACTTGAGGGCATCCTAAATTTTTTTTCAATTTATTTACAAATATGTCACTCCAAATTTTTATTTGAGGACAGTCCACATATTTGGATTTGGACTGTCCTAAAGGATTTGGACTATCAACTTTGTTGACAGTCCTAACATGAAATAGGACAGTCCTAAAGGGGACTTGGACGGTCCAACGTAAAACTTGAGCTGTTCTGAGTAAAACTTATACCAAATTGGACTGTAGTGAAGTAAGAACCGTTCTAAAGTAAAATATGAAGTGGCTATGAGATCCGCTCCCGTCTTACCTACCACTTATTCCAACCCAACATGAATTTTGGTGTTGGTTTAAAAGAAGTAATAACTGCCCATAAATACTGCCTTCAGCCCCTTCCAATTAGTCGAACATTTGAAATGTACCTCTCCTGTTGTGTCTAAACCTAAACCTAGGACACTCTTAACACTCCCATGACGCTACAATTTTGGTTCCTTGATATCGAACGATTGCGACGTTCGAACGATCGACAGCTAGGCGAGAAATAAATGTAGGAATTTAGTATTTGGACTTTGATCTTTCCGAGTAGTAATTGTTCAAAAGCGAGAAATAAATGTATGACTTTGATATACGGACTTAGAACTTTCACTGACTTTGGACTTGGAGGATTTTTTTTTCTCCTTTCATGTATGGTTATTCTAAGGCATCATTAGTAGTTGGGACTCTCAGATACAATTTTGGGTTCAAAATTTTAAATAAATAAATAAATGTAGAATTTATTGAATTTGTATGAGAATAGTAGAAAATGATAAAGTGAGTTCCGGTTCCAAAGATTGTGTGGTGAAAAATTAATATATAAAAATAATAATATAAAGTTTAGAATATAGAAAGTTGGGCTCCAAATTGGGACTTATTATTCTACAAAATGAGTTTCTACAAACTAGAATCTAGAAATTGGGAAGCCCAACCCTAAGCACCTATTGGTGGGTTGGGACAGAAATTGTAAAAATTGGGACTAAGGATGAGACTTACTATTCTACAAAATGAGCTCCTACATTCTAAATCTAGAATCTAGAAAATGGGATGGGTCTTACTGATGATGCTCTAACTAGGATGAACATTATTCCATCTTGTACTGAAAATCGAAAAGAACCGAACCAAGTAAGATATTAAGTTCGGTTTGAATATTCAGTTCGATTTCAGTTCTAAAAATACTAAAATATCTTATTTGGTTTCAGTTTCCGTTTTAGGATCAATTTCGGCCCAAATTCGGAAATCGAATAAGACATATACAATTATATAAATACCGACAATCCTGTGCATATTTTTGTGTATATTTTGAAAAGAACAATTTGATATAAAAGCCAAACTTTGATAATTTAATAACTAGTCCAACTTTGAACACAACTTTAAAATACAACAAATGTGCCTATAAAAATTATAATTTTTAATATAATTTATCTATGATTCCTACTTTGGGTTCGGTCCATTAAACAATAGAAATAATCCAACCGATTAGTTTATTAGCTTCGGGTCGATTTTTGCTAATTCGATTCGGTTTTAAATTTTTAGAATTTCGATTTATTCTATTTAAACTGAAATTAAATAAACCGAAAGTTCATCCCTAATTCTAATCATCGGTGCTAGTATAAATTGAGTTCAAAGTTGAAGACAGTATAAATTGAGCCCAAACTCCACTTTTATAATACATCGTATATATGCATCTGCATTGTATGTATTTTATGCCCATTGGAAAGAATAAATAGTAGTCTTTAATATTTTACTATTTGAGTTGAGCAAATATTATCTTCTTAATTTTCTTCTACTACTTGAAAAAAGCAAAAAAAAAAATTTATTATTTTTTTACTACTTAAAAGAAGCAAACAACAATCCTTTAATTTGTTCTCTCTCTTCGTAATTACCTAATTACTCATATTCAATTTAATAAACAATTTTATTTAGTACATAGATAAGAATATTTTTGAAATAAAAACTTTTATGGTGAGGCCTCAACTTTTCCTATTAGATTGTAGTATAGATTTGTAAGCTCAAATTCAACGAGTCTCTCATTTAAATTACAAAACTTAAATTATTGACAAAATTATATCTAATTGAGCTTGTTTATGAGCTCAGTAGCTTTGCTCAACCAACAATATAGCTTAGTATGTTTAGTATCAAATTGAAAGCGTTTATATAAATCTCATAACAAATTGAATAAGTTTATGCCGAACTCGAGTGAATCTAGTGATTACTGAGGAGAGACATAAGACCCTGGCTGGATGACGGAAGATCGGTGGATCGAGCCACAAAGGCTTATTATTTCTTCCATTTCTAAATGGTAGGAGTTGCGAGGGCAGTGAGCACAAACGACATGCAACGCAGCGTGCACAAAGTTCCGACCATTACGTTGGACATTTCATTAAAAAAAATGAATAAGTTTATCAATGTCAAAACAACTTTATAAAAGTTCATGTTGGATAGTCCTAACCTCCAAGTTTGGATCTTAGGCTCAATGTCATAGGTTTAGCGTTGTTGCCTACACTAGATTGTACATAATTCTTTCTCGAAGATCTGTGGAAGTCTTTTCAGAATTACTTAGCTAGATCACTAAAACGAGAACGAAAAAAAAGTATATATAGAGAGGTCTTGAAAACTTCCACCACTATATTAGAGAGAGTAAACAAGTTCTTCGGTAGTGAGAAACAAATAATGTCTTCCACTTATATATGCCACGTCCCTGTTTCTATAATTAAGTTTCCGGAAATATGATGTCATATAAGTCTAAGTTGGCTTACAAAACATAAAAAAAGAAATTCTCAATTCACTTGTTAGGAGCAAAAATATGAATATACATAGCGTCAAACTAGATATTAAATAACTTTGTAGCGAAAATATCAAATTAAGGAAACCACAAAATCATGAATGCATGAATGCATCTCAAGTGATTACAATATATGGTACCGTTACATACATTACATCCAAAATGTAAATATGGACGAAATCACTACCAAAATAAGTTAAATTGACGATATATTTAAATTGACGATATATTTAGCGTCGACGACATTGGCGACGTAAGTATATAATGTCTTTGATTGCCACTGAATGACATATCAAGAGCGACATAAGCATAATTATTGAATTCAATGACGCATAAGCAACAAAAAAGACGTCGCTAATTTCGTTACTATTTTGGGACGTACTAGAATGCCGCAGTACATGTTGATGATAACCGCTATCGTCTCAGCCCTCCTTAGTCCTCCAGCTCCGACGAGCGACGCCTGCGCCAAAATAGACAAAAGCTGCATCACATAAAGTATTAGTGTAGCTTTTGTTCCTACAAATGCATCATTTGAAGCAAAATAAATATTTGAATTACTACAAATGCTACACCACCTTCTTACAATCAACCCAATGGCCCCCCTAGTTTGGGCTCCATGTGGGCTGAACGAAACACAATGGGCACCTTTAATCGTAATGTTGGATGATGTCATCGTCTGCACCTGATGGGCTTCAAGGCCTCTATATCTAAACTTGAACATTCGTTTGTCGGTAAATTATTTATACCGGTTTGCCAATTTCCTAGTTCCGCTTAGTCACCAATAATAGGAGGCAAAGCATGAACCATCGACAAAATATGAATCCCCAAAAACATATTAAAACTTAGAGATGTTTAGTTTTAGAGTCTCACATATACATGTACATTAGGATTTGGGTCTCGAAAATGACCGATGTTAGAGTTTAGATTTTGAAATCACTATTCACGTAGACTAATGAACAGTAATTTCGAGACCCAAACTCTAATTAATATATATATATATATATATATATATATATATATATATATATATATATATATATATATACCCTAAAACTTATGTGTCACAAACTTATTGTTGATAATTCTCCCAAGTGATGGTCAAAAAGGTCACTTAAACCCGACAAACCTAATGTATCAAAGCATACTAACGGGCAACTCTGCCAAACAGAGGTGTAAACGGCCCGGTTGGCCTAAAACGGCTAAGATAGCTTATGAGGCCAGCCACAACCTCTTTGAAGTCTAGATCCTGCCGAAGGACCAACCTATTGGATTGTATCTCGTTTTCGGTTGACCGCTCAAAAGGGGTGACAATGGTGTTGGTAATTTACTCCCACATCTGGTAGAAGGTGGGATCATGAGGTATAAATAATTGTAATTGGTTCAAACTTTACATGAGATTTCTCTTCTAAAACATATGGGCACAATTCAATATCCTCAGAACGTCCCGTCCAATCCATCCACAGAGCGGAATGAACAGAAAAACCAATTTCTCTGAAGAGTTAGCCTAGCCGAAACCGGTCTACTCGCAAACATCGTTAGATTTCAGCCAAGTCAACATACTATTCGAAATTTATATTTAGTTTCAGGGTCTCGTATCATATTCGAAATTTGCGTTTAGTTTTGTATTTTGGATGGTCATTCAAGGTCCACCAGCACGAAACCTAAACCCTCTTCTAGACAACATACAAATTTAAACATAAATTCTAAATATTATATAAGACCCTAAAGCTAAATATTCTTATTATTTTTGTGTGGGCAGGAGCTGGTTTCGGGCTTTGGGCCTTGAAATGAAACAAAGGCCTACTGCTATCGATTCTCTGTGGAGAAAACTATATTCGTTCTCTCTTTTTTTTTTCTTTTTTTTTTTTCATTTTCTATAGTCATATGATTGGGGTTTCATATCACACATTACACGTGATAAATAGTTATATATACAATTACATTTTGCATTTACATTTCTGAAGAAAAATAGATACTATGTAACTTTACCGCATTTCAATGTTTTCTGTCTTCTTTTTTCATTTTTGTCAAATTTACTAATATACAATTGGATTAAAAAAATTGAATTTTGAAATATTGGAGGGACACCAAACTTATTCCGCTTCCAATACCTTACTCTTTTTTTTTTTTTTCATTTATCTTAATTACAATCATCATGTGTTTGCCGAAAATATTATGGAGGAATTAAAAATTAAGGATTAATGATATCTCTAGATAAACAAACAAAACTAACATTATGTTTAAAAAATTTCTCTTATAATTAAAACAGAATATATAATCAGAAAATAATAATAATGAATAACTCAGTACATAAATGAAATTTTTAGTGGTAGAAAAATAATATTACTAGCTAGTATAACTAGTATAGTAATAAATAAATTAAATCTATGATTTTGATTGAATCTTTAATATAAAAAAAATATTGATATTACCATGAAATCTATTTGAGTATGAAAAATATTGATACAAGATTAGTTACTAATAATCCAACCCTTTCTCTGGCGGGCTTGTCTATATTATTAATTTTTCGGACAACCAAAATTAGATACAAATAATGGTACTCCCTTAGGTCAGCCAAAATTAGTTACAAATAATGGTGCTACCTGGCAGGCTTGTCTAGATGTTATTTTTATTTTGTCGGACAACCAAAATTATTTACAAATAATGGTACTCCCTTAGGTAGGTCAACCAAAATTAGTTACAAATAACGGTACTCCCTCAGGTAGGTCTTATATGAGCCTTCTGCTGGTCACGGTTGTAGGACCGTTGAGCACCTCTAGAGGGGGGGGGGGGGGGGATGAATAGAGTGTGTGCGAGTGCAGTGGAAATAATCACCAATTAAAATTAAACAGTTATAATCTATGGCAGAAAATAAGAGAGTAAATTAAATTGCAGTAAGAGATAGAAGATCAAAATCAGTGAACACCGCGTTATATACTGATCTAACTCTGAGAGGACTAATCCAGCCGCGAGTACTCTTGCCCGTTGTTAATCCACTATTTGCAAGCTAAATGAGAGCTTGTCATCTCTTTACAACACAGTGCTTGGCGACAAGTGCACGATCGACTTCACAACATCGTGCTTGGTGACGAGTGCACGATCGACTCCGAAAACTGAAAAGTTTTTTGACTTGCAATCTCTTTACAACTCTGTAAACCAAAGACTCTAAATCGGACAAGATGTTACTGGCTTTGGCTAAGAGTACTATAGGTGAAATGTGAAAACTTTAGATCACTGGAAAAATACTTTAGGAATAGATAGAGAGAAGAGTGAATGAGTGATTAGAAATGTGAAAATCCTTCTCAATTTATAGTGTTTTTTCTGACCGAACTCGGGCAGAGTTCAGACAGAGTTAGGACGCTAAAATCTCGCATACGAACGTTGGACGCAGATTTGGAGGGAATTGATTTTCAAAAATCTCGGACCGAACTCGGTCAGAGTTCTATCTGAATTTTGTCAAACCAGAATAGAATTTTTGGGGTCCAAATTGCAGACAATTTGTGGCTGTTTGGATATGTAGATTTGAGATGTATGTAGACTTTTTGGATAGGTGGACTGGAAATAACCTAAGCCAGTAATATCCCGATCGATTTTACATTTATATTTTCTAGACTCAAATAAAAGTAAAATACAGAAAAAAATGTAAAAATGACTCAATCTGGATTTCGATACAATTACTTTTGGATGATGACTCGAAAACTCTTTGTAGATGCAGCACGTTCTTTGATTTTGATTTCAATGACCTGTAATATTAGTAGAAGTTTGTATATTTTATTTTGCGTATCGACTTAAGTCATCGTTGATTATCAAAATCAGGTGTGACCATTTAGGCAATGGGCCAACAATCTCTCCCATTTTGATAATTGACAAACTTGAGTCTATACCAAAATATAACTAAAATGTAACTTTGAAATATTATAACTGACTTGTTCATTGATTGTAATTGTTGTCGTTTGAAATTTGATTTTGGTATTACTCTTTGTAGGAACGAAATCGTAAAGCAGAATACTCTAGAGCGGGGTGAATAGAGTAGGCAACGAAAATATTGCTAAATTAAAACTTGTTAGCAGTTAGATCACAGAAATAATAATCATAAAGTAAATAACTGTAAAGAAAAGAGTGATTAGAAGGCAAACGCAAACACATATATTTATACTGGTTTTTCTCTTATGAGGACTAGTCCAGTCGGAAGAATTCTAGCTTCCAGTTGAATCCACTATTGAAAAATCTCGCAAGTTTTCATACGAAGTCCTTGCAACCTCTACAAATGCGAGCTTTGATACGAAGAACTCAACCAACTTCAGTTTTGAAGAGTCTTTCTTCAATCAAGTCTCTGATTACAATTTTTCTGAAATTTTCTAGACCGCACCGTACCGACAAATTGACTAGAGAATTGTAACTGACTTGGAATTTGAAAATGGAAGCTTTTGAAAACTCTTTGGAAGAAACGTAAGCTTTAGAAGAGAGAAGATGAAAGTGAATGAGTGTGTTGAAATGATAAGAATTTCTCTCTATTTATAGTTTTTCCAAAGACAGAACTCTGACAGAATTCGGGCAGAATTCGGACAGAACTCTTTCTAATGAACCGCAACTGAAGGGAGACCAAGTTCAAAATCCAAAGTTCACCTTGGCCGAACTCTGGCCGAACTCTGTCAGGGTTTGGTCAGGTTTATTTTGTGAAAATTGTTTTTGACTTTTTGAAAATCCTTCAGAAGCTTTTTGCAAAAGCAGATGTTTTCAAAAACATAGGTCATTTAAAAAAGATAGGTCAATTTTGAAAAATGATTTCGTATAGCCTATTTGCCAGTACGACTTGGTGTACAATGTATTCCTAGACTCAATAAAAATAAAAATTACATTGGGTAAGGAAATACAGTTTTGAGTGACAAATAGAGCTTCGGTCTTGAACTGAGTAGATATCCAATCTTGATCAGTGTCCAAAACGTCTTTAGTAAACATCTGAATTGATTCGTATATCGAGACAGAGTTTGATCAATTATTAAAATCAGGTTTGACCATGACCAATGGGCCAACAATCTCCCCCATTTTGATAATTGACAAACGTTGACCAATATAACATCTTTGGTCTTTATCAATTCAAAAATAGTACTGAATAATTGTTCATAACCTATATTCATTAAGATGTTAGATCTTATTTCTCTCCCGTTGTCACTTAGCAAAATAATTGCAAAAGAGAAAGCTCTCCCGCAATAAATGCATAAGTAACAATCAGTGAAGAAACACAAAAAAATGAATAAAACATTCAACACAGGCATGGTATAAACATCACAGACAAAAATAAGATAAACATATAATATTTGTCACATGCAAGTTATATGGAAGCATAAAAAAGATAATGCTATAATAAGATCTTGAACTGAAAAATGCTAAACTGAATAATACGCTAAGCTGAATAATAAAAACATGTCAATCAAATGTCCCAAATCATATCCAAATAAGAGTACTGATACTTTCTTGGAATCACTACAAAAAAAGTGACCTTTTGGGACGACATTATTTGATACACAATTTTTATGAGTCCTAAATAATATTATTTGGGACACAAAGTAATATCATTTAGGACGCATTGTTTTTCGACCCTGATAATATTTACTTATTTTGGACTGAACTTTCTGTCCGTCCCAAATAGAATTTCAGCCTGTCCCAAATAGTTTGGCGGGAAATGAAAAAACACCCGAGTAATTTTTTGGTCAAATTTTGAATTTAGGATTAACTATTGGATTATAAGTCAATATTTGGATTTTAGTTTAGTATTTTACTTGGCATAAATTATAATACAAATATTATAGTTAATTTAATATTTAATTATTGGTTGGTTGTATTTATTGGATGGTGCATTTGTATGTACACTACAAGAAAAGTGACTTTTTACGGCATCGAAATTAAGGCATACTTAGATTGTGTGCCGTAAATAATTGATTTACGACGTGCATTATACTGAACGTCGTAAAAAAGATCAAAAATATATCATGTTACATATATTTATATTATTTACGACGTGTACTAAACGTCATAATTTTTTATACCAAAGAAACGACGCACAATATATCTCGTCAAAGCTAAAAAAGAATAGCGCCAATTTTTTGGCTGCAGCGCGCGAGAACCCGCTCGACTAAAACCTTTTCAATCCCTTTCCCCCTCGTGCTCCTTATTCTCTCACTACACCAAAATAACAAATTAGGAACACTAGGCATTTTTTCATCCGGAACGCTTATTTTTCGTACCTAGATTCTAGAACATAAGACAAGTGTTCCAGACAAAAAATTCGTTCCTAATTTATTTTATTTTAGTTTTAATTTTTTTTATTCATTTAGGTACCCTTTTATGATGTTCCAAATATGTTCCAAGTACATAACCTCAAAATACTATTATACCTATAAGCTTTGCTTTACTATTTTCTCTCCTTAGTTCACCCCCTTCCCCAGCCACCCATCCCCAATCTTCTCTCCACTGTCAATCCATCGATCCCAGTCTTCTTCTTCTTCTTCTTCTTCTTATATCTCTTCTTCTTCTTCTTCTTCAATCAACCGACTCTTTCTCGAAAGCCTAACCCTAGAGATTAGCCAGAGCTCTCCATGGTGGAAGGAGGGAAGGCGTTTAGGGCGGTGGCAACGAAGAAGTCATCATCAGGACAATCACTCGGTTCCTGAAGGCCGGCAAGTATGTCGAGAGGGTCGACGTCGGAGCTCTGGTCTACCTCATCGTCGTCCTCGAGCTTACCACCTAGGTGAATTTTATGGATCCATTCTCCTCTTATACGTCCAATTTAGGAATAATAATTTAGGGTTTGTTGTAGAAAAAGTTTGGATTTTGGATTTTTTTTATACTATTTTTGTATTATAGGTTCAATTTTAAAAAAAAAAAATCGGTCAATCGAGCCTAGATTAATATTGCTTCTTTAGATTCCTTGTTAATATGTGAATTTAGAGACATTATGAGATGCAATTTGATTTGGGTAAATTATTCAGAATTGAGTGACGACGTAGAGTTGTCGGTTCGGAATGACGAGGAGCTGCCGAAGCTTTTGGGCACTCTCACCATTGCCATTGGAAGAGTCAAACATCTACAATCTTCTCCTTCCCAAGAAGACCTGCTCTTCCAATAGTGTCCCAGTTGATGAAGAATGAATGAGTGAATGCAGTAAAATAGGATGGGGTGCTGGTAACTACATATTTAGGGGTATCTTGGACCGACTCTTCATCGTCCCTCTCGGAAACATGTGGAGTGAAAATAGGATGGGGTGCTAGTAAGTTCATTGGCATTGTCATTCTTTGCTATCAATGTTCTTATTTTGATTTCTTTAACATGATTCTAATTTTCTTGCAGTTGTCGTAATAGAATCTATGGCATTTATTGTCGCTGCGATGATAGTCCATCGTGCTTGCATCACTACCTGGTATTGCGTTCATCTTATGTTGTTATACAACATTTATTTTAATTTAGTGTACATGGCGCGTCTAAAGTTTTGTGGCGCCTCTGGAACTATAGATAGGATACCTCTACTAGTATAGAAATTCTTGTTGTGTGTGAATATTTGCTAGTGGAACTATATATCATCACTTGGTACGAGAGGTGGCCCTATGGCAGAAATCAAAGGATGTAAAGCAAGAGAGAATACTCTTCTACTCATGTCTTGATCAGGAAATGGAGCCCTACGGCCCCTACACAAGAAATGTATTATATGTAGGCAGCAATTTTTCAAAGTTTATGTTATGCCACATATATGTGAGCTTAATGTGTCTCCATGTTCTGTTAGATTACTTGTGAGAGTAGAGTAGAGAAATGAATGATTGTATAGAACACTACAGTTGTCCTCTTTTTTCAAAAACAATTCTATGAACACATTTATATAATTTACAATTCCTCTTAGTGTATGTAATACATGCTTAATGCTTACTCAGTCACACCTTTGAACTAAAGTCACTATATCTGTGGCTTGAAACCATTTATCTGCTCCATAACTTTGGTTACTAGAATTGTACAATCTGGTAATTTCAATTTCATGGTTGCATCAAACTCTATGACTCACTTTTGATACATTGGTAATTAACCACTGCGAAATATCTTTCTGTTCAATTTTCTTGAATTCGATTTGCAGTAGATAACTAATTTTATATTATTTAATAGTTAGATATAAACAAGATTTCTTACATGTTGAATGACGCTATATGGTAATGTAAGTTTTATATTTATTATACAGGCCCATCGAAGTAGATCAATATATTATTCTTGAGGACATAGGAACCGTGTGGAATTGAGTAGTTAACATTGCCATCATCTGCTTCTACACCTTCATCAAAGCATATAATGGGTAAGGTCACCAAATTTAGATATAATATTGTTTTGTATGTATTTGTCGTACACATCTTGTTCTTAGCTTAATTATTTAGTTACTTGTCCTAATTTTTATTGGGACGAGATGATCGACAGAGGCACTACTCCCATAGTCCCTTATTTCTATTTCAGGGCCCGTTTGAGGGGCGTGCCCGTCAGGGTTCTTCAGCGGTGTTCGAGCTAAGTTGTCATTAATTGCTTTGAAAGTGACAATTTAAATTGGAAAGGCAGATTGCAACTTGGAAAGCAGGGTTAGCAGTTTTTGGTGTTTTTAGTGGGGAAGTTGGAATAAGACGCAGTGGAAAAAAATGTGCTGATGGTTGCAGCATTGCTACTGTGCATTAGTTGTTGCATTAGTTGTTGCCCCTTTAGCATTAGTTGTTGCCCCTTTAGTTTGGGGCTTATGGTTGCAGCATTGCCCTATGCATTAGTTGTTGCCCCTTTAGCATATGCTACTGTAATCAATTCATGTACAGGTAAGGTATTTTTTTCTTTCAAAATTATCATTTAGTAAACGTAAATTATTTAACAAAGTTAACTAACACACTAGGCCAAATGAATTAAGAATTATACTAAGGGAAGTCTAGCCCTAGCTGGATGACCCTGTCGTGCTTGGAGGTAGGCTACAAACCAAGCTCCTAATATGATAAACTGGCTTTGCTGACATTTTTTACAATTATATTATTCATCTTTTTATATATTTATTTTTATTTATGCATGTGTTATCAATATTATTGTTACATTATTGATTTTGTGATGTGGTCCACAAAAGGGTTTTACCAGGTAATTTTGGAGTACATGGTCTATTAATTCATGTAGAATCATTGAAAGCTCCTTTGTTTGTTGGGATATATCATAATGTGGGTTTGTCAGGCCAAATGCTTGGAATTTTGGAGCTGGAAATGAACTATACAATCCTCCTCATTGATGCTTCAAACCTGGCATTTGAAGAAGTGATCGTTCTATTTGGCATAGTGCTAATTAGATCAGAGTCTTCTTATGTTGCAGAACATGAAGTAAGATTTTTATCCCATGGATTCTGCTCGCGTATCATGTATTTCTTTTCCACGCTGCTTCTCTGAGATTTAAGAGAGTTATTATTAAATTTGTATGTAATCTATCCATCTATCCTTAAGAGTTTAATCCTTGGTGACTGTAGCAAACAAAGCGGAAGAAAAAATAACCCATTTTTCTCAGTCATCTTCTTGAATATATCTCTCCATTCCTACTGTAAAGGAGTTAAGCAAAGTCGTTATGTACAATGTTTCTGGAAAAATTATTAGTCCCACATTGGAAAGCAAAGCAGTCGGAGTGAGAGGAAAGCAGTATAAAAATAAGAGCCCATGAGCCACTGAAATCTCATCTTAATGTTATTTCCTTGAATCACTGCTTCTTTTCCACCATGAGTAGAGATGAGATTTTCCTCAACTTAGTCATAAAATATGTACCAGAAACATTTGAAACTGGTCATGGAATATGTACCTGAAGCATAACAACAATGTAACCAGAGGATGCCACTTATCTATGTGAAGCTTTATATGTATCTTGTTTGATCTATTTTTCTTTGTTTGGGCTTGTATTCATGTATGTACTGTGTAGTACTTTTAATTAACTGAAAGCTTTATTTAGATATTTTGAGGCCTAGCTTACATTTATGTTGTTCATGAAGTCTGTTGTAGAAGTGAAGTCGCAGAATCTTCTGGTATGTCCTTTAAGCTTAAAAACACTCGTCTTATGTTAAAGTGAACAATCATTCTTCTTTTCTTAACCTTCTTAATGGATTATTTGCAAGTTCATCCTCTTACCCAGCAGCCCAAGCTATTGAAACTTGTTCTTGTTTCTTGACAAAAACTATTGAAACTAGAATGTTGAGTAAGTACTTTTTGGATGGTGTTGTGTGACCCAGTTATTTATGTGGATAGTTTTCAAATAGGTTGTGAACATTTCATGTTTTATATGTGAGAAACCTATAATATAATTACACTTGTTCTTGTTTCTTAACAAAAGCTATTGAATTGGAATATGAGTAACTTCTTTTTGAATGATAACTGGAATATGAGTAACTTGTTCTTTGGTTGGGCTCCTTGTGCTTATTCTACTTATGTGGGCTTGCAGTAAACATAAATTTATGTAGTCCCTCTTGGTTAGCCTGTCGGCATTTGTTTAATTAATTCATTTTTCTTACGATATAAAATTCTTCAAATTTGTTTAATTAGATCATCTAGATTTTTTTTTCATGTACTCATCTTAAGAATAATAACTGGGAACTAAAATATATGGTAGTGCCACAAGCTCATGCATGTGCTTGCTTGGAAGGAACAAATGAAACAATAGAAGTTACTTTATATGTCAGGATGTGTTCCCTATGCTTTGAGGATGATGACATTCTTTAAGTACTAAGATCATAAGTTAAAACTATCTATTTTGCTTTTAAATTCTGACATCCATATAAAGCTAATAGAAAGAACCAACAATAAATGAAAACAGAGATGATATTTAGGAGATTGAAACCATATCCTGGATAAGTCCTTGCTAACGAAACACACAGATACAATCAAGACTCATCAATTACTCAAGTTAGCTTCCCATAAGCACATGTTGCCATATCAGAGATGATATTTGTCTGGCAAGGAATGAAAACATAGATGATATTTGTCTGGCAAGGAATGTTATTATGATTTACTTCCATTGGAGGTTTTCAAGGTTTTTCGGCATTGTTTAAATAATTTTTGTTTTTTTTCTTTTTTTGTTTAAGAAGCAATTTATTGTCATTCACAAACATTGGGGGTGGGGTGCTCCCTTTTTCCATCCATTGGAGGTTTTCGATGTTTTTCGGCATTGTTTAAATAATTTTTGTTTTTTTTTTTGTTTATGAGAGCAATTTATTGTCATTCAGAAACATTGGGGTGGGGTGCTCCATTTTTCCTTCCATTTTTGATTGCCAACTTCTACTGGTCACAAGGTTTGTATATGGTTCCACTTTTGCTTTTTGCTTGCTTCAAAAAAAAATTGGTATTCTGGAATGGGCGTATGTACCAAATTGATTTGTGGAGTACAAGAATATTGTTGCCATCTTTCATGTGTTGAGCAAACCAACTGTTGTTTTATGCGATCTGAAGCTCCTTAAATTGTTTCAAAGATTAAAAAAAATTAACAATGAATCATTTTGTTTAGCCTCCCCCTCCCCCTCCCCCTAGTATCTGACTAAATTGACATTTAGGTGCGGAGGTTCGTTAAAATTGCACAGATGTCTCTAGAGCTTTTCTAAGGATCATATTTATGTTGCCTATGGTCCTATGCAAGTTGTTTCTCTAAGGATCATATTTATGTTTGGACTTTCCATATTAAGCAAGATCTTCATGAGTACAGTATCATGGGTTCTTCGCTTTGCTCATCTAGGAGGCTAGTTGATTACTGCCCTGC
Source organism: Iris pallida (assembly GCA_029216955.1). Classification (NCBI taxonomy): domain Eukaryota; kingdom Viridiplantae; phylum Streptophyta; class Magnoliopsida; order Asparagales; family Iridaceae; genus Iris; species Iris pallida. The sequence goes on along the minus strand of JANAVB010009198.1, from coordinate 16,624,685 downwards.
CTGGCGTTGATTTTTGTGTACAAGAACTTACTATATTGGGCTTCATGTTGTATCCAATTACACTTAGCGCTCTGAACTATATTTAGCAGTTCTTTTTTTTTTTAAATGTGTGACAGCCTTTTGTTTTTTTATCAGTGTATCTATTAAATGTTTAGGTGTTCAAAATTTCATTGTGTTCACATTACCCATGGTCATGTATGCTGGTTCGCTTTTCTCAATTTGGCATGCCCTTTTGCATCTGTAGTTTCTCTCAAAACTATCAAGTCATACTTCAGCTGAATCTTTTACTCCCATGAAGAACTTTGCCCTTATTTCTTTGTTTCCACAGGACTTGGCATTTGTTGTGGATGGTGTTGCTTTAGAAATTGTTCTGAAGAGATATAAGGAGGCTTTCACTGAATTGACGATTCTCTCGAGGACAGCCATCTGCTGTCGTGTAACTCCTTCACAGAAGGCTGCTCCAAAGAAAGCTGCAGATGGTGCGTTTGACATGCACATGCGGTTATCGACGTGATGTAAACTTTTATTTTGTAAACAATGGGATATGAATTTTATGTTATAGGGGAAAGATTCGACGTGATGGAAACTTTTGTTTTATTTTGTAAACAGTTGGATATGACTTTTAAATGTTTTATAAAAATTTCTTGTCTTAATGTTGCAGCTACCATAATGCATTTGCGATTAAATAGTTCTGTGTGATTTTTGTTCTATATAAAATTTAATTGTATATTTCATATACAAATAGGAGGAGGATTAAGTTTTTGGGACGTATTTTTTGGGACAGATTTATAAACTGTCCTGCAGAATTTGTAATTTTGAAACCTTTTGGGATGAGAGTTTAACAGTCCTTTATAAGTATTTGGGACGGCAAATATCCGTCATTTAACTTTTTGCCACGCCACCCTAATAAGACCACCCATTGCCGTCCTAAAGACCGTCCCAAATAGTAGTTGGGACGATAAACCTATTTATTATGACGTTTTTTTTGTTGTCCCAAAAGGTCACTTTTTTTGTAGTGAATGTCGGAGCATTTCCAAGTAAACAAAAGACAAAGTCATCAGTCACAAAAGTATAACAACTTAAAAATTATCCTTATCCTCATTGTCATCTGCTACAGTGCCAGTATGCCCAGATGGACTAGCTCCAGAAGTGCCAGCTCCAAAGGTGTGTGGAGTAGCACCAGAAGTACGATATCAATCGTAAGCGTTCCCTGGCTGGAACAGAGAGTGGATCGCCTCATCATCAATGCGGTAACCAGATACAGAAGTGTCTCGAGGAAGAGAGCTAGCAGAATGACCCGTCTGTGCAAATCTGAGATCGGTAAATGAGTTGACAATAGCCTGGAACCGAGTCACATCATGGAACTCATGTTCCCTGGAAGTGTCAACAAAGAATGTCTGTAGATCCGATAGGTGCTGATGAATACCCTCAAAGGTCATAGGGTAAGACTGAGGAGGACAAGGTGTAGTAGGAACAGGTGCAGGAGGTGGAGGAGCAGTAGCAATGCTGCGACGAGAAAGCTTGAGGAACTTGGGCTCAGGGATCAGAGCATAAGTGGATAAGTCAATGTTAAAACGCTGAAAGATACGTGGAATAAGCATCGCATAAGAGAGGTTGCGGTCTCTTCCACGACACCTACCCATCATCTGAATAATAGTCTTAGGGGCAGAAAAAGGAATGCCCTTAAGAATGTGATATAGGGCAGAGAGTTCTAGTACAGTGACATCATCTTTTGAAGTAGATTTTGGAAGTAGAGTGGAATAAATGATGCGATGTAACTCATAGTTAAACATGTTCAAGTTATTGGCCTTGAACTTTTCAGGACGAGCACGTGCGGGCGCACAAAGCTCATTCTTGAAACTAACAAGAGTCGTGCCCTCAGGAAAATCGAAGTCAGTGATGTCATCGAGTGGGGCACCTTCGTTTGGAAGACCAAGGATTTCTGCTAGCAATTCATCATTGAACTCGATATCTATCCCGCCAACACGAGTCCTTGCGGTAAAAATGTCTAATACGAAGTTACAATAGAACAATCTAATGGCATTAGTGGAGATAGGGAATTATAAAGTTGCAAAATGGTGTAACCCTAATGCCTCAAATTAGGGACGGTGATCAGGAAATACAGTCCACTTAATCGGAGATCCCGTGGATATAGTGCGTATAGCAAAGTCGGCATACCAAAGTAATGCTTGGTCGTGAGTTTTGAAGTAAAACTCATCCGACGCACCGTCATCCGATTTGACCGGGGAAAAGAGGAAATCCATGTTCGGATCAGAAGACGATGCCTCTTCACTGGCATGGGTTTGTAGGACCGATTGTAGAAATGAGTTGTAAAGCGCAATACTCTAGAGGGGTGGTGAATAGAGTAGGCAGCAGAAATTAACTATTTAAAAATGTTAGTAACAAGATCACAGATAATATATCACAGATATGTAAATAAAAGTAGAGAGTAGAGAGCAAACGTAAACACAAGAATGTATACTGGTTTCCCTCTGTTGAGGACTAGTCCAGTCGGTAGAACTCTTGCTACCAGTTGAATCCACTATAGAAAATCACCACAAGTTTTTATCCGAAGATCTTGCAACTTCTACAACGCGAGCTTTGATCCGAAGTACTCGACCAACTTTAATTGTAAAGTGTGTAACTTCAATCAAGCCTCTGATTACAACCACTCTGAAACTTCTAGACCGTACCGCACTGGCAAATCGACTAGAGGATTGTAACTGGCTTGGGATTTGAAAATAAATAGCTCAAAATACTTTGGAAGAAGTAGTAGGCTTATAGAGAAGAGATATGAAAGTGAATGAGTGTGTTGAAATGATCGAAATCCTTCTCTATTTATAGCTTTTTCAAAGGCAGAATTCTGACAGAATTCGGACAGAATTCGGGCAGAACTCTATGAGAAAATCTCGGTGGGATCCGTAACTGCAGGGAGACCAAGTTCAAAAAGCAACGTTCACTAACCGAACTCTGGCCGAACTCTGGCCGAATTCGGGCCGAACTCTGGCCGAGTTCTGTTGGAGTTCTGTCAGGGTTTTTACAAATTAGTTTTTGGGCTTTTTGAAAAGTCAGGCAGTTAGGAAGTAGTTTGGGCTTTTGTAAGTGGGCTTGTTTTCAAAATGAAAGGGTATTTTGAAAACGTTTCTTGGGTAGCCTATTTGCCAGTACGATGCAGTGTACATCGTATTCCTAGACTCAATAAATATGCAAAATTATATTCATGAAATAGGAAAACCAAGAGCCCTTTGATGACGCCTTTCTTCAAATATTTGAGCAGACATGAAGATGCCATTTTCCTTTTTCCTTTGACGGCGGTCGTCCAAAGATAAACAGATCTGAAAATCTGAATACCTTTCGGGGGCTTTGCCAACACCGTCTTTGGCCCATTGTATATGTCCTGGTTTGATCATGTTTGATCATGCTTACAGCATGTCTACAAATATATGTTAGACAAACAAACCAATATGATACAAGCATAGCAATATGATATATAACATTTAGGACAATGCTAATATTAGGACAATGCTAAGTTTAAGTAGCAACATGATAGTGATTACATGAATATTAGTGATGTCATTATGTTAAACTTAATTGATTAGCCATATTCAAAAACATGTATAATCATTGGGCTAACAATCTCCCCCTTTTTGATTATGGCAAATCCTTTAAGTTTAATATATATACAATAGATGCATGTATCACTAACAAACACATAATACTAAAAGATTGTATGCAGACTTAAACTTATTTCTTTCCCTTTGACATGATCAAAAATAAGCTCCCCCGTAATAAGAGCTAAAATGAACTCAAGCATAAGTAAAGAAGGAAAACAGAAATAATCATGATCAAGGATTAGGAGAACAGTGTAACGACAAGTTAAGAAAATTGCATAACTATAGTAGAAAAACTTGTCAAAAATAGTTTGTTGAACTAAAAAAAATTGAAATCAATCAATACATTGTTTACCAACTAGAAATCCAAAAAATAAAATAGGTTTTGAATGTCATTTGACCAAAAAAAATCTATCAATATAGTAGGAATCAATCATTAGTCATAAATGAATCATGAGGAATAGAAATTCGCAGATCTAGTATATAAAAGAATCAAAAATATAATAAGACTTTTAACAATAATCACAAAATATATGATTCATAATTTGCCCATACAAATTAGTGAATCAATTCCATAAAGAGTATAATCATTGAAAAGAGATCAAAATAAGTATACAAGAATCTATACAAAATCTATACCAAAGTCCATGCATTTGAATTCAATTACCTTAGCATGATATATATATCCATCAGATAAATATGAAGGTAATGAAGGCAAAATACTTGAGAAGGAGAAATCCAGTCGACTTGAATGCTCCTCCGCAAAGTATGATCAGTCTAAATATAGATAATCATGAACTTTGAGATAAAATCTCAAAAAAAAAATGCATAATCAGTTTAAACTCAAAAGAATAAATTAAATTAAATTAATTTTGGCAGGATAACTTTTAGAAACAAAAAATGAGAGAATTAAAAAAATATTAAAATCATATATTCTCTCATAAACTCAATACAAATCCAAATATCATGAACAACTCAACAAGATATTTAAATAAGAGTATATGTCCATGATGAACTAGGTATACCACATATTTAGGGTATAAAAATAATTGAAACAATTAATTTGCTTCCCCTTAAAATATGCGTATATAGTTCAAAAATAATTTATATGCATAAAATAGATAAAATAAATAATCACAAGATCTAAGGGATTTTCAAGATATGCATCTTTTCTTTCCTTTGATCAAATGCATATAAAATTCCAAACTCAAAACAAATATCATCTTTAGGCAAGAAAAGAAATCCAATAAATGCTTAAAGATGAACAAACAAAATATATCTCCAATATATATATAAAAGAAATATTTTAATACATAAAAAGATTTTGAAAACTGTCTTTAATAATAATATTTGAGTACCGGACAGATTCAATAAATCAAAAAGACATCAAAAAGACTTTTCAAAAAAATAGAATTTATTACGAAAAACTGTCTTAATAAATGTTCGAATGAGTCCATTTAGTCCTCAGACTGAAAGCTGACAATTCGAATCACGAAAACAATAAAAGAATCCATAAATCATAAATAAATCTATTTTGAAAACATAACTAGTCAAATGTCCAAAGAAAAATGTATTATAGATATATGGCATGTCAAAGAAATAATTGATTTGAAACAATTAACTACTCCACCTTTACATGGCTATATCCAAAAATAATAATGGTATAGATAAAATTTTAAAATAAAATTCAGAGACATATTTCCAGAAGTAGAAAATTAATTAGGTCTTCTTATCAAAGTTCATTTCTTCCCTTTTAAAGCTTTAGCACGGTGTCCACCTGACAACCGTAAGGTTTAAAGAAAAGAAACTCTTTGATAGAGAGATTCAATAAGCATGACTTCTCCCTGCAAAGAATTAATGTTGTAGATAGTAAGTAACTTGAATAAGAAGATAATAATATAAAGCTAAAAAATTATGAATATTACGAATATTACACAAGCAAAGATGAAATCACAATACCATAATATTCAATGAGTAGTCACGAATACGAAAAACAATCATCTTTAGACAAAAGAAGAAATATCCATTTAAATAAACATTTAAAAATAAAACAATCAAAGAATATTTCAAATTAGCATGATGAATAATCGTATAAGTCAAAAGATGACATAAATTGATCTATGCTATAGAATCTCACAATCGACAAGATAGATCAACATATGCTACCTTTTGTGAAAATATAAAGAAAGAATATTATCCATCAAATCTAAAATTCAAAATCCATCATATAATAATTGCAACTAGATCTCAACAAATCTTTAGTTTATAAAGCGGTGATTAATCTTGGATTAGCTGTAGAGGTACTGTCCCAGCTAACGGAGATTCACCAGGGAACACTTAAGTACCGCTTCGCTTCGACCGTAGTCGTGGTGACAGACAGACCTTTTGTAGGCTTGTACCCAAAAGAAATCTCTTCTTTAATAACTGAGAATTTAAGAAGAATTAGTACAATATAAAAATATATATTTTATGGACTTAAGAATCTTAAAATAATGTAGCATACAGTATAAGATGTATCAATTACATTAATCCATATATGCTACAAAATCATTGGGTAACAATAAAATATAAAACATTTGTAAATCAAAATGTAAGACCTAGATACGTTGATGTATTCTGGAACCTAGGAGATTTGACAGCACCTTGGATCCAGAACTAGATAATAGTTGCAAGTACACCTTAATAAATCTTAAGTCTATAAAGTATTGATCACTTCGGGTTAGCTGTAGGGGCCGGTTCCCAGCTAGCGGTAGTCCGAAGACTAGTGCACCGTGTCGCTTCAGGCTATTTACACCTGTATGACAGAAGGACCCTTTCGGCTTGTTCCCAAAATGATTTCTATTCTTAAGAACTTAGATTCAAAGGAATATATGCAGTATCATCGAACATCATCGAAATCCAGAATCCCTAAAAGTAAATAAGTAAATACCCAAATAATGGTTTATCAAGATCAAGTTAAAAAAAATTCAATAAGAGTCATGTATCTAAAATGTAAACCAAAAAGCCAAGAAAAACATACATCATTAAAAGAGGCTTTGAGGAAGAAATTGATAAAGAGAAGTACATGAATTTGTCCAAATAATCAATAGCTTAATTATGAGATAAGCACAAGTTTAAAAACTACTTTTTAAAATAATATAGAACTTGAACTTAACTCATATATCCCCATAAAAATATTTATACAATATAAGAAACATGAGCAATATATAAATGAAAATGAATTATTCATGTATCCTTAATATAAAAAATATTACAAGATCAAAAACATGCATAAATAAACTTTATCAGACAAAGATGTAATTGATTCATAAGAGGTTAATCACAATAATTAAAATATGAGAATCAATAGTAAAGTATATTATGCAAGCACAAGGTTAACATAAAAATATATGTATATACTTTTCAAGTAAATAGCAGACTTGTGCTAAACATACATACTCACAAAATACTGATGAAAGTAAATATGATATGTTAAAGACAAATCGGTAAGAAGTGACCATTAAAAAATATTAAAGGCGAAGAGTCAAAACATATTCACCAAAATAAAATCTCCTATAGACTAGAGTGGTATGCATGCTTCAAGGATAAAACTAAAATAAAGAGCATACCTAGATAAATGTGTCACACTATTGAAAAATAAATACTATATAGTGTGAACTAAACATTTAAGCTAAACAGCTAGTCAAGATAGGATTATATCTCACATTGATTCAAAATAATAAACAATTTAAAAGATATCAATGAAAGCTAATAGCAAGACATCAAAAAGAACATGCTAGATATTAGAAACTATTTAGTAAGCATGTTACCGAAGTGGTTCTAGTGACCACACTTCTGTTGGTGTAATTGCATGGAAGATGACCTTTGTAGCTTTGCAATCACCAACATGTTCCATGGTTCTATTTGATATGAGAAGCTTCACCTGCAATATTAGGTGAAGACTTTGGTATCCAATACTTGGATCCATATTTGTTAGCTTTGGGAACCCATTTGCACAAGTTCATATCAACTAGTTTTCTAATCTGACAATGATTGGAAACATGTCCATTCATACCACAATAATGACAGAAAGAATTAATATTAGTACTATGTGTAGTAGTATGAGAATGTGCAGTAGTGTGATATGTGCGTGGATACTTGTAATAAAAAGCATGGTTGTGTGAAGCTTTAGCTTTGCTTGCTTCCTTAGTAAAAGATCTAACGTGTGTGACTTTGTGATGTGCTAAGTGTCTTGTGTTAGACTGAGTCGTAGGTTGTACTACCTGCTTTCCTAGTCTAATCTCTAACTTTTTAGAGTTAGCACAGATCTCATCATACTTAGCAGAGAGAGCATCAATTCTACATGAAGCAATAGAATACTTCTTCTTTTCTGATTCTAATTCCTCCTTAAGTTTAGCATTTTCTTGAGTGCTTTTCTCAATGCATTCAAGCGCCTCATGCAATCTAAACTCAAGTGTGGATATCTCAATAGAATTATCAGAAGTAGAAGTATCTCTAGCATCATTCAATAAGCAAGTAAGCTTTTTAATCTCACGCTTATAGGATAGAATATCCTTTCTAGCTTGCTTATATTTATCTAATACTTTCTTGTGTTCTTCTAACAGATCACTGAAAGCATCATATAAATTATCATAAGAAAATTCACTCTCTTCAGAAAAAGAATTATTTTGTACCTCGTTAGATAATGCCATTGTGCATAAAATTGCAGCTTGATGAGGTTTTTCTTCTTCTTCTTCTTTTTGTTCTTCTTCTTCTTCAGAATCGCTTGCTTCGCTTTCACACCATATGCCCGATGATCTTCCTTCATTTGATTGTTCGTAGTGACTCTCCTTTCTTGTAGTAGTACAATCTTCTTGGATGTGGTCTATCTTCTTGTAATTGTCACATACAAGCTCTTCTTCGTATAAGGAATTATGCTGTACCTTAAATCCCAATTTTGTCATGTACATATTTGCATTATTATGAAGACTATCCTTCTCTCTGGAGTTGCTAGCTTTGCTTTCATACCTGTACTCATAAGTAGCTTCAAGAACTTTCCAAATTTTATGAGATGTTGTGCAAGTAGAAATAAGATTGAATACATTTGTGTCCACAGCACAATAAAACATATGCATAGCTTTTGCATCAAGGCTAGCTAACTTCTTCTCTTCCTCCGTGTAACTATAATAGGGCTTGTTGATTATAGAGGATGTGAGAATAGAAGTGATAGTGGGCTTCTTGTAGCCGGTGACAACAATTGACCATAAGTCAAAATCTAGAGACTTCAAGTAGAAGCTCATCCGTGTCTTCCAATAGCTATAGTTTGTTCCATCAAATAGTGGGAGTCTATTTGAGGATTGCTCTTCAACTGTGAAGTACATACTTGCCATATATGATATAGTGATCTATGTAACAGCAGTTATAAATAAGAATATAATAGCAATGTTACCTCGCTTTACCTGTATAGCCCGCTCTGATACCAATTGTAGGAACAATTGGGATTAGAATATATTACCTCTTGATGTAGTACCCGCTCTGATACCAATTGTAGGACCGATTGTAGAAATGAGTTGTAAAGCGCAATACTCTAGAGGAGGGTGAATAGAGTAGGCAGCAGAAATTAACTATTTAAAAATGTTAGTAACAAGATCACAGATAATATATCACAGATATGTAAATGAAAAGTAGAGAGTAGAGAGCAAACGCAAACACAAGGATGTATACTGGTTTTCCTCTGTTGAGGACTAGTCCAGTCGGTAGAACTCTTGCTACCAGTTGAATCCACTATGGAAAATTACCACAAGTTTTTATCCGAAGATCTTGCAACTTCTACAACGCGAGCTTTGATCCGAAGTACTCGACCAACTTCAATTGTAAAGTGTGTAACTTCAATCAAGCCTCTGATTACAACCACTCTGAAACTTCTAGACCGTACCGTACTGGCAAATCGACTAGAGGATTGTAACTGGCTTGGGATTTGAAAATGAATAGCTCAGAATACTTTGGAAGAAGTAGTAGGCTTATAGAGAAGATATATGAAAGTGAATGAGTGTGTTGAAATGATCGAAATCCTTCTCTATTTATAGCTTTTTCAAAGACAGAATTCTGACAGAATTCGGGCAGAATTCGGGTAGAACTCTATAAAAAAATCTCGGTGGGATCCGTAACTGCAGGGAGACCAAGTTCAAAAAGCAACGTTCACTAACCGAACTCTGGCTAAACTCTGGCCGAATTCGGGCCGAACTCTGGCCGAGTTCTGTTGGAGTTCTGTCAGGGTTTTTGCAAATTAGTTTTTGGGCTTTTTGAAAAGTCAGGCAGTTAGGAAGTAGTTTGGACTTTTATAAGTGGGCTTGTTTTTAAAATGAAAGGGTATTTTGAAAACGTTTCTTGGGTAGCCTATTTGCCAGTACGATGCAGTGTACATCGTATTCCTAGACTCAATAAATATGCAAAATTACATTCATGAAATAGGAAAACCAAGAGCCCTTTGATGACGCCTTTCTTCAAATATTTGAGCAGACATGAAGATGCCTTTTTTCTTTTTCCTTTGACGGCGGTCGTCCAAAGATAAATAGATCTAGAAATCTGAATACCTTTCGGGGGCTTTGCCAATACCGTCTTTGGCCCATTGTATATGTCCTGGTTTGATCATGTTTGATCATGCTTACAGCATGTCTACAAATATATGTTAGACAAACAAACCAATATGATACAAGCATAGCAATATGATATATGACATTTAGGACAATGCTAATATTAGGACAATACTAAGTTTAAGTAGCAACATGATAGTGATTACATGAATATTAGTGATGTCATTATGTTAAACTTAATTGATTAGCCATATTCAAAAATATGTATAATCATTGGGCTAACATGGTCTTCTTCCTCTTGAAAGGATTGAATCCCTTAGGCATTCTTTTCCAAAACTAGAAACCCTAAAAATTTAAAAGTAGAGGAGAGAAGGAATTATACCTTCTTAGAATCAAGTATGCTGTAGAGGACACGATTCTCCGTAGGAATCTAAAATTTGGATGAAAATCTCCACGTAGATTGGAAGAAAGGAGGTGGAGAAAAACTAGGGTTTAGGGACTTCGGACGACTGCTGCTGCTGTTTGATGTGGTTTGGAAGAGATGAAGAAGATGGGGGCCTCGGGTTCTGATTTAAAAACATATACCAGCAGTCGAACTCTGGCCGAATTCGGACCGAACTCGGGCCGAATTTGCCTAGGGTTCTCCTGGTTTTTTTTAAAAAAATTTGTGACCCATATCTTTTTCATCAACTCATTTCAAATATTTAATTCAAAGTATAGTAATTTTAAATTTCAAATAATATTATTTTATAAATTAATATTCTTTACTCAGCATCTATTTCAGATTAGCTGTAGGAGTAATATCCCAGCTAACAGAGGTTCATCGGGAAACTTTTAAATACCGCTTCGCTTCGACCGTAGTCGTGGTGACAAACACTCTTTTTAGGCTTGTCTCGAAAATATTTATTGAGTATTGAATAAATTAATAAATAAAATAAAATAAATTAATATTATTGACATCTAAAATTCTAAATTCTTGACGTAAATAATTGAAACGATCTTCCGCTAGAGGTTTTGTGAGTATGTCAGCCAATTGATTCTGTGTGTCTATGTATACAAGGTCTATATCTCCATTTTGTTGATGATCTCTAAGAAAGTGATGTCGAATCTCGATATGCTTAGTACAAGAATGACATACTGGATTCTTAGTCAAATTAATAGAACTAGTGTTATTACAGAAAATGGGTATGTGTTTGTAATACAATCCATAGTCTTCTAAAGTTTGCTTCATCTACAAACTTTATGCACAACAACGTCCTGCGGTGATATATTCAGCCTCAGTTATTGATCACGCGACAGAATTTTACTTTTTTGTTAAACCAAGAGACTAGAGCTTTTCCTAGAAAATGACAGGTGTCGCTGGTACTTTTTCTATCTACTTTGCATCCAAAAAAATTAGCATTAGAATAACCGGTTAGGTTAAATGGCATGGTTTTGGGATACCATAATCCGACAGAAGCGGTGCCTTTAAGGTATCAAAAGATACGCTTAACTGCGCACATATGTGATTCCTTAGGATTAGCTTGAAAGCGTGCACACAAGTAAACACTAAACATAATATCTAGTAGACTAGCAGTTAAGTATAGTAAGCTACCGATCATACCTCGATACTTACGTATGTCGACGGGTTTGTCTTGTTCATCAATATCAAGCTTGGTTGAAGTCGCCATTGGAGTGCTAAGAGGTTTGACTGCTTGTAGGTCGAACTTCTTTAATAGATCCTTTGTGTAGTTTGCTTAATTTATGAGCGTCCTATTGTTGGTTTGTTTGATTTACAGTCCGAGAAAGAATTTCAGCTCTCCCATCATGCTCATCTCAAACTCATTCTGCATACACTTTGAAAATTCTTGACAAAGAGATTAATCAGTAGATCCAAAAATAATATCATCTACATAGACTTGAATCAAAAGAATATTGTCATTCAAAGATTTTATAAACAATGTAGTGTCAACCTTTTCTTTTGAAAAACCGTTGTCAAGTAGAAAAGAGCTTAGATGATCGTACCAAGCACGAGGGGTTTGTTTTAAACCGTATAAGGCTTTCTTCAACTTGAAAACATAATCAGGATTTTTGAAATCATTAAAACTAGAGGTTGAGCTATATAAACTTTTTATAAAACCATTCAAAAATGCGCTTTTAACATCCGTTTGAAATAACTTAAAATTATGAAAATATACAAATGCACATAACATGCGAATGGATTCTAATCTCGCAACTGGGGCATAAGTCTCATCGTAGTCGATACCTTCTTCTTGATTGTATCCTTGAGCTACGAGTCGAGCTTTATTATGTTTCACTAAACCATTCTCGTTTAGTTTGTTTCAGAATACCCAACGGGTGCCAATACTACAATAAATAGGACATACAATAGCAGTTTATCTATAGCGTTCAAGCCTACCTGCTATAGAATGTCATCATAAATAGCGTTCAATCTTCAGTGCTATTAAAAGAGAATATAATAGCAGTTTATCTATAGCGTTTGAGCCTCCCTGCTATTATAATATCATCATCCATAGCGTTCATATGAAGTACTTTTAAAAGTTCATACAATAGCAGTTTATCTATAGTGTTTATGCCTCTATGCTATTAGAAGTGTCATTATCAATAGCGTTTATTATACAATGCTGTTAAAGGTATAGTTTTTTCTGACCGTTGCTATACCCGTATGTCTAGGGGTGAGCATTATTCGATTTTGGACCAAAATCCGAACCAAACCTAACCGAATAAGAGATTCGGTTCGTTTGAAAAAAAATTTGGTTCGGTTTCTGTTTCGAAAATACTAAAAAAATTTATTTGGTTTCGGTTTAAAATCGAAAACCCATTAAGATTTATTAATTTATAAAAATCCTAATTCTATGTATATTTCGTGACTAAAAATGCATATATTTGAAAGCAACAATTATATATATATTTTTTGAAGTCCTACTTTTGATATATTTTTGACATATAACAAAAAAGTGTACAAACTTATAATTTTATTAATATAATTAAAATATGATTTCTATTTATTCGGTTTAATCGAATAAATCAAATAACCGAATAGTTTATTCGGTTCAGTTTCGGTTTTGGTTAATTTCAGTTCGGTTTCAGTTTTGGAGATTTAGAATTTCGGTTTATTTGGTGTTGACTATTTTGTTTCGGTTGAAATCGCGAATAAACAGAAGGCTCACCCCTACATATGTCAAAGTAAGGTATCCAGTTCGATTGGGAATAGCATCATATTCTATATATTTTACATGATTAAAAAATACTATAATATATTTTGGATGCTATATAAGTTACAACGTCGTAATGGGATTAAATCGTTACCGTAAAAAAAATTCATGCGAAGGAGTTGCAGAATACTCTTCAACTAATCCTACTAACCTTTCAAAAATTTTATCTAAAATTCTTTTCCCCTGGTAAACCGAATAAGAAAATTTAGTAATATATATACAAAATATATCTTTGTATATTTAGTTACTATATATATTGAAAAAAATTATAAATAAACTGAAATATTGGTTATAAACCAAATAAACTGGAAATCGAACAGATTTATTCCGTTCGGTTTGGTTCAGTACAGGATATTTCAGCCGGTTTCAATTTTTGTTATTCAATTTTCGGTCGAATTCGGTATTTGGTAATTCGGTTCGGTTAACCGATTTAATCGAATGCTCACAATTAAACTATCTATTGTTCCAATCATATGGGAGAAGCAACACAATTTTATAAAATATATTTTATATTAAAAAAATAAGTTATAGTATGTTGTGACTGCTATAGGAGCGATTCAGTTTTGCTAAATAATTTATAGCGTTCTCCACAGCGGGCGATCCCGTCCGTTAGATGTTTCACAATTAAATCAGAACCGTCCGTAGCAAAACGCGATGTCTTATGTTTGAAAAAACTTTATTGTATTCTCCACCTCATAACCTGGACGTCTAACTGAAAACCTCCTTCAACTCCTCGTAATCTGGGCGCCTAACTGAAAACCCCTCCCCCTCCTCCAGAAACCCTCTTCCTCATAACTCTCTCTCACGAAAACCCTCTCTCTTCCTCATCTTCTTCTCTCCGTCACGAAACCCTCTTCCTCAGGTAACCCTCCCCTCACGAAACCCTCCCTCTTCCTCATCTTCTTCTCTCTGTCTCTCTCTCTCTCTCTCCCCTCATGAAAATCCTAAAAATCGACCGACTGTCCATAGCAAAACGCTATTTTTAATTTTTTCCCCTTCAATAAACTATCTATCAGTGGCGGTGTATATGTGCCTCATCGATTTGTCGGAAATTAGGGTTCGGCTTTGGATGGGTTATTTGGGGTTTTCGTGAGGGATGTTATAGTGTGTGAGTCTTTATATTCTTCTTTAATTAGAAAGAAGCATCTGAATTTGGGGTTTTGTCGTGAGGGATCTTATCATGGCTTTTTTTCCGTTTTGTTTCAGGAACCCTAATTCTATGGCGTATGATTATCATCCTTGAAAATATATTATACATGAATGAAAAACAAAATGCATTTCTCTGATAGAAATTATGTTTCTATGTACAACTCCTTCAACAGAATTTCTATGGCATTTTGTTGTGTTTGATGTTATTGGTTTGTTTCAGGAACCCCAAATTTGTGAAGTGTTGAAGAAGAAGAAAGTGCCACGATTTTGTCATCGCTCTATAAGTCATTCCTTTTCCGTATATAATTTGTTTATATTTTTGGTTTGTTTCAGGAAGTGACAATTATTGTTGTTTACTAATGCATGTACAAAGTCTAAATTATTTAATTTAAAACTCTTTAGGGCCACGTATAAATTTTTTTGGTGTTATCAAGCTCGATATAAGCAAGTTGTGGGTGTCAACATGATGAATAAAGATTGGGTTCATCTTAACAAATATTGAAATCCGTTTCACTATACTAATGTGTTCACTTAATTAAATCCATCTGTATGTCTTATTTATGTTATAATTATTTTGTATTTTTTAGGAATACGACATTGTATATGAAATATGTCCGTCAGTTTGTGGATTTTGCCAAGTCAAATGCAAAGAATCCAGACTTTATGTTATGTCCCTGCATTGATTGTAAGAATTTGTGTCGTGGTAATGAAGATATGATTTTACTTCATTTGCTAAGATGTGGGATGGATATGTCTTATACAACTTAGATTTGGCATGGGGAAGGGTTGGACAAAGGAATTTTAAATTTGGAACTGACAGAGGATACTAATATAACTGAAGATGCATATGTTCAAAATGAACCCAATGCTGAACCTATCGAAGAAGAAACGGATGATGGATTAACAACCTTATTGAAGGATGCAAATAGTCCATTATACCCAAGTTGCAAAAAGTATACTAGGTTATCGGCAACCGTTATTTTATACAAGCACAAGTCTATGTATGAAATTTCTAATAAATGTTTTAGTCATCTTTTGGAAATATTGCATGATATTTTACCTGATGGAAATACAATTCCAGAATCCTCACGTGACGCTGAATCGTTGCTTAAGACATTTGAGCTTGATTGTGAGAAGATAGATGCATGTCCTAATGACTGTTGTCTATACAGAAAAGAATTAAAAAATGAGAAAAATATAAAAAATGTGGATTGGAACGGTGGAAGAAAGATAAGACTGGCAAAATTCAAAAAGGAGTTCCAGCAAAAGTACTAAGGTACTTTCCGATAATTCCAAGGTTCAGAAGAATGTTTCAGTCACCTGAATCGACTGAAAACTTAAGGTGGCATTATAATCACAAAAGTGACGATGACCTCATGAGACATCCTGTGGACTCCTTATCATGGAAGACAATTGATATGAAGTGGCCCTCTTTCGTAGAAGAGCCACACAACCTTAGACTTGGCCTTGCTGCAGACGGGTTTAATCCTTTCGGCGATCTTAGCTCTTCGTATAGTTGTTGGCCAGTGATGCTCACGACATACAATCTCCCACCATGGCTATGCATGCGAAAAGAAAATATAATGTTGACACTACTAATTCCTGGACCAAAGCAACCTAGAAATAACATAGATGTTTATTTATAGCCACTAATAGATGATTTGCTAGAGCTATGGAACAATGGAGTGCATGCTTATGATGCATTTAGTAAATCTTTTTTCAACTTGAAAGCAATTTTGATGTGGATAATAAATGATTTTTCAGCTTATGGTAACCTAGCTGGATGTACTACCAAAAGAAAAGTTGGATGTCCCATATGTGGAGTGAATACATGTTCAAAATGGTTAAATATAGTAGAAAAAACCGTCTACATGGGACACAGACGTTTTCTTCCAGTCAAGCATCCATTTAGGTTGAAAAAACGTTGGTTTGATGGTAAGCAAGAACATAGGGAACCACCTAGATTAATGACTGGATCAAAATTTTTAGAAGGACTAAGAAATATGACAAATAATTTTGGAAAAGGAAAAGACAATGGCAAAAGAAAGAGACAATCTTCAGAAATATGGAAGAAGAAGTCAACATTTTTTTTCACTGCCGTATTAGGAGGTAATATCATATTATTTTCATATGTGTTTTGTAAATTGTTTCCAATTGACCTTTCTATTCTTTTTTTGGGTTTTGTAGCATCTCATTTTGCACCATAATTTGGATCTAATGCACATAGAAAAGAACTGGTGTAATAGCGTGGTTGGTACATTGCTAAATGCAAAAGGAAAATCGAAGGATGGCACAGAATCACGTAAGGATTTGGAAGAAATGGGCATTCGACAAGTTTTGCATCCAGAATTAAAAAATAAGAAATTTTTTCTTCTACCGGGACTGCACACCCTTTCAAAGAAAGGAAAGGAAATTTTTCGCAAGAGATTATATAACTTGAAGTTGTCCGATGGTTACTCTTCAAACATTGGAAACTGTATATCAGTAGAAGAATGCAAAATAACAGGACTCAAGTCGCATGATTGTCACGTGCTAATACAACAGTTGTTGCCTGTGACATTGAGAGGTCTTCTTCCAAAAGGACCAAGGATTGCAATATTTCAAATTTGTGCATTTTTTAATGTCTTGTGCCAAAGAGCCATCGATAGAGAACAAATAGAGAAATTAGAGGAAGAAATTGTTGAGATATTATGCTTGTTTGAAAGGTATTTTTCTCCTCAATTTTTTGATATCGTGATTCATTTACCAATCTACTTGTTGACATATTATGTTTGGTTGAAAGGTATTTTTCTCCTTCATTTTTCGATATCATGATTCATTTGCCAATCCATCTGGGGCGTGAAGCTAAATTAGGTGGCCCAGTCCATTATCGTTGGATGTATCCGTTTGAAAGGTGATCGTTTGTTTTCTTCTTATTGATTTTCATTCATTCATTTGCTTACGTTAAATAAAAATTATTTTTTTCTCGTAGATACATAAAGATCCTTAAAGGATACGTTAAAAATCGTGCACGTCCTGAAGGTTGTAAAGTAAAATGTTATCTTGCTGACGAGAGCATGAGATTTGTTAGTGGGTACATGAAACAAGTTGCTGAGATGGATCATCGTCCAAATAGAAATGAAGATATTGAAAATGATGCGATTTTCGATGGCCGTCCAATTTCAAAAGGAACAATAATGACATTGGATAAACAACAACTACAAAGTGCTCACCGTTATGTATTGTTCAATATGGATGAAGTCGAACCTTATCTAGAATAAGTTATAAGAAAACATACTAACTCCAACATAACTTGCCAATATCTATAATTAATATCATGTAAAATTGTGTTCCTTCTTAGGATGCACTTGCAGGAATTGAAACTTTCGGATAGACGCCTTGTTCAAAATAAAAATTTACTTCAAGATCGTCATTCGAAGGAATTGTCATCTTGGTTAAAACAGAAGGTCCCAATTTCTTTTTTTAGTACCCTTAGCACATTATTTTCCAAAAAAGTGCTACCTTACCTTTTGTTTTGATTTTGAACAGATTGAGGGACAGTCCTGTGGAAACATATCTGACATGTTAAGAGGGCTTGTACATGGCCCTTCAAAACATGTTGTGTCTTATTCAGGATTTGTTATCAATGGTAACCGCTACCATACAAAGGTTGCTGAAAAATCTAGGCAGAACAGTGGTGTTTCACTTGAGGCAACAACCATTTGTAGATCCATCTCGAAGGATAGGAACCAAATCACCGATACAGTTGCCTACTATGGAGTGCTTAAGAATATAATTTTCTTGGATTATCATACCTTTCACATTCCTATTTTTTATTGTGATTGGGCTAGCACAACAAATGGTGTCAAAATAGAAGATGGGTTTACCTTGGTTAACCTTCACCAAGGAAAACACCGCTTTGAAAGAGACTCGTTTATTCTAGCATCACAGGCAACCCAAGTATTTTACTCTAAGGACACTGCTTCATCTAATTGGCATGTTGTGTTAAAGGCACCAACAAGACGTTTTCAAGATATGGATATGGTCATTGATCAAAATGTCTATACACCATCATTAGCACCAGTGGATGTATCAAAACTAGATAAGAATGTTGAGGATGGTAGTGATAGCTATCTTAGAAAGGATTGTGAGGGCATTTATGTTTGAGAGGTCTTTTTTCTCTATATTTAATCTTATGAAACGCTCTATATGGTTTAATTGGTCTCTATGATACACATGCCTTTGTTGCTTTGCCATTGTGGTCTTTGAAGTGAATATTGCTAATCTGGTTTTCAGATTATAACTGTGTACTGTTGATTGGTGCAAGATCTGTAGGAAAACTGTGTACTGTTGATTGGTTTTCAGATTATAACAAGTACCCATAGTTGTTTGGTTTTCAGATTATTCTTGATTTTAGAGTTGCTGTTGCTAGATTTTTTTTTGTACCATCAATTTTGTTCTTGTTACCTTTGTTTCACACTTTCAGAGTAAATTCCATATTTCTGATATATAAATGCAATTATTTTGTTCCCCCAACTGATCCATATTTCACACTTTCTAAGAAGTATACTACCTTAAGCATGGCAATAGCATATGGAGATGTCATGTTGTTGTATTGCTTTGGGAATATTTAATCTGTTGATTACAATAAAACTCCATTCTTGTGCAAGTGCCTGGCAGTTCTTACTACATCTGATTAGTTTGTTCTGCGCTACTCTATCTGATCATCATCAGTGAGTAATTCTTGCTCACTGCTACCCTATCTTGCAATGTCACCAAAGCAGATGAGAAATGATGCTCACGCTGAGGTAAATAACCTTCAACATGTATTTGAAATTAAGCTTACATCAATCTCATTTATTTGTTAATGTTTTAATTTGTTGCATATTTGTAGAGTTCAAAACGTACAAAAAAGAGAGCAAAGAAGCAAAGACAAGGCGTCGATGTTGCTCTTGTGAACAATCCAAATGTTGGTCTGTATATAAGTGAGCTAGAAGGTTCGAATGCGGTAAGGATTTAAGGCTGCTCTAAATGTGTCTGATGCATAAATGTTTACTGTCTGAATTAGTCTTGTAGAATTGCTCTGTTTGAATTAGTCTGATGCATAAATGTTTACTGTGTCACTCAAGTCAGAAGTTTACCGTCTTCTTGTAGTTTGCTCTGTTAAATATCATTGCAACCTGTCATCTAACTAATTCAAAAGTACTAAGTGGGAAGTCTTCTTCTATAGCAATGCTTACATATATTTCTAATGCATATATGTTTACTGTGTTCTTGTAGAGTGCAAATCAAGCGAGCAAATCTACAAAGAAGCACAAGAAGGAAAAGAAGCACAAGAAGCAAAGGAAGGAGAAGGAAAAAAATTCAAATGAAGAACAAGAACCAGAATTTTCAAATGAGGGACAAGAACCAGAAGATTCAAATGACATACAAGAACCACAAGCTTCAAATGAAGGCAAAACAGAGAGAACAATAAGGACTAGGGGACCCACTAGGTGTAGTGCTTTGCCCGTTGAAAGTGGTCATAGGCTAGAGGTGGAGTTAAATGAAAATGGTCAACCAATTGGAAGGAAATCGAAACATCTTTCAACTTTTGTCGGATGTTTGACACGTGAAATTGTACCAATAACGTTCGATGATTGGAGACATATACTTTCTGAGAGCAAGGACTTCTATTGGAAAGCTGTTACAGTAAGATGAAAGTTTACATTCAAGGTTAAATGTAGTTTATATCTACTATCTTTGTAATAATTACTTATGTCTATTTTGCACTTGCAGCAAAAATTTACATTCAAGGAGCGTGATGAGGAGGCAAAAATGTATGTCCTCCAACAAATGGGAAGACTTACTAGGACCAACAAATCAAAATTGGGAAAATATTTGAAGAAAAAGCCGAATGACGTAGACCCAGTAGAGTGGGAAATATTCGTTAAGAAAAGATCATCAAAATAATTTAAGGTATGTTGAAAAATATTTTTTGAAGCTTCAATGTCTAACATTTAAGGTATTATCTAATAATATGCATGTGATTGTACGTAGGAGAGGTCTACAAAGTTTAAACAAATGAGAGAAAAACAAACAATGTCGTACCTTGGAAGTAGAAAAGGCTTTGCTCGCATTGCCGATGAAATATTGGTAAGTATAAAATATTTTTTTCATTCGTATTTATCTCTCTCTACTTATCAATGCCAATTTACCTAATACAACACAGAAAAGGGAGGGACCATGTCCTAAAGATAAGATTAGGCTTCGTGCTTGGATCCGGGGATATACTACTGGGGAAGGTGAAGCTAAGCACTCAAAGGACAACGAGGTCATTGCATATATAACACAATTACCTTCTTATGGAAATAGTAACCAACATACCCTAACTCTAAATTACCTACAGATATTACCTGACCAGTAGTATAGTATGGACTAATCTGAATTACCTACATAAACCTCTGATACTTCACTACACATTAGTACCCTAACTCTAAATTATCTACAGATACCTAAATCTGATACCAATCTGATACTTCACTGCACATTAGTAACCAATCTGAATTACCAACATACCCTAACTCTAAATTACCTATAGATACCAATCTGATACTTCACTGCACATTAGTACAACATGGACTAATCTGAACCTTGTTTGGTATATAAACTCATGTGCTTATATTAACTTCATGATCTATGTGAATCTGCTGTGTTACCCTTTTGGATTTGCACATTGGTATAAATGAGAACTTCATACAAATCTAAACTCTTATCAATCACGGATGTGTTACTTACCTACTCACTGCCCTATTAATAACCTGATGCGTTACTAATCTGAGCTCATTGTAATTCCAACAAAAGGCCAAGGAAATCCTTCTTGCACCACCTTCAGAGGGATCCTAACAATTAGATGAAGGTGATGCACTTTTACAAGTAGTACGACAATCTGAAAAACGGGGTAGGATTAGGGAGCCGGAGCCGGAGCAACCAAATCGAAATTAGTTGCTCAAAAGAAGCATTCTCAAACAGTAGTTCGACTGGAAAACAAAATTGAATCAATGCAGGACAAAATTGACTCCATGTCAAAATTAGTTAAAGAACAAGCAAAGTTGATAGAGACTTTGATGAAAAATAAGGTAAGTGTAGAGGAATTCTAGATTGACTCTTTTTTATTTCACTTTGACATTTTTTTTATACATTACCTATGATGCTTGCCTTGTTTAGGAATGTGATCAACAAAAAGATGATGATGTTGAGGTGAGTGTAGAGGAGAGAAATTCCCAAAGCAAAGTTGAGTCAATACAAGGGCAAATCAACTCCATATCAAAGTTAATTGAACAACAAACTCAACTACTTGGTACATTAATGAAAAGTCAGGTAAGTTGTAAAGAATGACCACTTGGTACACTATATTTTTTTTTTGGTTGACTACATGTAACCGTTTTCCTATTTAGGATCAAAATAAGATGACCAGTGAGAAGAACGACGAGAACACTGAAGAGGAGGAGGAGAACAATGATAGCAATGATGATGAGAACACTAAAGAGGAGGAGAACAACAGTGGCGACGAGAATGATTTTTAAGTAAAGGTCATTTCAAAATCTCCATCTACTCCACATGTAATATATTTCTAATAACAAATAGAAGTATTGTAACTCGAATGATATATTAATATTTATGAGCTTCAATCTTTGTTGTAGTCACATCATCGTCTGTCAAAGGACCAAAAATGCAAGTTACTCGATTGGACGGGAAAAAAGAACAAAGTTGTTGCAATTGGACGATGGATCACCGATGATCCGAATGTGCCGGTTCACGGTTATCCTCTTGGACAAGGTGCATCCCGTGTTTGGGTAGATATTGTGATACAACCCAAAGCTCTGTTGTTTAGGCCATGTTTTGGTAACGACATAGTAGAGAAAATTATTGAAAGTACCACGGCTTGGCCAACAGACCACATTATGTCGTTTGAAGACTAGGTAAGTCTTTAGTGCAGTACCTCTCTCTTTAACTGATAAGTTTTTGTTCATTGGAGGTTTCAGCAAAAATATAGGAATTACCTCTATCATGCCTATCTATCTTGTGATCAGTTTGCTGATCTAGTGTCCTCCATTGCTGCATCTTTGAGAGACGGACCCTTGATGAACATCAAGTCCACTGTCCATCCTACTAAGACCCACAGGCTGCCTATTGGGCAATATCTGTTCTGTTGCACTCATAACTGTTTGGAATCTCTAGGCATGCCGTAGGTCTGAAAGTAGGCACACTCTGATAAGGTTTATCATTTCCAACCACAGGGAACTGATCATTATCAGATACCTCCTTAATTGTCCCCAATTTGAGGTACACCATAAATTAAGCTGCTCATAAAGGCTTATCTTGTTGTGCATATATGTCGTATATCGTATCCTAGTTTCATAGAAAAATGTTTGTCGTTCTGACCGTCTGTGCAA
The DNA here is from genome assembly GCA_029216955.1 of Iris pallida. Lineage (NCBI taxonomy): Eukaryota > Viridiplantae > Streptophyta > Magnoliopsida > Asparagales > Iridaceae > Iris > Iris pallida. The sequence goes on along the minus strand of JANAVB010009198.1, from coordinate 16,601,724 downwards.
CATAGATTGATGCCTATTAAACTGTTTTATTTACTGTTTGATGTGATATACTGTTTAATCAACTAGTTTCAACATTGTTCCATCTTCATTTTTTGATTAAAGAGATTTAGTGGACTGAACCTGTCTTATATTTGTGTAGGTTGGATGAAGTAAAAGAAAGCTTTTTGAGGAGCTTTGGTTGTGGATAGGCTCGAAAGGTTCGAGCTAAATTTTGTATATGCAACATTTTGGGTATATGTATGTAAACAATTAAATACTGACTACGTACATTGTTAATGTTTAATTTTTGGATATATGTTTGGTACTACTTCGTTGTTCTACATGGCATATATGTATGGAAACAATTTGTACTATATGTTTGGACATATGTTTGAAACAATTTTTGGACATGTTTGGATATATTTTTGGACATATGTTTGGTACTACTTCGTGTATATATGCAATAGATATCTGTGGCATTTTGTATATCTGCAATGCTATTCTGATGTGCTACAATACTATTCTGATGTGCTGATACTAATGTGCTGCAATACTAACGTGCTGCATTCTGCAAATTGTTTCTTTACAGCATTCTGCTAGCATTCTGACAAGCTATTATTGGTGGACATATAATAGCGCGACAGAAACGCTATAAAAACGAGATATATATATATATCAACAGCGTTCACGAACGCCATAAATAACTTATAACGTTGTTGATAAACTATAGCGCTCGTACATGCTATGTAAACACTATAGCGTACATGTACGCTATAACATCTCAACAGCGTTCATGTATGCTATTATATTCCTATAGCGTTCGTAAATGCTATAACATATGTATAGCGTTCCTCCATGCTATAAAGGTCCTATAGCGTTCCTGAAAGCTATAAACAGACTGTAGCGTCGTAGAACGCTATAAACAATCAATAGCTTTTATGAACGCTATAACTTTATAGCATTCCTGTACATGGGACAATTATAGCGGAGACATTTATAGCGGACGAATTTTGCTATAATAGGTATTCGACGGCGTTCTGCGCACGCTATCGTATCCCATATCTGTTGTAGTACAATGACCGGATGATCAATGGGCTTGGGAACAAGTTCCTAAACTTGATTCCGTTTGAATTGGTTTAATTCCTCTTGCATAGCATCTAACCAAAAATTATCACTACATGCTTCTTCAATATTTTTGGGTGCAAGATGTGAAATAAAAGCAACACAAGAAGCTATATCTTTATTAGAGGAACGAGTACTTACACCCTTGGTAATCTCACAAATTACCAAGTCCTTTGGGTGATATGCCAAGAATTTTATCTCTTTTGGCGTAATCTCAGGATTGATGGTTCCGGCTTCTTTGCTTGAAGACTCAGCTGGGGCTTGGTGTGAAGGTTCCGCATCTTTGTGTGAAGGTTTTGCAGTAGCTGTACTTGGTGTAATTACGTTTTCATTGTCGTCATCGTCTGAATGTTGATTTAGTTCATCAAACTTGACATTAATTGATTCTTCGATGATCATGGTATCTTGTTGAAGACTATGTACCCTTTGCTCTTTGCTGCATAACTAAAAATATATCTTCATCGGCCTTTTTATCAAATTTACTCAGATTGTCTTTAGTATTAAGAATAAAGCATTTACAACCAAAAATCTTGAAATATGAAACAGTGGGTGTTCTATCAAACCATAGTTCATAGGGAATCTTCTTCGATATAGGTCGAATTAGAACCCTATTAAGAATATAACATGCTGTATTGACAACTTCAGCCCAAAAGTATCTAGGTAGACTAAACTGGTTCAACATTACTCTAGCCATTTCAGATAGAGTCCTGTTCTTATGTTCCACAACTCTATTTTGTTGTGGAGTCTTAGGACAAGAGAATTCATGCAAATAACCGTGTGTGTCACAGAATTGTTTGAACTCTGTATTCTCAAATTTGCCTCCATGATCACTACGAATGCGAGTAATCATGAAACCTTTTTCATTCTGTACTTTCTTGCAAAAGGTGACGAATTCTGACAAAGCATCGTTCTTGCGTACAAGAAAATATACCCATGTATATCTAGAGAAATCATCTACAATGACAAATGCATATAACTTACCACCTAGACTAGCAATTATACTTGGTCCAAATAAGTCCATATGCAACAATTGTAGAGGTCTAGTGGTACTTACAGCGTTCTTGGATTTAAAGGCAGATCGGGTAGCTTTGATCTTTTCACATTCGCTACATACCGTATCCTTCTTGAAAGATATGTCCGGTAAGCCGTGTACCAACTTCTTTGTAGATAGTTTTGAAATTATACCCATGTTTGCATGACCGAGTCTCATATGCCATAGTTGACTTTCAATGCTCTTGGCCATCAAGCATCTACTTGCTTTGTTAGCATCTTCTAACAGATAGAAAACATATATGATGTCTTTTCTGATACCTTCAAAGATAGTACTACCAGTTGAACTATCAACTATAGTATATTTGTCTTTGATGAAGTTAATGCCATAACCGTGATCAGCTAAATGGCTTATGCTGAGCAGATTATGTTTTAACTCGGTAACTAGACAGACATCTTTAATCACAGGATAGGGAGACTTACCAATGTCACCGATACCGATTATGTACCCTCTTAAATTATTACCAAAGGAGACGTATCATTCTTTATTCTTCTTCAACAGTGTTGTAAATAATGAAGCATCACCGGTCATGTGCCGTGAGCAACCGCTGTCGATGATCCATTTGCTTCTAGATGTGAAGGGCGTTCCACCTACAAAACAATTTACAGATGAAACTCTTGGTATCCATTTCTTGTAGGGTCCTGACAGGTTAGTTTTTGGTATCCATGCATAAACATTTAAATCTATTAACTTTCTGATTCTACATGCAGAAGATATATGACCAATGAGGCCACAATAATGACATTTTGCATGTTGAGTGTTAAAAGTTGTGTGAGGTGCATGATTGGTAGGTTTTGGTTTTCTAGTATAGAAGAATGCATGCCTATTAGTCTTCTTGGGCATAGGTTTGGTATGGTTTGGTCTGACAGTGTTTGGTTTGGGTGTGTTCCGATGATTCGGTAATTGACATGTGTTAGAATAGGAAGCAGCAACTTCAGGCCGTTTTTCTAAACTAATTTTTAACTTTTTGGAGGTGTCATATAATCTAGTATAGTCAGATGTAAGTGTTTCTGTTATGACTTGTGCACACTGGAGACTCTTTCTCTCCTTAGATAGGTCTTCCTTTAGCTGGATGATAGTTTGGTCTTTTTTCTTCGGATAACTTAATAGTCTCGTGTAACAATAGCTTAATAGATGAAAGCTCACCAGACTCAATATAAAAGTCATTATTTCTAACATCAACTAATTGGTCGGTAAGTCTTCCTATCTCACCTTTGTACTTTTTGAGTACCTTCTTAGAGGTTTCATATTTACTACGCAGTTTCCTGTAATCATTTAATAGGTCACTGAAAGCCTCTTCTAGTTGTTAAAAGGTGAAATCATCATAAGGATCAAACAAAGGATTAGTGATTACCTGATCACAAGCCATCAAGCATACATTTGCAGCGTCATCTGATTGTTCGTCTTCTGAATCGCTGGCTTCGCTTTTATGCCATATGCTTGTATTGGCGTACTTTTTTGATGTAGATCTCTTCAGGTAGCCTTTGTCATATTTGTTGCTTTTTCTTGTTGATGATGATGCTGTTGGACAGTCTTTCTTTATATGTCCTTTTTTTACATCCGTAGCAAATAGGATCTTCCTCATTGTTGTTGTTGTTGCTATCTTTTGTTCTTCTGTTGAATCTCATGAACTTCTTAAATTTTCTTACCAGAAGAGCTTGATCTTCAGAGTCGGAGTCGCTGTCGTCAGAATCATCTTCGACAGTTCTTTTATGTTGAGCCTTGAGAGCGATCGACTTTTCTGACTTCTCCTTTGGTGTAGCATCTTTAAAGTCTTGAAGTTATAACTCGTGAGTGAGTAGCTTACCCATGAGTGTTTCCAGAGACATTGTCGAGAGGTCGTTTCCTTCAATGATTGATGTAGTCTTTGGAATCCAGTTCTTTGTGAGAGCTCGTAGAAGTTTACGAATCTTCTCATGATTACTGTATTCCTTGCCTAATAAAGACAGAGGAATTATAATATCCAAGAATCTCGTAAACATCTGAGTGACTAATTCACTTGGCTTCATTTTGAACGCCTCGTACTCCTGAGTAAGTCTGCTGATCTTTGATTCCTTGACTTGTGTTGTTCCTTCGTGGGTTACTTCGAAAAGTTTTTACACTTCGTTTGATGTTGTGCAAGTCGACACCCTGTTGAATTCAGTTCTGTCTAAAGCACAAAATAAAGCATTAATAGCACGTGCGTCAAGACTGGCCTTTTTTTTTCATCCTCCGTATATTTATCATGGGGTTCTTAACTAAAACTCCATCAACATTAATACGAGGAGGCTTTTTGTAGCCATCAATAACTATAGACCATAAGTCAAAATTAAGAGATTTAAAGAAGAAACTCATCCGTGTTTTCCAATAAGTATAGTTTGTGCCGTCAAACAGTGGAGGTCTATTTGTGGCTTGGCCTTCACTTGTGAATTTTACAGTTGCCATGTGTAATGCTGTGATATATACAAAAAATTGAATATAACTGAATATAGCTGCAGTTTTACCTTGCTTTACCTGTATAGCCCGCTTTGATACCAATTGTAGGAACGGAATCGTAAAGCAGAATACTCTAGAGGGGGGGTGAATAGAGTAGGCAGCAGAAATATTGCTAAATTAAGACTTGTTAGCAGTTAGATCACAGAAATAATAATCACAAAGTAAATAACTGTAAAGAAAAGAGTGATCAGAAGGCAAACACAAATACAGATATTTATACTGGTTTTCCTCTTGTGAGGACTAGTCCAGTCGAAAGAACTCTAGTTTCCACTTGAATCCACTATTGGAAAATCCTGCAAGTTTTCATACGAAGTCCTTGCAACTTCTACAGACACGAGCTTTAATATGAAGAACTCGACCAACTTCAGTTTTGAAGAGTCTTTCTTCAATCAAGCCTCTGATTACAATTTCTCTGAAATCTTCTAGAACGTACCGTACCGACAAATTGACTAGAGAATTATAACTGGCTTGGGATTTGAAAATTGAAGCTTTTGAAAACTCTTTGGAAGAAATGTAAGCTTTAGAAGAGAGAAGATGAAAGTGAATGAGTGTATTGAAATGATCAGAATTCCTCTCTATTTATAGTTTTTCCAAAGACAGAACTCTGACAGAATTCGGACAGAATTCAGACAGTACTCTTTCTAACAAACCGCAACTGAAGGGAGACCAAGTTCAAAATCCAACGTTCATATAATATTCACCTTGGCCGAACTCTGGCCGAACTCTGGCCGAGTTCTGACAGGGTTTGGTCAGGTTTATTTTGTGAAAATTATTTTTGACTTTTTAAAAATCCTTCAGAAGCTTTTTGCAAAAGCAGATATTTTTCAAAAACATAGGTCATTTTAAAAAAGATAGGTCAGTTTTGAAAAACGATTTCGGATAGCCTATTTGCCAGTACGACTTGGTGTACAATGTATTCCTAGACTCAATAAAAATGAAAATTATATTGCGTAAGAAAATACAGTCTTGAGTGGCAAACAGAGCTTCGGTCTTGAACTGAGTAGATATCCAATCTTGATCAGTGTCCAAAATGTCTTTAGTAAACATCTGAATTAATTCGTATATCGAGACAGAGTTTGATCAATTATTAAAATCAGTTTTGACCATGACCAATGGGCCCACACTCTTCTCTCCCTTTGTCATGTACGCAAAATGAGTAGCTCTCCTGTAATGTGTGAAGCCACCAATTTTAACACAGACAAGGAAAGAAAAAGGGTAGTATCCACAATACACAAGTCATAACATAGTAGAACTAGCAACAGCCATAGTATAAACTGATAAACTCACATAGCATTAACTAAAACTGAAAGAAAATACAACATAAAAGTCATAACTGAAGAATTTATGACTGCTAAAAACTACTAATAAAAAGTCCAACTGTGAAAGTTTGGACTGCTACAAAGTGTAACTACATAGATCATCACTAGCAAAATAAAATCTCAAAAAATCTAAACTGAATGCTCGTATCGCATCAAAGCATTATCAATATCGGCTGGAGCAGGTGGCTGAGGATCGAAGTAGCTAGTGGTCGGATCAAAGTATCTGTAGGTAGTCGGATCATCAAACCTCGGTCCATCGAAGCCAGGATGATGGATCATCGGAATAAGAGCAATAGGGTGATACGCCAGACTCCGGTATAGATCAGCAATATTGTTCCTTAATACCTGAGCCTGTGAGGAATGACGAAACTCAGCAACAACATAACTTTGATGACGTTGTCCAGAGAGGGTGACAAAATCATCAAAGCGCTGATAGAAATGTGGGTCGAATCCAGAAGCATGAGCAGCAGGTGCATGAGGAGGAACATCTGGATAGGCCTGAGCCTCAGCAGAAGTAGCACCGGAAGGAGGTGGAGGCAGATGATATTTCCTAGATCTAGTCAGCTCAGAATATGACGAATAAATAGGACACAGGAAAAGATTAATCTGAAATCTCCTAAAGATAGCTACGAGATGCATGAGGTACAAAAGGTTACGCCCCACTTGCCTGCAACCGATCAACCAAGCCATAAAGGTCTTGGGGACAGAAAAAGGAATACCAAAATAAAGGTGGTACATGACGGACATCTCATAAAACGTGATCTCGTCAGAAGATCCCGTCTTAGGAAGCAAAACAGAGAAAATAAAATAATATAACTCATAAAAGTTCTCGTTAAGGTGCTTTGCAAAAATCCTACCACTGCGAGGGACAGGGTTAGGATGACACATTGCAAGCTTAAGAGAGTCAAGGATCATATCTTCGAAAAATTGGACACGGTGAATGTCAACTAACACCTTGCCGAGATCCGGCATATGAACATACTCACTAAGGTCAGTTGAGTTGAATTCAATTTCGTGTCCGACGACACAAGAATATATAATACCGTCGGGTTTTACTTGCATGTTGCGATAAAAATTCGAACGGCGTTATCATAAATGTTGTCAACAGTTTTAAAAGAAATCCCGAAGACTTAGTCTATCGAAAGTGGAGGCGTAATCCGAGAAAACAGTAAAATTAACAGATTTTCCGGGATAGATTTTTCGAGACAAGAAAGAGTTGAACCACGAGTCCGAAAATTCCAAAAATGGAAATAATCCAGAGTCATAATCCGCTTCGTCGGAAGGACGAGCGGGACTAAAGGCGTTCACCGGTTCATATTCAGAGGTCGAAGATGAACCAACCGTAGAAGCTACTTTCTTTATCTTATGTAGTTTGGGAGCCATAGATGAAAAAAGAGAAAGAGAAAGAAATACCTCAAGAGAATGGAGAAAGGATGGAGAAATTTACCTTCTTGAGCTTCGTAGATCTAAGGAGGAATGAGGAAGGGAGCTTGAAATAGTTGAAAACTAGGGTTTTAGAGAGGTTTTTGTTGTTTGGATGGAGGAGAAAGAAGAAGATGGAGAATAGAATGCTAGGGCCGGATGTGCTGTTCTGGAACTTGAACCGACGTCAATCGAACTCGGTCCGAGTTCTGCCAGAGTTCGGCCACTTGTATTTTCCATTCATTTAATGAATGATAAATGCACTTAATAATCTTTGATTTCTTCAATTTAATAATATCCATTACTTTGGGTTAGCTGTAGGGGCCGGATCCCAGCTAGTAGTAGTCCGAAGACACTTGACACTGTGTCGCTTAGACTTATATATTTTTTTGACAGAAGGGCCATTTCGGCTTGTACCTAAAATAACTTCAATTAATAAATGTCAAAATCTTAAGTTATAATTTTTTATTAAACATAATGTATCATGAATTTGAAAATTCAAGTATGCCTAGTTCACGTTGCAGATAGTTGAAACGATCTTCAGCCAGTGATTTTGTGAAAATATCTGCTAGTTGATGATCTGTGTCAATAAATTCTAAGAAAATATTTTCGTATTGTTGGTGATCACGTAAAAGTGATGTCGTATCTCTATGTACTTTGTGCGTGAGTGACAAACATGGTTCTTAGTCAAATTAATCGTACTAGTGTTATCACAAAATATGAGAATCTTCGTGTAGTACAGATTGTAGTCTTCTAGGGTTTGCTTCATCCATAAAAATTGAGCACAACAACGTCCTACGGCCAGCCTTAGTCGTTGATAGCACTACAAAATTTTGCTTCTTCCTAAACCAGAGATTAAAAATTTTCCTAGAAAATGACACGTACCGTTGGTACTTTTACTGTCTACTTTGCATCCTGCAAAATCAGCATATGAATAACCGATTCGGTCAAAAGATATGGTTTTGGGATACCACAAGCCGACTGTAGAAGTTTCCTTAAGGTATCGAAAGATACGCTTAACGGGGCCTAAGTGTGATTCCTTTGGATTAGCTTGATATCTGGCACAGATGCAAACGCTAAACATGGTATCAAGACGACTAGCAGTTAAATATAATAAACTACCAATCATACCTCGATACTTACGTTGGTCGACTGGTTTGCCACTTTCATCAATGTCAAGCCGGGTTGATGTAGCCATTGGAGTTCCGATAGGCTTTACATTGTCGAAGTCATACTTCTTCAGTAAATTCTTCGTATACTTGGCTTGGTTGATGAATGTTCCCTGTGAGTGCTGTTTGATCTGGAGTCCTAGGAAGTAGTTTAGCTCTTCCATCATACTCATTTCAAACTCACTCTGCATACACTTAGCAAATTCTTGACATAGTTGTTCATTAGTAGAACCGAATATTATGTCATCTACATAAATTTGCACAAGAAGAATAGTATCATCTGAAGATTTAATAAATAAAGTAGTATCAACTCTTCCATTTGAAAAACTATTTTCAAGTAGAAAGGCACTTAGGCATTCATACCAAGCACGAGGTGTTTGTTTGAGTTCATAGAGTGCTTTTCTAAGTTTGAAGAGATTTTAGTATCAATTCTCGACACAGTCTTATTGAAGACGTGCATGTATGACTGTCAAAATTTTGGCAGTCCATAATATAAAGGTAGAACTGTCAAAATTTTAACAATAGCTTGATCGTCCTAGCTATTGTTGGAACTGCCAAATTTTTACACATCCAACTACTATTTGAAATTGAAATTTTATTTTTGACCTACTTTCAAAATATGTCAATATAAGATAATATTGTGATGAATGTGTGGTTAGACCTTTACTAAATTATTATTTTAAACAAATAAAATACTTCAATCCAACCTTTACTAAAATATAATGATAAACATATCTTTCTGATAAAAATTTTAACAAATAATATTATTACTAATTTGCTCAACGTCATCACATTATTTTAAATATATTTTCATTCTAATCATATGTTTTGCATCAAAACACAAATATTTTTTTATTCTAATCATATTTTTTTATCTATTTAATTCGTTCAAAATTTAAATTTTGTGATAGGACTGTAAAATTTTTGTCAATCCTAACAATGTACGATTGCCAAAATTTTCATAGTCTTGTGAATATCCATGACTGTCAAAATTTTAGGAATTCTTTGTAGTCCCAAACGAAAATATTTCGATTCTAAAGCTTCAATATTCAATTAGTGGAATTTGAAACTTCAAAAATAATATCAAATCTGACTATCTATTAAGAAACTATGCCAAAAATAATAATAATTAAGGTTTACATTTGGAAAAGAAGAGAAGGAGCCAATTTGTTTACTTAAAATTGTGTTACCCTCTATCGATTTTTTAAGAACATTTTATTATTTAATATACAATATTTATGCTGTTCCCTAATAATTTTTATAATGCCTTAACATTTGTCTTCCTCCCTTATTCTTGTTTTACAACATTAATTAATTGAGTTTAAAGATTCCTAAAACGGACTCAAACCTGTACTAGGATTCGGCTAAGCTTGGCTCGGATTTGGACTTGGTTTTTTATTTGGAGTCCAATCCAACTTATGAGAACCTCGTAACTTTTTTTCATTCTCCGCACCCAACTTTTAGCAAAGGATGAGAACTTCAATTATATTGGAACACGTAGACCATTTTAAATATCTATTAAATAATTTTATGATTTATATCTATTAAATAATTTCAATTATATTGGTTCGGGTCACACCGCTTTCCCAACACCACCTCTCCCTAAAGACCAGTCTTTCCGCAGAGCCAAACGAGCAGAAAAACCAACGAAGCTTGATCAGTTTCCAAATGCGCGCTCCATTACTTCCAAAGTGATGGAAGGAAGGTCAACAGACTCAACTCAACCGCACCAACTAATCTCGCTGAAGACTGTCCAAAGTGTCCCTTGCAAGTTCTATAAATAGCCCATGGTAGGCTGAATACAAGTGGAGGGAGTAGAGGACAACCAATGGGAAGTAAGAAAACATCTATTTGATTCTTCGAGCAATTCAATAGTAGCTTGTTAGTTTTTCAGTTTTCTTGGAGAAACTTCCACAAGTGAACCAGAAAAAAGATCGAATCTTGTTTACACGATCGTCAACGAAACATTTTCACCTATTTGTAGAGAAATTCTGTCGAGAGTGTTTCTTGTAATTATTTCTACATTATTTTAATACAACTTTTTCTTGGCACTCTTTCGAAAGATTTTCATTTTGCCACGATTCAAATTGCAGTTGCGGATAGTTGTTATATGTTCGAAATTGTGTATCGTGCAAGCAAAATTTGTTGGTGCCAATGGATACTAGACAAAATTTTGGACTCCACAGACACCTGCTTCATCAAATTCTATTACTAGTCAACCTTTAATTAAACAAAAAGTAATGCTATTCGTACCTCCAAATTGTCCCCCAATACATCCCTCCTTATATGACAGCTGACGTAGCATGTTAAATAATATTATGTGTCATTTGACACGGCAAATGACATGGCAAATTTTAACCCAAAAAATTAATTACCCAATTTTATCCATATTAATTTAATGTTAATATTAATATTAATTAATATTAATATTAATGTTAAGTTAATGTTAAATTTATATTAATATTAATATTAATGTTAATGTTAACTTTAATGTTAATGTTAATTTTAATTTTAATTTTAAAATTTGTCATGTCAGCTGCCACATCAACATGTCACGTCAGTTGTCACGTAAAGAAGGACGATTTGAAAGTACAATTTGGAAGGACAAATAGTATTATTCTTAATTAAATATGCATGTTATTATTTTGATACGCATGGGATTTCACATGCGAATTGAGTTTCAGTTCATGGAGGCCTAGAAGTGATGATTTAATACACACGACGGTTTTACATATTGTGGAGATTGGCTTTAGGTCTCTGTATTATTCAGAAAAAAATTGGATCTCGTGCTCACCGGTATGCTCGCGAACATCGTTAGATTTCATTCACATCTACATACTATTCAAAATTTACATTTAATTTCAGGATCTCGTATCATATTCGAAATTTGCGTTAAATTTTGTATCGGTCATTTCAGATCCACCATCACCACGAAACCTAAACCCTCTTCTAGACAATGTAAAAGTTTAAACATAAAATTTAAATATTATATAAGATTTATTTTTGTTCGGGCAGGAGCTGGTTTCGGGCTTTGGCCCTTAAAATAAAACAAAGGCCTACTGCTATCGAATCTCTGTGGAGAAAACTATATTCATAGTCCATCTTCATTTTTTTTTAATTGTCTATAGTCATATGATTGGGGTTCCATATCACACATTACACGTGATAAATAGTTATATATACAATTAAATTTTGCATTTACATTTCCGATTGAATGTTTTCCCTTTTTTTTTCATTTTTTTCTAATTTATTACTATACAATTGGATAATTTTTTTTTTGAATTTTGAAATATTAGAGGGACACCAAACTTATTCCGCTATCAATCCTCTCCTGTTTTTTCTCTCCTATTTTTTTTTTCATTTATGGTGATACAATCTTATCGTGTTTTTCCATTTATCTAATAATCTTATATCCATGTGTTTGCTGAAACTATTATGGAGAAATAAAAAATTAAGGATCAATGATATCTCTAGATAAACAAACAAACAACATTATGGTTAATTTTTTTCTCCTATAATTAAAGCAGAATATATAATCAGAAAATAATAGTAATGAATAACTCAGTACATAAATGAAATTTTTAGTGGTAAAAAAATAATATTACTAGCTGGTATAACTACTATAGTCATAAATAAATTAAATCTTCCAGCGGTGTGATTTTGATTGAATCTATAAAAAAAAAAAAATATTGATACAAGATTAGTTACTAATAATCCAATTCTCTTGTCGGTAAGGCTGCAAATGAGCCAAGCCGTTCACGAGCTGCTCGAAGGTCGGCTCGATAAAAGTTCGTTTGTGCTCGGTTCGTTTAGTAAACAAGCTAAGCTCAAGCTTTATTTTTGAGCTTGTTTAATAAACGAGCCAAGCTCAAGCTTAGAAGTACTCGACTCGATTCAGCTCACGAGCTAGCTCGTGTAGAAGCTCGTTTAGGAGCTCGTTTAGAAGTTCGTTTATTTTTTGTTGAATTCTAATTATACATATATTTGTATAACAATATGGTTGTGTGTATTATATATTTATGTCCTAAATAAGTGATATTATGAAACTTTTTTTAATTAAATTTTTATAAATAAATTGTTAATATTTCAGACACTTGAATTCAAACCTAACTAGTTTAAAATCAAGCTCATTAAGCATGAAATCAAACTTAATAAGCTTGAAATAAAGTTGAGCGACAAGCTTGATTTCAAGCTTATCGAGCTTGTTTATCAAGCTTGAATCAAGCTTCCTTATCAAGCCAAGCTCGAGCTCAAACCAAGCCAAGCTCAAGCTTAATATAAACAAGCTCGAGCCAAGCTCAAGCTTCAAAATGAAAAACGTATCAAACTCGAGCTCGAGCTCGAATAATTCTAGTCAAGCCAAGCTCAAGCTTACAAAACCTTGGCTCGTCTCGGCTCGTTTGCAGCCCTACTTGTCGGGCTTGTCTAGATGTTGTTATTATTTTTTCGGTCAACCAAAATTAGTTACAAATAATGGTAACGATGATATGGTGACAATAATAAAATTTTTTATATTGTAACATTTAGAACTTAGGCCATCTCCAATAAAAATATCTAGGATTGAGGTTCTATATATTAGGCATCTTACTTTGAAGAAATTTCAATCACTACTAAAATCTGCTCAATTGGCGACGTAAATTTAGCGACGTTCGATTAACGTTGCTAAATAGTGTTCATTAGCGACGTTTATTGAAACGTCGCTAATAGTCGCTACTAGCGACGAAATAAGCGACGTGACAACGACGTATATTAATTACATGAGCTAGTCGTCGTGAAACGTCGCTATGACGTCGCTAATAGCGACTAATTTAGCGACGGTAGTATTAACGTCGCTAAATTCTAATTATATTTCCCCCCAACGATTCATTTTCTCCCATTTTACTCTCTCACTCTTTCTCCTCCCCCCTCCGGCGCTCTCACTCTCTCCGGCCCTCTCACTCTCTCCGGCGACTCTCACTCTCTCCGGCGACTCTCCTCCCTCTTCGGTACGTGACTCTCCCCCTCCCTCTCTCTCTCTCTCCCTCTCTCTCTCTCTCTCTCCGACCGTTTTGGTTGTTGGTGGTTGGGGTGGTGCGGGTGGCTCGAGGGGAGGGGCAGGGAGGATGCGGGTGGTTGGGAGGTGAGTGGGGGGTGGCTGGGGGTGGGGCAGGGGGGACGAGGGTGGCTGGGGAAGGGGAGCTAGGGTTAGGGTTAGGGTTCGGGTTAGGGGTGGGTATGTGTGGGTAGGGGGGAAGGGAGCGGGGGGGGTGGAGGCGGCTGGGGGAGGGGAGCAGTGGGGGTGGGGGCGGCTGGGGGAGGGGAGCAGTGGGGGTGGGAGCGGCTGGGGGAGGGGAGCAGTGGGGGTGGGGGCGGCTGGGGGAGGGGAGCAGGAGGGGGTGGCGGTGGCTGGGGGAGGGGAGCAGTGGGGGTGGGGGCGGCTGGGGAGGGGAACAGGGGGGAGGGGATGGTTAGGGTTCGGGTTAGGGGTGGGGGTGAGGAGGGGGGTGACTATGGGGAGGTTAGGGTTAGGGTTAGGGTTAGGGGTGGTGTGGGGGGGTTTGATCAGGGGCACCGATAGTGCCAAAAAAATCTGATAATTTAGTAATAATTATTTGTTTTCCGACACCGAAAAATGTGATACTCCGATTCGAACGCACCGATAGTGCCGATATTTGTAACAAGTAGTTTTGTTGGTTGGTTAATTGGTAACATGGTGATCGGGACATATAGTCCCTGCAGCCAGTCGACTGGCGAGACAGAAACTATGTAGCCGTAGATAAAGTTGACTGTCCTCTGACCCTCATCCCTTGGCAATGATGATACGACAACCTATCACTATATCTTTTAATAGTAGATAATGTCTTAGTATTACATTATGTGGGTTCATCTTGATTCTGTTATATCCTTCAGATACTAGATTCGATAAGAACATATACTACACCATATGTACAGAACATAGATGATTCACACTAATGTATGCTAGAATGAATTTTGGGTTGTATTCTGAGCCATCCGTTCTCGCACTTAAAACACATATGAATTAGTACTGTGTGTCAATCTTTGTTTTTGTATTTTCGACGAACCCAGGGATTGGATTCGGTATTTTGTATTTTGGATTCTGTATTTTGGCTCCAGCTCCAGCTCCATTTGCATTAATCTACGGTACGACATGGTGATCAGGACATAGTCCCTGCAGCCATTCGACTGGCGAGACAGAAACTATGTAGCCGTAGATAAAGTTGACTGTCCTCCGACCCTCATCCCTCGGCAATGATGATATGACAACCTATCACTATATCTTATATAGTAGTAGATGATGTCTTAGTATTACATTATGTGAGTTCATCTTGATTCTGTTACATTCTTCAGATACTAGATACGATAAGAACATATACTACACCGTATGTACAGAACATAGATGATTCACACTAATGTATGCTAGAATGAATTTGGGTTGTATTCTGAGCCATCCGTTCTCACACTTGGCAAAAAATCAAATTTTTTGTATTTTATTTGCTTTCGAAAATGTACTTAAACGAGATGGCACCCCTTCTCACAGATAGTACCTAAGACCCGAGGATCTCGCTTGAGGGAGGCACATATGACTGTGAAAGAGGAGGTGGCTCCAGCTCTAGAGGGAAGTTCCACCGAGAGAGCTGCTCCAGAAGTAATTCCTAAAGCCGAAGGAGCTGTGAATGAGGAGGTGGCACCACAGGACAATTCCACCGGGAGTTCCAGTCATCCATCTCCTCTGGATATTGATCTGGCTACCGCGGATCCTACTTATGCGCGCTGGCTGAGGGAGTTCTATCTGCCCCAGCATAGACGACAGTAGATACATATATTGACTGGATTTGTTTTGATGGATATATCTCCTCTGAAAATTGTTATGGATATTTGTTTTGATGGATATATCTACTTTTGGATATTGTGATAGATATTTATTTTTTTGTGTGTGAAGTATATTGGATTGTGTGATGCATATTATGATGTATATTTGGTTGTATGATGTGTGATGCATATTGTGATGTTCCGAGAGGCTTGAGGAGACGACCAATTATTTTTGGTCTATTCTGGATTGTATTGTGCGTGCCGATGTTGAGTGTTCCACCGAAGGGGTCGGCGAACCCAGGGATTAGATTTTGTATTTTGGATTCGATTGGATTCTGTATTTTGGATTGTACATTTGTATCACTACAAAAAAGTGGCCTTTTGGGACAACCAAAAACCGTTTAAAAAGTGCCTTTACCGTCCTAAAATTATTTGGGACGGTAGTTGGGACGAATTTAAACGGTGCTATTAGGGTGGCGTGGCAAATACTTAAGGGACGGATTTTGTCGTCCTAATTGTTGTTAGAGGACGATTAAATCAATTGTCTCAAAAGATTACGAATTTATATTTTTTTTATGACGGTTCACTAAGTCATCCCAAAAGTATGTATTTGTAACGGATTTAAACCGTCCAATAATTTAGGAATGGGTTGAAATGAGTCTCGAAAGAATATAGTTCACTTTTGGGACAATTACAGATCTGTCACAAAAACTTATAACAATTGTTCCAGTTATTATGAAATTATGGATTCCTTACTCTGCATATAAAATATACAATTAAAATTCATATATAACAAAAACCCTATATAACTATTTAAGTTTAAATTAATTTATTTTTATAAAACATCAATAAATGTCATATCCTATTGTTTACAATATAAACCCGAAGTATCTTACATCATTTAAAGTCTTCTCATCATTAACAAAATAAACTCAAAATATTTTACATCATCAAACATTCGCTCCAACATTTACAAAATAAAATCTAAAATATTTTACATCATTAAGCATCATCTACTAACATGAACCCAAAATAATTTTCCATTAAGTGACATCTCTCATCATTTATAAAATAAGTCCAAAACTCATTTGAAGGACCTGCAAATAAAAGTTAAAAAAAGTTAACAAAAGGCCATATATACCAGAGCTATACAAAACTAGTTGAGAGAAGAAAAAACCAAGCAACATAAGAAAAAACCAAGCAATATAAGAAATGAATGTGATATCATTTAGCAAGTCTTATTTTTGTATGTGTTTGCCTACTTATTATAGGGTCCAGTTGATGCTTCAGTTGAAGCGACAACAAAAGAAAAAAATCAAGCAATACAAAACTATTTAAACGGCAACTCCCATCATTTTCAAGGGTCCAGTTGAAGCTTCAGTTGTATTTTTTTTTCTTTCCCTCTTTCAGTAGCTATTTTTATATGTGTTTGCCTACTTATTATAGGAATGTCATTCAATTTTACTCTTTGGTTTGTTGCACGACAGAGATGAATGTGATATCATTTAGCAAGTCTTATTTTACCTCTTCATCTAAACACTTTCTTAGTCTTGGGGATCTTGGAAAGTTGCTTCTTGGTTTGATAAAAGCTTGAGCTATGTGTTCAAAGGGTAGTTCTAGTAGCATCCAACTTGCGATTGAGTTACAACAACACCCTACCCTCTCCAACACATAGTGTCTTGGCTATGAATTAAGACCAAGCCATAGAGGCTTGTTGAAGATCGACTAGTCAGGATAACTGTTCAAGGGTCAAGTCTTCTGTAGTCCTTGATGTGGTTTTCTACATAGTTGACACATTTCTATGAGAAATGGCATAGCATATAAAAACTTAGTTTATCTATATCAAACACATGCCACCAAACTGTACCAAGTATTCAATAGAACTTCAAGCAAGCTAGAAAAAACTTTTAGTTGGGCCTATTAAGCCAAAAAGAACAATAGAGCAAGAAGTTAGAGTTGGCAAATTACCCAAACAGTAGGTTCAAAACTGTCAGTGAGAGGGCCAGGCCAGATAAGAGAGGTATTGCACCTGGGTTTGTATAACTTCAAGAGATCAATATGTACTTGTACTTTCATTAATTTTTTGGCCTAGCTCTTCCCTCCCACTTCTTAGCATCCAGTTGATACATTGCCTGCAACCAGTTTTTAGGTGACAGCCTAGTTAGTTAATTTCATGACCCTCACAATTATATTTTCTGATTCTCTAGTGCCATCAAATGGAGAAAAAAAAGAATAGGAACAATGGCAACATAGACAAATTTAGTTTATAGTAATTAAAAATGGCTAAAGTTCACTTTGGATTATCAAGAAAGATTTAGCCAATGGGATCAGAAAATGATATGCTCTTTAAAATGTGTTGAAAGCTGAAGATGCTAGATGAGCTCACTGGTAAAGCAACATCCACACATGATAATTTACTTGCAACAAAATATGCATATTAGTATTTAGTTGCTGCTCACCTTATTGCTCACTACTATATTTATCAATTACAGCGTAGACAGGGAACCAACGCTACTGTGAGTGAGACAAATGTAGAAATAATATATAAATCACATCATAACTAACATGAAGAAATATGCCACATAATATTTCCATGAACTACTTGTGATCACAAGATGAAGGCAAATATAGAGTTATGATAAACTCTCATCGAATCGGGATGACGGTGAGATATAAAACCTATCAAGGAATAAGTCATACAAAAACTCCTCTTCCCCTCGTCAAATTTTGAAAGAAGGTGAAATCTATCTGATAACATTAAAAAAACCATATAAATTAGGATCCATTAAAATGAAGATAACTTTCCAAGAGTCTCTAGTAATATTAGATCGAAAAATATCCAAATGGTAGCTATTATGTACCTGATGCCTTTCTTTCCATTTAGGGAAAAATCGTTGACTAAAATTTGGAACAGGTGATCCCTCATCTCATTGTTCGTAACAAGCAAGAATTTTTATTTTATAGCTGCATACAACTGGTACATGAACTGTATGTACTAGGAGAAAAATATATATTATATAAAAGTCTCTCCAATTATCATTAGATCCTGTAGGAGTTGCATAGATAGAATCTGCATTCTTCCACTTCTCTAACTGCTACATGCCCGATGCCATCTCTCTCGTCTAGAAACTGAAATATTTATCATTAAACTAGATATTATAACTACTAATGCTTAAGTTCCAGGTAGAATTTCTTAAGACTGATGGAACTGGAAAGCAAAAGACAGAAAGAAAACTAAAGAAATATATATATGATTATGGTCAGTAGCTAACCTTAATTAAGCATATAATAACCAATTGTTTCCCTGCAGCCAACAGCATTAAGTACAGTTTAAACCAAGACCCTATATATTTATAGGAAAATATATGCCTAATAGAGAAGAATTATAAAAACCACATAAAGAACTGAGTAATGGAGACGGCGACAGGTTTAAACAATTGCAATCGTGACATATTTAAACGACTTCACTTTAGTATTCGTTTGTAAAAGGTCAAGCAAGTGAAAGAATTTCAATGGTTCATTTATAGTTTTTAATCATAATAAATGCAGTGGAAAATAATAAGTAGAACAAAAAGAATGAATAAGATACTATCATGACATCAAGTAGGTTCTGTTTTCAGTTAGACGGAAGAACATAGAAAAAAATGTTAAAATACTAGGACTTCTTGGATGAAGGCTGACGATATAAGATACTAAATTTGCAAACAGTTATATCTTCAACAATGATGCTTTAAATTTTAGTAATATTTTAATTTAAATCATTGGCAAGTTCAAAGAAGTGTAGGAAGTATTGGCATGCCCTTGGAGTTGGAGTTGAATAGTAAATCAGTCATTGCATAGAACTGTTGAGATGGTTGACAAAGGTTAGATGAGCGATAGGAGTGAGAATAAGTTAACTTTGGACAATGCACCAATATTTGGAGAAAAAGACTTACGGGCATTTGTAGAGGAAGAAACGGCGCCATTTGATTGGAAGGAATTTTGTAAAAGAGTTGAACAACAAATAAGTCTTAGCATAGAACTTGAGAAGTTTGACAAAGGTTAGATGTGTGATTTGGAGTGAGAACAAATTTAATTTGGACAAGAATACTTCAGGTCATTTGAGGATAAGATACAGATAAGAGATGTAAAAAAAAACTAGTGTATATCAATGTTCAGTGCAATAGCCGAAAAGATTGCTCTACTGTTACTGAAACAATTTGTACAGTATTCAAAATTTTTAATCCATCAACTAAAATTCCACATCAAATAGGTTTTGGATTAAATTGGAACAAACCTTTCAGCAAATACTTCCATTAATAAATTGCCCAAACTAGTCAACCTACAATTTTTACATTCTAGCAAATGTAACAAAAACTGTCGATGAGCTAAGAAACCAGAACTGTATTCAACTAGAGAATATGATCTATCAGTAGTTTACAAAGTACTTCGTCTAATATTAGAAATAGGTAATGGCTACTGGAAAATGATAACTATGACTCTCCTGACTGGATCTCTTAACCATTGTGCATTAGGTACAAGAACCCAGTCCAAAAGCCTATTATCTTGGATAAAATTTGCTTATCCAACAAATTATCGTCTTAAGTTGGAGATATCTACCCAAAGTTTGTCGGGTTTGAATATGGAAGCAGTCAGATCATCGACAACATGACCTTGACATGCATTTGCTATTTAGAAATCTTATTTTTCAGATGTGAGACCGTGAGATTTCTCTATAATACATTGGAATAATATAAATAGTTAATTATTGATCCATAACGTGACATTGAAAGATTTCTATGATACGCTTGCAAATTCTTTATCACGCATTTAAATGGATTTATTTAATAACTTATATGAATGCAGTTCTCATTGCTCAAAATTGTCATATTTCTAGAGTTTTGATTAGGTGGCGAGAACTTTAACATTATGGATACTACTAACATTCTTAAAAACTTTTCATGAGAATTACCCACCTGGAAATGTTTTAATTAAAAAAAAAGAAGAAACTTAATCCTATATTTATTGAGGAAATATCATGATGTTCTGCCTTCTTGAGCCTCCCAGATTCTGATAATAGTCAACATTGTCTACACTCAGGAACAGAGGATGAAATTTCTTTTAAATTTTTTAGGACTTTCTAGATATTTCTTGTACGAAGGTTATGCTCATTAGTTAAGTGTCTAGAATACTTTTGGTAGTTATTGTTTGTGTACCTACTTTGTCTAATATCAGCCATTACCTACTTTTTCAGTAGCCATTACCTACCTGAGGTATTGTCCATGTCAAGTTAGTCGACTTAACAGTTGACGAAACTTCATTAAGAAGATAAACAAGTGCTTCGTCTAATATTAGAAATAGGTAAAATAAAGCGACACTCAATAGTTAAATTAACTACCATGTTGATCTTAGCTCAAGTAAGAGCTTTCCTAGTACTGCAATGCAAGGCAAGAACATAATTATGTTGATGAACAAAAGTAATATCACAGCATGATAATTATATTGAACCAAATTTAATAGGACATCAAAATTCAATTAGAGTAGGTAAACCAATCATCATTTTCAAAATTTTATAAAATAGCTAAGAGATACAAGTCTGTAACTTGATATCCAAAAAAAACTTGCTACTCATATTAAAACAAAATGGCATAAACAGCCTACAAAGCTTGCTACTCATCATTACTCTCACCATGTTTATCATCACCATAACAACTACTTGTGTCAACAACCAAGCACTCTACTCCTTGCATAACCCAAGATCCATTATAAGTTTCATCCAGATGTTGCATGCTATAAGGTTCCACTCTATAAAAAAGGAGAAACTAGAAAAGAAATACACAAGATGTATAATTTTTCTAGAACCAAAATGAGAAACTATAAAAAAAAGGATTAACCAACATCAGAAGAACACAAAACCAGGGTTCAAATAACCTAACTTTGAACTAAAAATTTAAACAAATTCAAAAAAAATCAGTAGAACACGAAAATAGAACACGAAACAATTAGTAGAACATAAAGCTTTGGAAGATTTTTCAAATACCCTAACTTTGAACATAGAGTGTTCGAAAACCTAATTTGTTGAATAAAAAAAGGGTTTCGAATAATCCCCCGTCGACCTAAAACTTTGATCGATTTGATCGGTGAGAGCGTTCGTGTCTCCCCTTCCCCCGCCTGACCTTACATTTTCTCGGGAGAGAGAGAGACCCTCTTGACCAAAGAAACCCCCATGACCAATTTCGAGAGAGAGAGGCCGCCCCTAAACCAATTTCGAGAGAGAAAGAGAGAGAAAGAACGAATGTTTTACATCTTATTAACCTAAAAATTGAATGGTTCAGATCAAACAATTGAACGGTTCAGATCTATTAGATCAAACATTACTAAAAAAAATAATGGGACAGACCTTTGACCACTAATTTTTTTCTTTTCCCGCCATCATTTTTGGGACACAACCAATTTTATTGGGACAAAACCAACTTCTAGTCTAAAATAAGTTATATTATTATGGTCCATATACAAATCTGTCATAAATATTATTATCTTTTATTACGAAAAAAATAATGGTCCCAAATATTAATCTTTTAGGACACTTAAACATAGCATATCAAATAGTGTCGTCCCAAAAGGTTACTTTTTTTGTGGTGCATTCTGGATTCTTTTTTTTTTAAATTTTTTTCTTCAATTTAGCGACGTTTATATTCGTCGCTAACAGTTAGCGACGAATATAAACGTCGCTACTTTCGTCGCTAAATTGTTAACGTGGCAAACAATCTGATGCCACCACATCATCGCAAAGACGTCACTTTTGCGTCTCTAATTAGCGTCCACGTTAAAACGTCACAAATAACGTCGCTATTTAGCGACGTTACTAGCGTCGCTACCTAACGTCGCCATAGCAACGTTTTGCGACGTTTTTTTCGTTTAGCGACACGTTTTTTTTTCGTCGTTTCCAAAACGTCGCTGAAAATGTCGCTAATTTCACTTAGCGACGTTTTTGCTGAGTTTAGCGACGTTTTGAAACGTCGCTAATCTGACAAATTTTTGTAGTGAATAATCATAGTTGGTAGAGTTTCTACATATAAATTGCACACACCAAAAAATATATTCTTAAGTAGTTCTCCATTTCTATTCGAGTTATCATAAAATAAAATGATCAATCCAATATTAATCTGTATGGGAGGGAAAAAATATATTCTTAAGTGGTTCTTCATTTCTATTGGAGCTATCATTAAATAAAATAATTAATTTAATAATGTGGGATACAATATTAATTTGTATGAGAGAAGAAAAATTTCCATGGGGTTTGAACCAAGTTCTCCCTTTTGCATCAATGCCACTATAGAAATTGGGATAAAAACTATGGATGGAAGAAGAACTTTGGATAGAAACTATGGTTGAAAAGTTTTTTTTTTCTAAAATTGATTTTTACCATGAAATGGTAGGGATAGGATGGTGATCAGGGAAGGAATCAGAAGCTATTTAGAGATACCATAAATTATTTTGGATTTACAATGCGATAGCCAGTTTAGTAACCCATTTCCTCGTTGCAAATATTAAGTGAACTACTAAAATTATAAGGAGCATCGCATATAGAATACACACTTAAATTAGTATTTTATTAGGAGCTGTCAAAAATTTGATAGTGACAATCTTCTCCTCCTCTAAGATAACACCACCATGGGCGGAGGGTGGGCTGGGCTAACCCGGGCTACAGCCCGGGGTCAAAAAAAAAAAAATTAATAAGCCCATGCGCAAGCACAGCTTCACAGCAGCCCACCCTTTCCCCTCTTTGACTCTTTCCTTCCGAGAGTCCCGAGTAAACCCCTCTTTCCCCTCACAGCAAGTAAATCCCTCTTTCCCCTCTTTCCTCCCGAGTCCCGAGCGCAAGTACTGCTGCACAGCCCCTTGGCGACTCCGCGGCTCCGCCCCTGCGCCGTCCACTCTTCTCCGCCCGCCGGCGACAGCCTTCTGATTTCCGGTCAGTGGATTCACTCTGTTTCATTAATTGTAATTTGCTGATAATGACATGGAAGGAATAAGATTCATCAACAGTAACAAAAGTATAGTAGGTTATGGTCTGATTTCAAATATATATGGAATTGTTTGAACAAAAGGGACATTTACTTAGGAAACTATAGCCAATAGAAACTCACAAGTTGAGAGCTCTATTATTTGCTTGAGATTTGAAAGGAAAAGATATATTAATAATGCACTTATTCTCCTTTGGCAGAGATTGCTAGAAACTGTGTGCCCTTGCATTAGCATTTATATTTGAAGTTGATATGGATCAATTATATGTCCTTACCTCCTTTACAAGATAAATTGTTAAGTATATTAGTAAGCAACCCCCTTGTTCAATGCTGAGGCATTGCTTGAATGAGCATGTAAGAAGAAGTTTATTCTATCCCTCCTTTTTCTTCCGAGAGAATACCTCTGAATTTCTATATGTAAGATATAGATAGTGATCACTAATCAGTTTGTGGATATTTGGTCCCTGGGAAAGAAAGTTGGAGCTTGTTTAGATTTGTTGGAATTATTACAAGTTTAATATCACTAGAAGTAGCTAATGCTGGTGAACCTTTTTCTGTAGTGAAAACTGGATATTGAAGGGAAAAAAATCTTTTCAGCTTATAAAAGGGATCATCTGCTCAACTACGAAATACCATTTCGATAATGCAGCTTCATTCTGATAGAAAACTTCTAGAAAAATACTTCTCATACCTGCCAAAGTCTTACCCTTTTGACACCCTTTCACTGTCGTATGGGCCACAACAAAATCACCTGCCCTGCACTGCACCTGGCATACATATCAGTGATCCATACTAAAGGGGGCAAGAGAAGGGTAAGAATCCTGGCAGGTATGTGGAGTATTGCTCAAACGTTTATAGTGGTTCTATTTGCTCCTTTAAGATGGCTATTTTTTTCCCCTTAATGTAGCGTGACCAAGAGGACATGGTTGAATTCGTAAGGAACACCCCACAAGAGTTCAAGGAGTACTACACAGTAGGCGTCTGATTAGTTTTTTTTAGCAGCAAAAGATGCAGAACACCCCTGTCATTTGAAGAACACCTCTAGTCCCCTTGTTCTATTCTGTAGATACTTGATTCTTTTTGCAATTATAAATTGATGTTTTTAGCTTATGTTAGTTTACTATTAAAGTTCTTTTGTGCACTTTCAATTTTTAAAAGAAGAATAAACTTGATACTTGGTTTCATGAGATTTTGTCAAGGGTTGTCCCTGTTAATGTTTACAGGCTAATAGGAATTAAATATGATTTGTCTTATTGATCCCAATAGGCTTGTTGGAGCAATGTGTTACCAGACATCAAAGAGATCCCACAGAAGTTGTTCTTCGATTTGTAAGTATTTTGTTACAACTTTCTTATATTTGCATTTCAATAGGTATTAAACATGCTAGTATTTTTTTCATTTCATTTGCATTCCAATGTGTGTGTGTGTGTGTGTGTGTGTGTGTGTGTGTGTGAAAGTTCTGAACAAATTTGATACAAATGGTTTTCTGCTAGAATCTTTGGATACAAAGTAGTAACTAGCAAATCACATGAGACCCACCATCCCAGCTTGGCCTTTCCTTTGCTGGTTGCATACTTCGGGTTTTGTTCTCGTTGATGGATTTTCAGGAAAAGAAAATTTATAAGGTTATTTTAAGTAGCCCCCCCTCCGTGATAGTCCTGGCTCCGCCCTTGAACACCACTCTCCTTCTACTCTGAAGCTCCGTCAGGAAGGATGGAAAAGTTGGGAAGGAAAGGAAAAAATAAAAAAAAATACAGTACGCCAATGAAAAATGAAATCCTTTTTTTTGTTTGGTAGGAGAAATAAAAAAGAATGAAAGTGATGCACTTTGCTTTGTTTGTTTGTTTGGTATGAAAGAAAAACATAGAATCAAGGAAAATAAAAAATATAAATTTTACCAATTATATCCTCAACTAACACTTATTTACCATTTGATTTCATTGAAATTTTTTTAAATAATATAAATCACATGGGTATAATTGTAGATTATGACAAGCCACCAATTTTTCTTTGACTCTTTTTCCAATGTTGGACGGAGGGATTTAATTTTTTTAGGTTAGACAAAGTTTGTTGTTAGGAATGGTGGAAAAGTGGAAGAAAAGAGAGAGAGAGAGAGAGAGAGAGAGTTGAGACATGTCTTCCTTTCAGAAAGAACATTTTCTTCATTTCTAAGTGGTAGGGGGATGAAAAATGGAAGAAGTTCACTTTCCTTTATTTGATATGGAAAAAAAAGTGAAAAAATAAAAATAAATAATGTAGTGTTATCAATTATGCCCTCAACTAGAAATACTTATTTATCATTTGACTTCATTGAATAGTTTTTAAATTATATAATTCATATGAGTATAATTGTTAATTAGTATAAACTTCCAACTTTTTTTTTTCACTTATTTTTTCATTGTTGGAGGAATTGAATTTTTATGTTAGGAGGGAAACTAATCCCTCCATTTTTCTTCCATCGACTTCTTCCTCCTATACCAAACAAGAAAAAAAAATGCATCATGTCCTCCCATTTTCTTTCATCTATTTTTCTTTATGATGGAAAAAAAAAGTTCTTCCACCTTTTCTTTTCTCTACTTTTCTTTTCAATACCAAACAAAAGAAGATGTATAATCCCCTTCCATATTTTCCTACAATTTTTTTTTTTCCTTCCACTTTTCATTCCTACCAAATGCGCCCTAACACAACACTAGGGCTGTGCACAATTTAGTCAAACAGATGAAATCGAACCAAATCAAACCGAACTGACCGGTTTTTAACCGAACCGATGGTTCGATCGGTTTGGTTCGGCTGCAATTTTTCTAAAACCGACGGTTCGGTTCGGTTCGTGGTTTGGGTTGTCCAAAAACTATTGTAAACCGAACCGACCAAACTCATTACTAGTGTTAAAAAATTAGGACGGTTTGGGTTCACCAACAGGCCCAACACCCATGAATCCATGACCCAACTGTTGGGTGGCTACCATTTTCTTTCCCAACAGCAGTAGCTGCAAATAATTTTCCTTCTCTCTCTCACTTCATTTGGGCAGCCCTAATTTTTTAACCTCTCCATTTTTTCCACTGACATTCCATGTTTCAACTGACATGTAAAAAAACTAAGTAGACTTACATATTTCTTGAATTGGAGTTATTTTGTGTCTGAATTGGCCTGTTGGATAATTGGACATTGCAATATTCTTATTCATCATACAATTATCAGGTTAATTTACATGATTGCATATCATTATCAGTTACAGTTAGTAGACTTGGCATGCTGATTGGCTGATTGCTGCTTATAATTTTGGACATAATAACCGACCAGCCGAACCAAACCGAACCGAACCAAGTCGGTCGGTTTCAAAACCGAACCGACCAGTTGATTGGTTCGGTTCGGTTGCAAATATTTTCAAACCGATTAAGTTCGGTTCGACTTCGGTTGTGACAAAATAGGTCGACCACCGACCGATGCACACCCTACACAACACTCTTCCTTTTCTCTTCCTCCAATTCTAATATTGTACTAGATCCTTCAAAATGAGATTTTAGATAAAATTTTCAACTCATTACATGGATTTTGAAATAACAGAATCAAAATATTGTAATAGATACTCCAAAAGAGATTTTTTAGATAAAATTTTGAATTCATTATAAGGGTTCTGAAATAATAGAAATCGATACAGTCTTATTGGAGACGTGCATGTATGACTATCAAAATTTTAGCAATCCCTAATATAAAGGTAAAATGGTCAAAATTTTGGTAGTCTTAACAATAGTTTGGTCGTTCAAATTGTTGCTATAACTGCCAAATTTTTACATATCCAACTACTATTTAAAATTAAAATTTTATTTTTGTCCTACTTCCAAAATATGTCAAGATAAGATAATATTGTGACGAAGGTGTGGTTAGATCTTTACTAAACTTATTATGTTAAACAAATAAAATACTTCAATCCAATCTTTAGTAAAATATCATGATAACATATCTTTCTGTTTTTTTAACAAATAACATAATTACTAATTTGCTCAGCTTCATCATATTATTTTAAATATATTTTTATTCTAATCATATATTTTGCATCAAAACACAAATATATCTTCTTCGTTTTTGTTCTAATCATATTTTTTTTACCTATTTAATTTGTTCAAAATTTAAATTTTGTTATAGGACTGTAAATTTTTTGTCAATCCTAACAATGTAGGATTGCCAAAATTTTCATAGTAATATCCATGACTGGCAAAATTCTAGGAATTCTTTGTAGTCCCAAACGAAAATGTTTCGGTTCTAAAGCTTCAATATTCAATTAATGGAATT
The DNA here is from genome assembly GCA_029216955.1 of Iris pallida. Lineage (NCBI taxonomy): Eukaryota > Viridiplantae > Streptophyta > Magnoliopsida > Asparagales > Iridaceae > Iris > Iris pallida. Next base: position 16,574,081 of record JANAVB010009198.1, on the reverse strand, counting down.
TGAAACTTCAAAAATAATATCAAATCTGACTATCTATTAAGAAACTATGCCAAAATAATAATAATTAAGGTTTACATTTGGAAAAGAAGAGAAGAAGCCAATTTTTTTACTTAAAATTGTGCTACCCTCTAACGATTTTTTAAGAACATTTTATTATTTAATATACAATATTTATGCTGTTCCCTAATAATTTTTATAATGCCTTAACATTTGTCTTCCTCCCTTATTCTTGTTTTACAACATTAATTAGTTGAGTTTAAAGATTCCTAAAACGGACTCAAACCTGTACTAGGATTCGGCTAAGCTTGGCTCGGATTTGGACTTGGTATTTTATTTGGAGTCCAATCCAACTTATGAGAACCTCGTAACTTTTTTTTCATTCTCCGCACCCAACTTTTAGCAAAGGATGAGAATTTCAATTATATTGTAACGTAGACCATTTTAAATATCTATTAAATAATTTTATGATTTATATTTATGTAAATGTGTAATATATTTGATTTACACTTTTCACTTTTGTGATTTAGTACACCTAGGCTTTCCCAATATTGTGGATAAGCTTGTAAATGTTCTGTTACCTGTTACCTGTATAAATTTTTTTTTTTTCTTCTGGAAATTGCTGAGATATCCACTTTCGAGGTGGATGTTTATAAAAAATCCACCCACATGGTGGATTTTATGAAATACCCAACACTATGTATTTTCACGTTAAATATTTCAAGATTTTCTTTAGATGCTCTGTATTTACAAAATTGCCATTTTGATAGTACCATAGCTACCCCTTCACGCAAATTTGGTCATATATATGTATTTGTATTCACAAACTCATATTTTGATTGCGATTTTCGTCTTTTTTTTCTTCACGAGAGATCTGAATTCTATTGCTTTCATCTTCAGCAGAAATCGCAAAGATCGTTCGTAGTTCACTGTGCTTTTCTTCAGTCGAACTCCGATCATCGCTCATCATCATCATCATCATCATTATCTTGGAGAGATTTAAAATTTTCTGGCGATTATGTCCCATTTAATGGCTTCATTCTGTAACGAATCAACTTGTTACTGACGCTCGCTTTTCTCATTCCTGAGCCTTTTATTTGTCTCTTTGAGCTTCTCGGTTGTTTGCACTGATATAAAATAAACAACAATGAAAAGAAATATATCAATCAATATATACTTTAAAAAAAGGAAAAAAAAAAAAGATCATTCTCCGTGATCTTAACAAGGGGAATGGCCATTCTCCGTAATTTTAACACGGGGAATAACCATTCTCCTGTATTTTAACACGGGAAATGGTCATTCTACGTGATTTTACAACGGAGAACGACTATTCTCCGTGATTTTAACACGAAGAATGATTATTCTCCTGCATGTTAACACGGGAATAGCCATTCTCCGTGATTTTAACACGGGGAATGACCATTCTCCTGCATTCTAACACGGGGAATGACTATTCTACGTGATTTTACAACGGAGAATAGCCATTCTCCGTGATTTTAACACGGAGAATGACTATTCTCCTTCATGTTAACACGAGAATAGCAATTCTACGTTATTTTAACACGGAGAATGACCATTCTCCTGCATTTTAATACGGGGAATGACCATTCTCCGTCATTTTAACACGAATAATGGCAATTCTCCGTCAATTTAACACAAAAAATGCTATTTTCCACGATTTTAACACTGAGAATGACAAAAAGCTCTTAATTCTCTTCACATCAACTCTCTCTTCTCTAACTCGGGTTCCAGTTGATGCTTCATTTTAACACGGAGAATAGAAATTTTTCGTGATTTTAACACGGAGAATGACCATTCTCATTCATTTTAACATGGAGAATGGCCATTCTCCGTAATTTTAGCACGAAGAATGACAATTCACCGTTATTTTAACACAGAAAATAACTATTCTCCTGCATTTTAACACGAAGAATGGCCATTCTCCGTCATTTTAACACGGATAATGACAATTCTCCGTCAATTTAACACGAAAAAAATGTCATTCTCCGTGTTTTAACACATAGAATGTCAATTCTCCGTGATTTTAACACGGAGAATGAGAAAAAGCTCTTAATTCTCTTCACATCGGCTCTCTCTTCTCTAACTGGGGTTCCAGTTCATGCTGATAATGATGATGAAGTGGTAACTGATGATGATGACATGGTGTGAAGATTGCGAATAGAGAGTCACTAACGAGTTTTTGAAGTAAGGTTTGAAGATTCTGGAGGAGTAAACCTAGATTCGAAAGTGAGCAGTGTATGAAAGAAGAGGAAGAATCGAAACGTTTTTTTAAGAGTAGGTTTCGTAGGTGTTTTCAATAAATTAGAAGGGCAAAAAGGTCATTCCGCACCCTTTTATATATTTTTTGCTAATTTTGGGCACGTGATAAAATGTTATTTTGTGTTTAATTTTTCATAAAACTTTTACAATTTTTGGGCATTTGATAAATTTTCCCATATTTTTTTAACCACTCTACAAAAGTTATTTTTATGTTTGACATTCTAAAAAAAATAGAAAGTTTAAATCTAAAAATGGAGATTTCACACTAGTAATATATGGAAAGGTTAAATTTTTTTCTTAGGACATTTTGCTTTTTGGGATCATGTGTACAACTTCCTGTCACGACCCGATCCCAAAGTAATGGGTCGAGTCGGATCATGTCCAGCCTGCACCGTTGTGAGACGGCGACAGTAAGCTGTATCAAGCAGTAAAACGTAACATGCAGAAAGATATAACAGAAATAAAATATTTTTATTAAACTGAAACTGGTCTGAAATGGAAATAAAACAACAAAACAATTTATTTTATTACAACTGTTCTGAAAAGGAAGAAAAGGAAAAGTACTAAGCCAACACTATAGGGTTCTGGGATTTCTGGTTCACCCTCTGTGGGACCCAAGTCTGTCCCTTAGAAAGTGCAATAAGGCAGCTCTTCTTCGTCGCTGTCACCTAAAAATGTTGGGTCTCCAGTCAGGAGTGAACAAGAAACATATTTCATCCACATCTAGCATTTCTAAATTAATAATAAATAAAAAATGCGAGACAGTTTAAGAAATAATATATTTTTGTATTTAATAGTAAAAAGAGACCGGCAAGCAAGTTGATGTCAATGTCTAGCATGATGCTATACTAAGCTAATGTTTTGAGTATATAACAGGGCCTGTGACCGGCTGGTGAGACAATATGTATACTAACGTTTTTGGCCAAAACGAATAGTATACGGTACGGCTCAACCCACAGTGAGGTTGGGGTTAGCGTAGACAAGTAACGAGCAAGATTTTGGCTTTGATCACAGACGTTATACTACTCCCCCAAGCAATCCCCAAGTCAATGAGTCAATAAGTCATTCCAGCAATCCGTCAATCGATGTGGAGTCCGAGAGGGATCCACGGTGAATCAGTGTCACTATATTACATGTAATCAACTGATGCATACATTTAATTATTAAAATAAAGACACAGACATGGAGTAGATATGAAACTTGCCTTGGATAATTCTTTGGCTTGGAATGCGACGAGCAGCAAGTAACCGCTAGGATTTAAGGTCCCGAACCTACAGATCGTAGTACCAGATTTAGTAACCTGAACGATGCTCTAATTCTAAGGTGCAATACTAGGCTAAGTCAGGCCGGTTGGTGATCCTAATTGGAAACCACTTTGTACATAAAAATATATTTTGTTACTAAAAGTTAACATATAACCATTTCAATAAAATATAGATTTTGTCGTAAATATTAATTAATAGGAAAAATTACTTTTAAAATAAATTTCTCGAAATTAGTAATTTTCGTAAAAAATAATTTTTATTTAAATAACATTTTAAAACAGAATTCATTTAATCAGAATGATTTTCATAAAATATATCCTTTAGACATTCATAAATTATGTAGTAAATCACCTTTAAACATAGATAATAATAAATGCGCAAAAATATGTTTTCTTACCAAAATATTGGTTTAAAGTTAATATAAAAGGTTTTCGGATTTTAATATTAAATACCATTACCAAAATAACCTTTTTAAATAAATATTAGTTTTTATTATATTATTCTCTTTATAAAACCTTTTGATTAAAATTTATCTTTAAAAGGAAAACATATATATATATATATATATATATATATATATATATATATATATATATATATATATATATATATATATATATATATATATAAAATCATTTAACGAAATCTAATTTTTATTATACTATTTACTTAACCAAACTTTTATTTTAAAGAAAATAACTTTTAAACGAATATTTATTTAACTAATATTTTGTAAACAAAATATTAAATCATTATTTGGTTAAAAAAATCTCTACAACTTAACATTAAATTTAAAAGATAATCCTAACTACATATTTAAACAATTAAAAATCATTAAAACCGTATCTAAATTATTAAGGTTAATCCACAAATCAATTAATACCAATAAAGTATATTTGAAGTTTCCTAAAACGATTATTATTACATTACTTATTACATTACAGAAGCTAAAATATTTCCACCACAGAATCCAATTAATTTCTACAGAACCTATTTCTAGGCCAGGATGGTGTATGGGTTTCTGTGATCACAAACAGAAAGCGAAAAATGAAGGAATTACCCAAAGTTGAACGAAGGAGTACCGAAGGGAGGCCTCGGACTCGGAAAAACGTCGGGATTGACGAGCACGAACACGTGCGCACACACGGGCGGACACGTAGGGAAGACACGCGGCGACGGGGCACACGCGGAAGACGACGACGCCGGCGGAGGGGCGCACGTGAGACGCCGGGGATAGGATCGGAAGGTAGAAGAGTGGGGTCTGGATTCGGAGAGGACGACGAGACAAACGCGACGGTGGTCTCGAATTTTGATTTGGTGGAGGGAGGAGGAAGTTATGGATTTATTTGTGAACGTGAGAGGGAGGAAGACTCTGTGATGCTTCTGATGGTGGAGAGGGTTTCTGAGTTTAACTCTACGTGAGGCTTTAGATCCGGATGGGGAGGAGAGTGCGCGCGGGACCAGGAGAAAGGGGGGTACGTGGGTTGACGGGTTTGGGCTTGGGTAGCTAAGTATTGGACTTAAGTTATGGGTTTCGATATTGGGCCCTTAATATAATTAATAAAACATGAAATAATAAATACACAAAATCATGGGCTTCACAACCTTCCCTCCTTAGAAAATTTCGTCCTCGAAATTTCAAGGATAAGGGCCGGGGTACAATCATGCATCAAACCAGTCAGGGTATTCTTCCTCAACAATCTTATGCTTAACTAGGCTAACTGTTCTGTAGCAATTCTATGTATTGCAATATCTTCATCAATATATCCACTATTCTCTAGTAACACTCTTCCCTCCTTAGAAACACAATCACTATCCACAATGATGGGTTTATGTTTCATCCCTGAATTGTCAGTTACCGTCATCAACTTAGAAAATTTGTCTTTCCACATTTTTATACTGAACACATATAATATTTTCTGCTAATATATACAAAATTTAACTCTATGATTTGATATACTTCGTTATGTCTTAATACTTCAATATCAAGCCTCGGTAAGCCAATATCGTATTTAAAATCCAACACCACGTTTCAATGCTCCAATTTGTCACGACCCGTAAAGTTTATCATTCCTTACTCATATGTGATCACTTTGTAATTTATTTATACGTCCATTTTCACCAACATGTATATATCTTGATTCCAAATCCTCATTTACATATTTGATTCTGAATTCTCAATAATATTTAATTATCCTGTTTAACTCGAATCCTTCATATTGATTTCATTGCATCATTTTGGCCAAACTTTTCTCTGTCAAAAATATATCTTCTGATTCATCATGCATCTTCCTAAAGTGCATCTCCATTCTTAACGTTTAATCACCTCTAATCTACAATGTCAATTTGCTTGGTATACACAAATTATACCTTCTTTGCTTCAAATCTCATCTGTTCTTTTTTAACTCATCTTTATCCCATAACTCATGTACTTTACAAATCCCTGCTATAGATTGTTCCAGGTTTAAATCATGAAGCATAATCGGATTCGAGGCATGATCGCTAGGTACAATGATAAAATATAGGCACGGTCAGAATTATTTAGATATGATCTGAGATAGAGTTGGAATATTGTTGTGATCAAAATCGTTTTAGGCACAAGTAAAATCTAGCTACGATTAAAATGTAATCAAATGATTAAAGATAGAAAATTCAAATAAGGTCTCGTGACACAAAAAAGACAACAAAGAAACGAACGTCAACAGTTTATTGAAAAGGCAAAAGAAATAAAATCTTCTGTGATGAGGGACAAAATTTCCAATTCAAATTGGTATGAGGTATAGGAGTTTGTGACACGAGAAAAACTAACAAGTTGTATGATAGTAGGATAGAGAGAGTGGTTAGAATATCTATGATAGGAACATAATCAAATAAAATATTTCTAAAAATTGAGACAACCGCTAGAAATGCAAATCCTCTAATTAGACGAAAGTCAGAATAATTAGATGGTGCAAAAGACAACTATGGTATGGATATAGTCTTAATAACATTCGGAAACCCAATATATCCGAAGTCACTTTGCCTCAAATTCATGCCTCGCCAGAGTGCACCTGACTGCAGTAAATTTTTGGCTCCATAACTTGAATAATAATAGGTTACCGAGTACTCTATCAACTTTATCCATTTCATGGCTGAGCAACATAAGGAAAAATTTATTGAATTTAGGACATAGTCTCAGTAATATCTGAAAACCTATGAACACCTGAAATTACTTCAATTTAGAGTCTATGCCTCGCCAGTGCACAACTAGTTGCAGTAAATTCGCAGTTTCCATAATTCAAACAAATGACTACAACGCAAATGTGTGAAGCCATATTAGGTCACTGAATATTTTTTCAACTTTGTCCATGAGAATTTCAAAGAAGCTTCCGAAAAATTCAAACGAGTTCTAAAGTTCTAATTATGATAGGAAAGAGATGTAGATGTCCATTCTTCTAGAATCAAGAAAATTTATCAGGATAAATATGTGTTCCAGTAGCTCTTGAGATTCAAGAGGTCGGTTTGAAGTCAAGTGGAGTATCTGTTCTCTGACATTTCTTTTTCAAATATTAAACTTAAAGAATGGATCAACTTGATTCTGACTAAATGAGTTGGACATAAGACATGATAGAAGTATCCCAGCTTCGAGTTGAGTAGAAGGAGTCATGAGAATATTCCCGACAAATCACTTAGAGAATACTGACATTTATCAAAATTATTTTGAGAAAAGGAAAAAAACTGATTTATAAACCAAAAAAGTTTGAGCATTCGCTAGGTAAGTTGGGCTAAAAGGTAAATCTTATTGATTCAAAGAAGTCAAGTTGAAATGGTTTAGCAAAGCCAACAAGGAATAACTTTGGAACATAAGTCATGATCTGAAAGGTTTAGGTACAAACATAAGCAAGGTAACCTATGAACTATAAGCAAGCAAAAATAGATTTTTAAATATATAATTTCGATCCTATGGTGTAACAAGGTAAATATAATCTAAGTGTACTAGTTGTTTCTAGAGTCTATTTTTCTAAAGTCTCATCTAGACCTAGGACAAGTTACAGGACTGCACGCTGGTCTAGACTAAGTTGTGTAAAGCCCACATATTTACTATATGATTAATATTGATTGTCTGTTATTTTTTTAATTAGATTATCTTGGGCTTAATTTAATTAAGATTGGATGACCCTCCATTTCAGCCCATGGGAAGCCCAATCCATTTAATTCAACTTACCAATTCCTCCACTCACCCCGTTCCCCGCTCAGATCCCTCCTTTGTGCGCCCACGTCCCCCTTTCTCCTTCCTTTCACGTAATAACTCTCAGAAGAGCAGAAACCCTCACAGAAGTTTTTTTATTTTCCTTCTTCACTAAAAACTCCATAACTTTCTCCTTCCTCCACCAAATCCAAATCCGAGACCACCCTCGCGTTCGTCTCGACGTCCTCTCCGAATCTAGACCCCACTTCCCTACCTTCTGAGCCCGTTCCTGCATCGCTCCCGCGACAGCGCCGGCCGCCACCGCCCGTGTCGCGCCCCACAGCGGCCCCTAGTGCGTTCGTGCGCTCCGTGCGTGCACCCCGTGCATGTGTCCGTCGTTCCGTCGACGTTCCGACGCTCCGATCCGAGCCCGAGGCCTCCCCTCGGTGCTCCGCCTCCATTTTTGGTATATCTTTGACCCAGAAACTTTCTGTTCCATGTACAGAACCTTTTTCATATTCTGGCCAATTGGTAGAATGAAGCTCTGCCAATTGGAATAGTTAGATTAGTTAATTGTGTATTATTGTGTAGGTTATTTAATTAATTAATGTATTGCTTATTAGTTATCAGTTGTGGAACTATATAAATTAGATTAATAACGAATAATTAGTGTATTATTATCTTTTAATAAATATTAGTAATATAAATTATTAAGGTATAATTATATGGCAAATTAGTTTATTTAAGAATATTTGTCATTTTGGTTAATTATTATTAAGAGTAATTAATTATTGGTAATAAATTGGTATTTGTATTTCCTATAAGTAAATAGTTGTCTATAAAAGGTTCTTATAAAAAAAAGGCATTTAGAAAATTATATGAGTATTCTATAGCTAAAAGGTAATTATTTATATTATTTTTCAAAAGTTTATAAAAGTTAGTAATTATTCTATTTTATCAAATAAACAGTTAAAATAAGGTTTTGCTATTAAAAATATTTTATTTATTAAATATTACAAGGATGACTTTTGGTAATAAGTTTTATTAAAATATTATGTTCATTATATATATAGTTTTAGTTAGAAAATTAGCCATTTACGAAAAATAATATTTTTGGTTCTAAAATAGTATTTGTTGTTTATAGTCAGAAAATGGTTGCTTTATAAATAGACTTTTGTGCATAAATGATAATTTCCATAAAATATCATAATAATATAAATAAAGTAACTATTTCCTTATTTTGGTAATGATAGTCAAATGTGTATTTTTCTTTAGTAAGAAATTGTATTTTTGCACATTTTGGTAATTGCATAAAAATACTAATTTCTATAATACGATTAAATAATGATTTTCTTACCCTTAATTATTACGTTAAAAACTTGTATTTTTACTAAAGCGATTATTTTGTAACTTAGTATCTAAAATATAAATATTTTTCAACGTTATTAACAAAATTATGTTATTTTCAACCCGACCAGACTTTGTCCTAATTAACTAGTTGGCGTTACCCTTAAGGATTAGAGTGTAATTATTTCTAGCTGCTGAACCTGGTGTTACGAATCTGTAGGTTCGGGATCCTAAACCTTAGCGGTTATCTACTGGTTGCTGCCAAGTCAAGGAACTATCAAAGGCAAGTACATTTTGTGTTAGTTTACAATTATTTAATAATCGTTTTATTGCAAGTTTAAACCACGATGCAACACGGAACTCTCTCTGAGAGCACTGACTGTAACTACTGTAACTGTTTGGGGACTGGGAGAGTAGTGTAATGAGTATGACCACATCCAAAGTAATAATTTAGAACTGTATTAGCTTACCCCTCATACACACGGGGATAAGCCATATCATTCACTGTACAACCCAAGCCGGTCATGTTCATTGCCTATTCACATCACAATATTTTAACTGCTGGAGAATTGTTTATTTTCAAATTGTTTAAAAGTGCATGATTCTATTATTATTTCAATTGTTAGATTATCATGAATTGTACTTTGCTCCCTCCTGACTGGAGATAACATTTTTAGGGGATCTTGAGGATGCTGAGCTGTTATACAACAGCTATTATGACCCGGTTCTGTACCCTGTGGTGTTGCCAGAGTCCCCTTTGGAGGACGCAGGACCTGAGACCGACGAGGCGAACGTTTAGCTAGATTTTTCCTGTTTTCCAGATTTGTTGTTTTAGAATTTTATTAATTTGAATTCAACATTCTTTTCAGTTCTTTTACTTTCCAGTTGTATTATTAAAATGTTTAATAAAGTTTTAAATTCCCTAGTATTGAGTTGTGACAAATATAGATGTTATTGTGGTTACCTGCTGGTGGAACAGCTTACTGCCGCCGTCTCAACAACGGTGCAGGCTGGGCATGATCCGGTTCGACCCAATTATTTGGGATCGGGTCGTGACATGTTTTAGTGGTGGCCCATGCAGGTCGAATCAACAACTTAGGAGAACATATCTAGAAACAACTAGAACACTAGAACATTGGTTTGTCACAACATAGGACCGAATTATCTATATATAAGTAACTATTTTTGCTTGCTTATAGAATAGTAGGTTACCTTGTTTATGCTTGCCCCTAAACTAGCCAGACTTTGACAACAACCTATTAGTTGGTACTAGCAAGATCATGTTTTCTATGCATGACGCAAGAGAATCGTAGTAGTAGATTGAGCAACGAGAGACTGCTCGAACCAGACCAGGACCATAAGAGCTATTGATTAGCACTAGATGATACCCTACCGAAGCATAACATGCTTACCTGATTACACTATTTTTTGGCCAATATCTTTCCCAAAGCCATGTTTCCTCCACGATACATTTTTAGAAAAGTTGGAGGATTCTAATCTTAATAAGAAGGTGTGTAAGGCAGTATTTTATCACAGATATAACGGTGATTAAAAATTGGAAGGATAGAATTCTGGAATACCCAGATATTAGTTGGTATTTATAACAATTGGAAGTGATAATGACATAAGGAGTGAATTTTGACCTTAACCAGTTTAGGCCGATTGTATGATGGTATATGTTACTACATATTTTATTTTCTAGATTTTTGTATCTTTTAGTGTCCTGTGATTTTCGAGATTATCTCATTTCCATATCTTTAACAGATTTTAGCATCCCTTAGGATCTATACTTTTTGCTATTTATGGACCAATATTAGAACTCTTCAATCTCCTTATTCAGCAAATCTATTTTTTAACTTCTCCATTTATTGATCAAATCTTATCTCTCTACCTTTATTTGACATCCAGCCCCGCTCGCTATCTAGAGTTTTAAATTCTAATAAACTCTTATCTACCCGAAGTACTTATACGATTAGCGTATCCAACTATTTGCCTTGAACTCATTTCTAATTGACTTTCTTGGAACGAATCCTGAACCAAATTCTTCTGGAACTATAAAACCTCAATATTAATTATTACCAAAATAATTGGTTCAGCCTAGTTAGTTCATGATTCCCCTAGAGAAGATATTTTCAAAAATAATTTAAATATTGATTGTTATCTCCTAGGATATTCCAAATATTTTATTTGTTGATCCCCTCCACCCAACTTGAAACCCTACTCTCTCTATGCAACTTCTTAATCAATTCAAGGCCTAGACAGCTTTTAAACTCAATGCTTGAGTATCGTGAAGCACGAATGGTCAGAGAATTGATTCCATCCTATTATTAAATTTTCTTTAGTCATTAAAAAACTTTTGAATTGTTGAACTATCTCCTGGTTGGCTTTGCTAAACCATTTTAACCTGACTTCCTTGAATCTATAAGACATACTTCTTTTTGTGTCAGCCCAACTTACCCAGCACATTCTCAAACTCTCCTTGGATAAAAAATTATTTCTTTAAAATAATTTTGGTAAATGTCAGTATCCTTTAAGTGATTTGTCGAGAATATTCTCATTGAGTTCTTCAAATCAACTCGAAGCTCTGGTGCTTCTATCTTATTTTGTGTCCAACTAAATTAGCCATAATCCAGTCAGACCAATTTTATGACTTCAAACCAATCTCTCAAATCTCAATTGATACTAGAACACATATTTATCCTGATAAATTCTCTTGATTTCAGAAGAACATACATCAACATCTTTTCTATCATGACTAGAACTTTAGAACTCGTTTGAATTTTTAGGAAACTTCTTTGAAATTCTTATGGACAAAGTTGAAAAAATATTCAGTGACCTAATATGGCTGCGCACATTTACGTTGTAGTCATTTGTCTGAATTATAAAAACTACGAGTTTACTGCAGCTAGTTGCGCACTGGCGGGGCATAGACTCTAAGTTAAAGTGATTCAGGTGTTGATAAGTTTTTGGATGTTATTGAGACTACGTCCTAAAATGCATCAAATTTGTCTCTTATGTTGTTCAGCCAGGAAATAGATAAAGTTGATAGACTACTCGAAAACCTATTACTATCCAAGTTATGGAGCCAAAGTTCACTGCAGTCAGGTGCACTCTGGCGAGGCATGAATTTGAGGCAAAGTGACTTCGGATATATTTGGATTTTCGAATATTATTGAAACTATATCCATAATATGGTTGTTTTTTTCTGCACCATCAAATTATTCTCACTGTTGTCTGAATAAAAGATTTGTATTTTTTTTTGGCTTTCTATTTCCAGTAATCTCTTATCACAGCCAGAAAGGATCTATTTTCTATAAAAATTGTACTTAATTTTTCCTAGAACTATTTAGGACCATATCAATCTCTATTGACTCAATCTCTTTCCTGTTTCAACCTTAGTACGTTGTATATATATATATTTTTATATTGATTTATTCATTTATTTATTTATTATTATTATTAATTTTAGTTACATATTCTGGAAGCTGTGGATAGTTGTGGTTAGCTTTATATGTTAAATAGTTAATTAATATATATCTTGTAGATGACTATATGTATATAGTGTATAGCTATACGTGGGAGAAACATAGATTGTTACCTATCGCATTTCTAGTAAGGACATCTTGGGATCAATATTAGTTAGCTAAAGGGTAGGAAAGGTAGAAGAATACCTTGAGTAAGCTAGTCTTGAGAGAGTGGTATGTCTTAACTTGTGACTTATTCGGGTTATAACTGTTGGTAGTGTTCATCAGTGCCTAAACCTCATTCAAACAAATGAAGGTATTTGACGACTTTGAATTCTATAATTAAAGAAGAGTGTGGGAGATAGAGAAAGACATAGGTAGAGTTAGCGAGGCAAGTCTAAGATTTGGTAAGATTCTTCCATGGAGGAAGTGAATTTGGATGATATATAAACATGTGAATATAATGATTAAGTAAAGAAACACTTGACAAGGATCAACTTTTATGGTTAGATGACTACTATACCTAGAAGGGACGAATATAGCCATGGAAGGAATAATACGAGCAATGGAATGATAGGTTCTAGAGAAGGAATAAGCAGCTAGGAATTGAGATAAGACCATTTGCATGCAACTTTGGTAATAAGCCAATGGATTTGCAATTTTTACCAAACTTTGGAGACTCATATTAGTTATGGTAAGAATGATTAGGATTCTGGGATATTTTGCTAATGCGTTGGATAAGAACGATTATTAGATGCATGGTTAAGGATTAGAATTTGATTAGGGATTATAATTTTGTCAATTGGTTTCAAGAATTGAGAATTCTCGAATAGAGGTCATGGATCAACTTAAAGAACTTCTAAGGATTTACTATGACGAGTGAATATTATAAACTTTGACGTAGTCAATTTTGGAAGAATGGCGGACAATTGGAAATTAACGTTTGTAAAATAACTTGATCGAGAGAAATACTTGAAATCCGAAATACATTTGGTATACGAGTTAAATACAATGATGGATGAAAATTGATTTAGATGATTTATGTTTCAAAATATATTTAGTTTCAATACCTTGGCAGATATCTTAGTTTTATGTAGATACCGAAGTTTCAGCTAGTTTGGTTTAAGATAGTTATCTTGTAAGTCTTTTTTCTTGCATATCATATCTTCGGATCATTGAAATAGTGGAACGATATTATTTCTATCCCCTTTGATCATCACTCGACCCTCAGTGGAAATATCTTACTCGATTACATTCCTATCATAGATATATTGTTCTAATCATCCTCGCTATCCTCCCATCATACAACTTGATGAGTTCTCCTTAGTCATGAACCCTTATATCCCATTCCAAATTGATTTGGAATTTTTAGTCCCCCATCTCAGAAGATTCCATTATTTTCTGTCTTTTCATTAAACGATTGACGTTCGTTTCTTTCTTGCCTTTTCTGTTTCACGAGACCTCATTTGATTGTTACTATTTTATGATCATTTGATTAATTTTTACTCGTGCTAAAATGATTTTGATCACAACAATATTTCAACTCTATCTCAGATCATATCTAGATAATTCGGATCGTGCCTATATTTTATCATTGTACCTAGAGATCATGCCTAGAATCCGATCGTGCCTGATAATTTAAATTCTATTTTTGATCGAGGTTAGTAATTTTGATTGTGCCCCGGCCCTTATCTTTGAAATTTCGAGGATGAAATTTTCTAAGGAGGAAAGGTTGTAAAGCCCACATATTTACTATATGATTAATATTGATTGTCTGTTATTTTTTAATTAGATTATCTTGGGCTTAATTTAATTAAGATTGGATGACCCTCCATTTCAGCCCATGGGAAGCCCAACCCATTTAATTCAACTTACCAATTCCTCCACTCACCCCGGTTCCCCGCTCAGATCCCTCCTTTGTGCGCCCACGTCCCCCTTTCTCCTTCCTTTCACGTAATAACTCTCAGAAGAGCACAGAAGTTTTTTATTTCCCTTCTTCACTAAAAACTCCATAACTTTCTCCTCCCTCCACCAAATCTAAATCCGAGACCACCTTCGCGTTCGTCTCGGCGTCCTCTCCGAATCCAGACCCCACTTCTCCACCTTCCGAGCCCGTTCCTGCATCGCTCCCACGACAGCATCGGCCGCCACCGCCCGTGTCGCGCCCCACGGCGGCCCCTAGTGCGTTCGTGCACTCCGCGCGTGCACCCCGCGCATATGTTCGTCGTTCCGTCGACGTTCCGACGCTCCGATCCGAGCCCGAGGCCTCCCCTCGGTGCTCCGCCTCCATTTTTGGTATATCTTTGACCCAAAAACTTTCTGTTCCATGTACAGAATCTTTTTCATGTTCTGGCCAATTGGCAGAATGAAGCTCTGCCAATTGGAATAGTTAGATTTGTTAATTGTGTATTATTGTGTAGGTTCTTTAATTAATTAATGTATTGCTTATTAGTTATTAGTTGTGGAACTATATAAATTAGATTAATAACGAATAATTAGTGTATTATTAACTTTTAATAAATATTAGTAATATAAATTATTAAGGTATAATTATATATATATATTTTTTTGAAATCCCACTCACACACACAATTGAGGGACTCGAACCTTGCCGGCCCCTCCGGGTGTCCGCTCGAATACCACTAGGCTAGAGAGCTCGGACAGGTATAATTATATGGCAAATTAGTTTATTTAAGAATATTTGTCATTTTGGTTAATTATTATTAAGAGTAATTAATTATTGGTAATAAATTGGTATTTGTATTTCCTATAAGTAAATAGTTGTCTATAAAAGGTTCTTATAAAAAAAGGCATTTAGAAAATTATATGAGTATTCTATAGCTAAAAGGTAATTAATTATATTATTTTCCAAAAAGTTTATAAAAGTTAGTAATTATTCTATTTTATCAAATAAATAGTTAAAATAAGGTTTTGCTATTAAAAATAATTTATTTATTAAATATTACAAGGATGACTTTTAGTAATAAGTTTTATTAAAATATTATGTTCATTATATATATAGTTTTAGTTAGAAAATTAGCCCTTTACGAAAAATGATATTTTTGGTTCTAAAATAGTATTTGTTGTTTATAGTCAGAAAATGGTTGCTTTATAAATAGACTTTCGTGCATAAATTATAATTTCTATAAAATATCATAATAATATAAATGAAGTAACTATTTCCTTATTTTGGTAATGATAGTCAAATGTGTATTTTTCTTTAGTAAGAAATTGTATTTTTGCACATTTTGGTAATTGCATAAAAATACTAATTTCTATAATACGATTAAATAATGATTTTTTTACCCTTAATTATTACGTTAAAAACTTGTATTTTTACTAAAGCGATTATTTTGTAACTTAGTATCTAAAATATAAATATTTTTCAACGTTATTAACAAAATTATGTTATTTTCAACCCGACCAGACTTTGCCCTAATTAACTAGTTGGCGTTACCCTTAAGGATTAGAGTGTAATTATTTTTAGCTGCTGAACCTGGTGTTACGAATCTGTAGGTTCGGGACCCTAAACCTTAGCGGTTATCTACTGGTTGCTGCCAAGTCAAGGAACTATCAAAGGCAGGTACATTTTGTGTTAGTTTATAATTATTTAATATTCATTTTATTGCAAGTTTAAACCACGATGCAACACGGAACTCTCTCTGAGAGCACTGACTGTAACTACTGTAACTGTTTGGGGACTGGGGGAGTAGTGTAATGAGTATGACCACATCCAAAGTAATAATTTAGAACTGTATTAGCTTACCCCTCATACACACGGGGATAAGCCATATCATTCACTGTACAACCCAAGCCGGTCATATTCATTGCCTATTCACATCATAATGTTTTAACTGTTGGAGAACTGTTTATTTTCAAATTGTTTAAAAGTGCATGATTCTATTATTATTTCAATTGTTAGATTATCATGAATTGTACTTTGCTCCCTCCTGACTGGAGATAACATTTTTAGGGGATTTTGAGGATGCTGAGCTGTTATACAACAACTATTATGACCTGGTTCTGTACCCTGTGGTGTTGCCAGAGTCCCCTTTGGAGGACGCAGGACCTGAGGTCGACGAGCCGAACGTTTAGCTAGATTTTTCCTGTTTTCCAGATTTGTTGTTTTAGAATTTTGTTAATTTGAATTCAGCATTCTTTTCAGTTCTTTTACTTTCCAGTTGTATTATTAAAATATTTAATAAAGTTTTAAATTTCCTAGTATTGAGTTGTGACAAATATAGATGTTGTTGTTGTTACCTGCTGGTGGAACAGCTTACTGCCACCGTCTCAACAACGGTGCAGGCAGGGCATTATCCGGTTCGACCCAATTATTTGGGATCGGGTCGTGACAAGTTGACTAGACCAATTTACAGAACTATACCTACATGGGCCACCACTAAAAATATATCATGACCTGATCCCAAAGTAATGGGTCTAGTCGGATCATGTCCAGCCTGCACCGTTGTGAGACGACGGTAGTAAGCTGTATCAAGCAGTGAAAGGCAACATGCAGAAACATCTAACAGAAAGAAAACATTTTTATTAAACTGAAACTGGTCTGAAATGGAAATAAAAACAACAACACACTTCATTTTATTACAACTATTCTGAAAAGAAAGAAAAAGAAAAGTACTAAGCCAACACTCTAGAGTTCTGGGTTTCCTGGTTCAGTCTCTGTGGGATCCAAGTCTATCCCGTAGAAAGTGCAATAAGGCAGCTCCTCTTCGTCGCTGTCACCTAAAAATGTTGGGTCTCCAGTCAGGAGTGAACAAAAAACATATTTCCTCCACATCTAGCATTTCTAAATTAATAATAAATAAAAAATGCGAGACATTTTAAGAAACAATATATTTTTGTATTTAATAGTAAAAAGAGACCGGCAAACAAGATGATGTCAATGTCCAACATGATGCAATACTAAGCTAGTATTTTGAGTATATAACAGGGCCTATGACCGGCTGGTGAGTCAATATGTATACTAACGTTTTTGGCCAAAACGAATAGTATACGGTACGGCTCAACCCACAGTGAGGTTGGGTTAGCGCAGACAAGTAACGAGCAAGATTTTGGCTTTGGTCACAGACGTTATACTACTCCCCCAAGCAATCCCCAAGTCAATGAGTCAATAAGTCATTCCAGCAATCCGTCAATCGATGTGGAGTCCGAGAGGGATCCACGGTGAATCAGTGTCACTATACTACATGTAATCAACTGATGCATATATTTAATTATTAAAATAAAGATATAGACATGGAGTAGATATGAAACTTGTCTTGGATAATTCCTTGACGTGGAACGCGACGAGCAGCAAGTAACCGCTAGGATTTAAGGTCCCGAACCAACAGATCGTAGTACCAGATTTAGTAACCAGATCTACGCTCTAATTCTAAGGTGCAATACTTGGCTAAGTCAGGGAGGTTGGTGATCCTAATTTGAAACCACTTTGTACATAAAAATATATTTTGTTACTAAAAGTTAACATATAACCATTTCAATAAAATATAGATTTTGTCGTAAATATTAATTAATAGGGAAAAATACTTTTAAAATAAATTTCTCGAAATTAGTAATTTTCGTAAGAAAATAGTTTTTATTTAAATAACATTTTAAAATAGAATTTATTTAATCAGAATGATTTTCATAAAATATATCTTTTAGACATTTCATAAATTATGTAGTAAATCACCTTTAAACATAGATAATAATAAATGCGCAAAAATATGTTTTCTTACCAAAATATTGGTTTAAAGTTAATATAAAAGATTTTCGGGTTTTAATATTAAATACCATTACCAAAATAACCTTTTTAAATAAATATTAGTTTTTATTATATTATTCTCTTTATAAAATATTTTGATCAAAATTTATCTTTAAAAGGAAAACATTTATATATATAAAACGAAATCTAATTTTTATTATACTATTTACTTAACGAAACTTTTATTTTAAAGAAAATAACTTTTAAACGAATATTTATTTAACTAATATTTTGTAAACAAAATATTAAATCATTATTTGGTTAAAAAACCTCTACAACTTAACATTAAATTTAAAAGATAATCCTAACTACATATTTAAACAATTAAAAATTATTAAAATCGTATCTAAATTATTAAAGTTAATCCACAAATCAATTAATACCAATAAAGTATATTTGAAGTTTCCTAAAACGATTATTATTACAACATTTACTAATTACATTACAGAAGCTAAAATAATTCAACCACAGAATCCAATTAATTTCTACAGAACCTATTTCTAGGCCAGGATGGTGTATGGGTTTCTGTGATCACAAACAGAAAGCGAAAAATGAAGGGATTACCCAAAGTTGCACGAAGGAGTACCGAGGGGAGGCATTGAACTTGGAACAACGTCGGAATTGACGAGCACGGACACGTCCGCGCACACGGACGGACACGTAGGGAAGACACGCGGCGACGGGGCACACGCGGGAGACGACGGTGCCGGCGGAGGGCGCACGGGAGATGCCGGGAACGGACTCGGAAGGTGGAAGAGTGGGGTCTAGATTTGGAGAGGACGACGAGACGAACGCGACGGTGGTCTCGGATTTTAATTTGGTGGAGGGAGGAGGAAGTTATGGATTTAATTGTGAAGGTGGGAGGGAGGAAGGCTCTGTGATGCTTCTGATGGTGGAGAGGGTTTCTGCGTTTAACTCTAAGGCTTTAGATCCGGATGGGAAGGAGAGTGCGCGCGGGGCCAAGAGAAAGGGGGTACGTGGGTTGACGGGTTTGGACTTGGATAGCTAAGTATTGGACTTAAGTTATGGATTTCGATATTGGGCCCTTAATATAATTAATAAACATGAAGTAATAAATACATAAAATCATGGACTTCACACTTCCACGTACTCAGAAACGATCGTGCCTTTTACAAAAGGGCTTATGTTTTGCCTTTTGTTCTTTTGATATTATATTCCGTTTTTAGATATTCTAAGGACGTGTACAAATACTAAAAAGGGACATATTTTTACTATAATAATGCTCTTTTTCTTACATGATAAGGGTCATGTTATTACAATTTTTAAAAAATTGGAAAAAATCTTAATCTAGAAATTTTTTTTTTTGTTTTTTTTGTTTTACATTAGTAATATATACAGATGTTAAAATTTTTAGAACCTTCCAATTTTTTGAATCTTGTACGATCAAACAACTTGTACATGCTAAAAACGACCTGATGTATTACTAGTTTTCTTGTACCCATTATTATTTTTTATTTTAGCAAGAAATGGTATGACCTCTTAAGTATATAAAATTGGCTAAATACTTCTAAAAGTATTAGCCGTATGGCAGCACTACATTCTATGCACTACTCCATTAATCTTTTTTTTAACTACACCATTAATCGTATCATATGAATTCGGCTCTGCGTCACTTACATAACATATAACATGTGATGAAGCAATTTTATAACAAATTTGAATTTACATTTTTTTTATTGTTTAAAAAATATACTTGAACTTACATTTACATGTTCCCTTTTTCTATCTAGTTTAAAATTTTAGTTTTATTCAATTTGTTTATCCTGTTTAAAAATTATACTGAAATGTTGGTGGAAATTGAATGACATAATATTAATTTAAAATCCCATAATTTTTTGTGTCAAACTGAATTTAAGATCCCATAATTATTTTTGTTTACAACTGAATTTGAGATCCCATAATTATTTTTGTTTACACATGAATTAAAAAAAGCATCCTATATAAACCATGGGTGAGCATATAACGGTTGAAAACCGAAAGCCGAACCGAAATATGACAATCAGTTCGATTTTTCGATTATAGGTTCGGCCTTCGGTTTGGACATTTACAATTTCAAAATGTTGGTTCGGTTTTCGGTTCTTGGTATGAATAACCGAACCGAACTGAATCGAAAACCAATTAAGATTCAATAATTTGCCAAATTATCCTCAAATTATATATACTAATATTTTCGTTAACACTATCTAAGTGCACTCTCTCCTTCCATTCTCTGTTGGCACTTTTCGTCGCTACTTTGAACGCTCTCTCTACCCTCAATTTATATATACTAATATTTTTTTTCATAAATGCAACACTGTCATTTTTTGAAGATTTGTCATTTGCTAAAATGTGAAGGTCCGACCCATTTACCCATGAAAATGAACAGTTTTCATAAAAACGTTCGGTTTTCGGTTTTGAGAATTACGGTTTACGATTATTTCGATTTTTATATATTCTGTTCTGTTTGAACCAAATCGAAACCTTTGCTCACCCCTATATAAACTCAACATTTATGATTTATCAAATTCAGATAGACCAGACTCATATATAGACTTAGACTTACGTTTTCAAAATTGAAAAAAAATGAAAAAGATGTACATGAGCATTAATCCATATATATATATATATATATATATATATATATATATATATATATATATATATATATATATATATATATATATATATATATATATATATATATATATATATGGACTAATATAATGAAATAGGATAATTTTACTTCAAAAGAGAACATAACCAGACTATACAGAGCACTCTGTCAATAATGCCTCACCTCATCTCATTTACATTATGCTCAATATTATATAACATTCCCAATAGGGATGTGAATAAATTATCAAATATCCTCCTATTACGCTCTCGCCACACGTGCCAAACTGTAGCAGCTAATCGTAGTCGAGCCTCTCTGAATCATAGCAAGCCTCTTTGTCTCTTGTGTAGAATCCCATCTATAGCTACTCGAATAGGTACCAAGCCAGCATTGCCTTCTTGGATTTTATGCAATTCTTCCTGCCAAATAGCTGACACTATCGGGCATGATAGGAAAAGATGGTCAATAGATTCTTCTTGGCAATGACACATCACGCAAGTATTGTTTTTTAGCAGGACCTCGAACTTCTGGAGACGATCCTTAGTCAGAAGTCTCCGTAGCAACAGTTTGTACATAACCAGTTGCATCTTCCTTGCGAGGCCACAGACCCAGACGAAATCAAACACTACTAAAATACAATAAATTGGCGACGAAAGATTAGCGACGGATCGTATCCGTCGGCTATAGCGACGGCCTCACGACTACCTTGTGACTGGCTTCCGTCAGAAAGCAATAGAATTTTTTTTAGTTTTTTTGCGTCAAAATTAGTCGCGCAGCCGTCGCTAATTTGACGAAACTTTAGCGACGGATTCGTGGCCGTCGCTAATATGTCGCACATTGTGGCGGCAAAATCTGAAATAAATGGCGCGCTAAATTAGCGTCTATGTGGCGACGGACGTTCCGTCGGTAATCTAGTTGGTATTTAGTGGCTGCTTACCGACGGATATATCCGTCGGTAATCCGTCGCTAAATACTGTAACCTAACTTAAATTGAACCGAGGGAGGGGGGATTTTTCATTCCCCCCAAAAAACTCTCTCTCTTCCCTCTCTCTTTCTCTCTCTCCGGCAAGCTAGCGGGTACCCCATTTTCCGGCGAAGGTCTCTCCGACAGGATATCGCTCTCTCAGGTATGCTCTCTCTTTGTCCCTCTCTCTCTGTTTAGGGTTTCAGGTTGGTGGGGGGGTGGGTCGGCTGTCGCTCGGGCCGGCGGGGTGGGGGGGAGTGGGGGCGAGAGGGTGGAGGTTGTTGAGGGCGGGGGGCAGGGTAGGGTTTAGGGTTTTGGGGCAGGGGTAGGGTTTCGGGACAGGGGTAGGATTTCGACTTAGTTAAAGGACTAATACACATCCTCCTCCTACAGACTGATGCAATGGCCCTCTCCTAAAGTCCCATTAGAGGAAACTGCTATATGCTAAATAGCCCACTCCCTATACACACATAGTTATCTAATGAACACACACACTCAACAATAATAGTTAGCTACACACTTGACATAGAGGCACACTCACATGAACAAGTATAACCCAAAAGAACAGTCCACATATGCAATATCAGTCCTATATACATATATATCCAATAACAGTCCACTTATCTCTATGTTATGCGAAACCATGTACTACTTCCATATATCACCAAATAAATGTACAAATGATAATCTGTAATAGTATAAATCTAAAATCAAGTGTCAAATCTGAGTTTAGAGCATTGGGTGTTCTTTTGGTCATTTTGTCAAACACTTGGCGTGCGTATCGGAATACGTTGTGACACGCCCATGATACATACTCCAAATGGATCCAAACTTGACCCTAAGTATACCCATATATTCTAAATCACAATTAGGACCCAACAAACATATTTACAAAACCTAGAAATATCATTCTCGGATTTTTCCCAAAATAGGTCGAAATACAAAGAAGAAAATCCTCAAATGGAAGGAAAAGAGTCAAAACTCCTCACCATTGGCAACCCTATTGCATGGGGTTCTTATTTCATGCCTCTACACTATTTAATGTAATTTAGAGGGTTTAGAATGCATATACCTATTGGAAGATGGATTTCTAATAAAAATGGCTCCAGGATCTAAAAATCCCCAAGCTCCAAGTGCTCCATCCTCTAATCTCATACAACTGATTACTAACTCTGATACTTAGATTACTGATGTCTCTAACTCATGTATCCTAATTGCTAATAAAATACTAACTCATAATACACCCTCATTTTACTGATCCAAAGACACCAACACAAGATACTCATACAACTTAACACTCAAAACAGTACCCATGTCCTCACTGATTGTACGACTGACACCAACTAATATCCCTTCTCTTCATGATAGTAGCTCTATTCTCTCTTCATTTCTCTATTTTCAAATAGCTCAGCCAAATACAAAGGGACTCACTCATAAAACGCTTACACTCTTAACACACACACACACACACACATTTCTTAACTGATACTTGGGATACTAGGACTGATATCCACTATAACTTGATAGTTATATCACTTATTGACTGAAATCTGTCTATGCCATTGGCCCAAGATGGCCTACTCCTAATAGGCAAATTGCCTCACCCTAACCACTCTAAACTCTCATCCTCTGAACACTCACCTTACTAATTAATACCTTATACTTAGACACACATAAATCTAATGCATTGATACATACTCATGTATCCTAACTGATTTTACTGATACAGTGACTTACCTGACTGATGCAGTCCTATGGAAAATGTACTCAAATGACATGATGGTTCCTTTAGTTTGCTTGCTTATGTTACAATTATATTATTTATGAATATCGATCTTACCAGATGGCACCCATGACCCGAGGAGTGGCACGTCGTTTGAGAGAAACACTGAATGCTGAGGTGGCTCCTCCTACTGTTAAGGAGGAAGTGGCACCGATAGCTAGTGAGACCGGGAGTTCTATTCATCCAAAACTGGAAGCTAGTGAGACCGGGAGTTCTACTCATGCAGCACTTGCAAGGGACTACATCTCTCCTAACGCCGTCGATCCTACTTATTCGAGGTGGTTGCGTGATCGTATCACTGAGCGTTTCGTGAGCTGCGTGGTTCTCATTAGCTATTACTGAACTTATTTGTATTGGACTATTTGTATTGGGTTGTTTTTGTATTAGACTATTTGTATTGGACTACATATATGAATTAGTACTGTGTCAATCTCTGAATTGTATTGGACTACGACAAGGTGATCAGGACATAGTCCCTGCAGCCATTCGACTGGTGAGGTAAAAACTATGTAGCCGTAGATGAAGTTGACTGTCCTCCGACCCTCATCCCTCGACAATGATGATACGACAACCAACCGGAGAGGATACTCTGAGAGATCTATCTGAGAAGGATGTATACTCTGAGAGATAACCTTTATAAGAATGATATCAGTAGTGGGATTGAGTGTTGGAGGAGATATTATCAGAGTATACGTCCTACTCAGATGATGATGAACGCAGAAATCAAAGACCACCCTCTCCTTTCTCACTCTTCACAGTTCTCACAACAGGAAGGTTCAGTGCCTTCTTGTTCTCTTCCATCCATGCTCTGGACCCATCTGCTCCTCCCTAATTCCTTTCTTCTTATTTGACTCTCTCAGCCACATATGATATCCAACTCAAGTGTAGAGTCGGGGGAGAAGAAGTGGGCAGAAAGAGGAGGGGGAACTAGCACTGCCGGCGACCTGACCTGGAGGAAGTACAGAGGTTTTGCTGGAGGTGATGGCGATTTTTCCAGGATGGTGTTGAGGAGCAAGTGTAAAGTCGGCCGAAGGACTCCTTCGGCCGACTTTACACTTGCTCCTCAACACCATCCTGGAAAAATTGCCATCACCTCCAGCAAAACCTCTGTACTTCCTCCAGGTCAGGTCGCCGGCAGTGCTGGTTCCCCCTCCTCTTTCTGCCCACTTCTTCTCCCCCGACTCTACACTTGAGTTGGATATCATATGTGGCTGAGAGAGTCAAATAAGAAGAAGGAAAGTAGGGAGGAGCAGATGGGTCCAGAGCAATGGTGGAGGAGAGGAGAAGGCTCCCAAGACTCCCCGAGGTGGATATTATATGTGGCTGAAAATTTCGATAAACTTCTTATTTATTTTATAATTTGAGTAAATTTCTTTACCCTATATAAAATTTTTTATTGTCAGAGAGATGGCTCCCAAGACTCCCCGAGGTGGTGCTGCTAGCCAAGGAAGGGGCCGAGGCAAGGAACCCTTGGAGGTCGACACGGAGGAAGTCCCCGTCGTCAAACAAGAGCCGGTGACTGTTAAGGAGGAGGTGTTACCAAAGGTCAAGGTTAAGGAAGAACCGATGACCATTAGGGAAGAGATTGCTTCCAAGGTTGAAGTTATGGAGGAGCCACCGTCAGAGAGTAGTAGTATCGGGACCGACCCTCCTGTCCCTACAGAAGACCTCAACCAGATAGAGCCTTCGTATGCAAAGTGGCTGATAGAATGGTATATGCCTCAACGCAACTATGATCCCTGGCTGTGAGGATTCATCGTCTGACTTGTGGTCTTTTCTGAGGCATTGTGTTGGATTATTTATGTTTGGATTTTTGCAAAGTGGCTGATAGAATGGTACATGTCTCAACGCAACCAGATTGAGCCTTCGTATTTGTATTGGGTTGTTTATGTTTGTATATTTTGCTATGTATGTTGGGATAGTGTGTTGGATATTTTGTTGGTCATTGTGTTGGATATTTTTTGTGTATGTTGTGATATATTGGATGTTTTGAGATATTGTGTTGGCAATATGGATATTTCTTGGATATATTGGATGTCGAATATGTTATATTTGTGTATGGTGGATGCTGAATATGTTATATTACAGGAAATATTCTCTTTCCTGTAAATTTTTTCAAAAATATTTCAGTTAGCGACGGATTACCGACGGCTTGCCGACGGACTTTTGCAGGTAGCGACGGATTACCGACGGGTTACCGACTGACATTTGCAGCTAGCGACGGTTTCCTGACGGATTGTCCGTCGGCCTATTTCTGGAAAAATTACACGACGGAAGAGCGACGGACGTTCCGTCGCTCATATTCTGGAATATATGGAAGATTTCCAGAAGGGTGGCGACGTATTTTCTGTCGCTCTTCCGCTGCTAATCCATCGAGGATGGTGACACTTTGAGTGACGGATATTGCGTATCAGAAAACCTCGGATACACGGTTAGCGACGATTTAGCGACAACTTTTCCGTCGCTAATTTTATAAATATATAAAAAATTTAAACTGTCGTAGTTGACGGAAAGCCGTCGGTTAGCCGTCGCTAAAAGTTTTTATTTTGCCAACGAAAATCCGTCGCTAATTAGTAGTAGAGCGGCGGACTAGCGACGAGCTAGTTTTAGCGATGAGGTTATTCCCGACGGATTTTTTTAGCCCGTATCCGTCGAAAATCCGTCGGTAATGAAAATTACCAACCGATTTCAGACGGACAGGGCCATCGCTAAAACCTTGTATTTTAGTAGTGAAATAGTTCCATATCTGAAAATTTAGATCGAACCACCTCATAGCAAGAGCCAAGTATAGCATAATCTTTGCATTTGACAACTGTAGCGTTAATAGGGGCCGCCTCCGACTCCTAGGTATCGGTGATGGCTCCCTCACTGATCGTGATTGCTGTATTTAATTCCTAGAATCTGTTGGCAACCACATATCTCTCTAGTTGCCATTCACCACCCTGTATCAAGCATGAAACATGTTGCCGCCTATTGGCTTCTCTTTGTAATCGGTCTCCAGCCAAGTCTAGGAGGCTAGGATAAGCTATACATGGGTCGAGCCACATATTAGCGCTTTTCCCATCATGAATATATGGCTCCTTTGATAAGAGTTCGATTATGGATAATATTTTTGAATGTGACCGACTCATTATTGTTGAGTTGGTACATCCAGAAATTATCACCCTTGAGGTATTGATTACTCATCCATTCCGACCACAATGACCCTCCTTTCACAAATTTTCAAGCATGCTTCAGACCAGTCACATCCCATAGTGTTCGGAACGACCGCAACCCGACACCTCCCTCCTTATGTGGTCGACAAATACTATTCCATGCTATTGCATGTAGTCCCCTTCGCCAAATAAAATTAGCGCACATGCTTTCAATCTTTTGTATATATAGTATCCCTTGGTAATAGCAAGGCTTGAAGCCAGAAGGATGCAAGTGATGTGATGACTGACAAGACCAGTTCGATATGTCCTCTAAACGACAGGTATTGGACTTGCCATCCTTCTACCCGTCGCTTAGTATAATCGACCAAGTTAGTATAGTCTACATCGCGAGCGTAGTTCACACATAAGGGGATACCAAGGTACCTGATAGGGAGCTCTCCTTTCTCAACGCTCCTTCATGTTGAAATGCTTGTTGAAGTATATAACAATCTTATCCCGGTTGAGATGAAGTCCCGACAACCTACCGAACTCCTCCATAATCTTAGTAACCGTGGACATGCCCTTAATGGTAGGCTTGAGCAGCACCAGAACGTCATCTGCGTAAATGAGGTGGGTAATGTGCGGCTCCACCGATTTATGAAAAGGTTGAATCTGACTCCTGAGAAAGGATATATCCATCATGCTCGTGAAGTATTCCATAATCAATTCAAACAGGTATGGTGAAAGCGGATCCCCTTGCCAAAGACCCCTGCTACTATTAAAGAACCCACATGGTTGTCCGCGAATGAGAACAGAGAAGGACGTTGTAGTGATACATTTTCGGACCATAACAACCCAGGCGTTGTCAAATCCTATGTCTAGCATTAATTTGCAGACAAATTTTCCATTAACTGTGTCATATGCTTTTTGGAGATCAAGCTTCACACAAGCTTTTGCTCCCTCCACTTTGTTGAAGTCACCATGTCACTTTCGTTTTACGTTATACGTATTTCCAGTGCATATGTATGGATTTCAACCCGTATATTATTTACTGTATTTCCGTATTTCTTGACTAGGGTTGACCTTGATGTATTTCCATATATTATTACTTTTATGGCTTGCCTTGATGTATCTTGACTAGGGTTGACCTTGGGTTGGTTTGGTCCAACTTGACTTTCTTTGGATGGCTTGGTTTGGTTTATTTTGATGGTTGGTTCCACATGTTGAACCATCCCCTCTCTTTATAAACCTCCAACTACTTTCTCTCTCTTCCTTTACTCTTCATTACTTCTTCTTCTTCTTCATAACTCTCTCCACCTACCAAGAAATCCTAGGCAAGTGCAACTTGCTTCATAGAGGAACCTAATTCTATTTGTTCTATTGTCTTTCTTACATGATTCTATGATACTTTAGAACTTGGCTTTTTTTAATTTGGTGGATATTTTTTTGTAGATCTAAGTTTGTGCCATTTTCGATTTTCTCGGGTTTTGATCTATCAAACTTACTTGTTTTCAAAAACTAAGTGTTCCATGTTGTAGGGAATTTGATTCTACATAATTTTGACCTTTGAAAAGTTAAATTTTGACTTGTTTTGAGGAAGTTATGGCCAAAGCAAGTTTTGGACATCTTCTATGTTCATCTGTCCTGGTTCTGGCAGGGATGATGAATAGTGCCTGGCCGTATAGTGCCAGTCCGTATAGCTACATAGTGCCTGGCTGCATAGTGTCAGTCCGTATAGCTGCATAGTGCCTGGCCGCATAGTGCCTATTTTAGCTGTTTTTGGTTGTTTTATGCCCTATTTGGCTGAATTGTGGCCATAATTTTTCCTAACTCCGAACATGAAAGTTGTAGATATTTTTCTTGACTTCAAGAATATGTTACTAGCTATTTTATGCAAGTTTCTCTTATTCATGATAATGTAGGGATAGAACACGATAGTGGCCCATCGTGGCGCACTCTTGACAAGCAACCTTGAATAAAATTCTTGATAGTGGTCCGTTGTGACACACTCTTGACATGATAAATAACCTGACTTGATATGATAATCTTGAACACTTTTGCGACATCTACCTGGACTTCCTAAGTAACTCTTGTCTTGACACCGTGGTTGATTCTCTTGGTTGTGCCTGTACAAGCTTCATGTCTCGTCTTGCATCATGCCTAGGACATAGATTCCTGATTACCACGGTCAAGAATTTATACTGAATCTGACTAGGGTAATTACTAAATTGATCAAGTAGTTCATGAAGAGATTTCTCAGCTACAGGCAGTCCCGTTATCTGGGTGCTTTAATTGGACTTGTAGCATGCCGTCGAGTAGGCCACATTTCCAGCACACTGTCATGTGTTGCACCCCCAAGTCACCTAATCCAACTCTTTCAACTTGCAACTGGATAACCTGGATTAAGTCTGTAGGGCTTGTGGCTGTTGGAACATCTCATTGCATCTTGTTAGTAATTAGGCTTGTGATAACCCTAGTTAGTTAAAAGTATCAAGCCGTACTTGTTGCTTGGCCATGATTGATGGATGGAGTCTAGTCTAGTCTTGTCTAGATAGTGCCAGTTCAGGATTACTTTAGCACATTACTGTTATGCTTTACTCTTGTCGATAAATGAGTGGAGACTAAGCTCTGTTCAGGTGAAGGATTACAAACCCGGTCCTTGTTTGGTTTACGGGTTGTAACTTGTTTACCGGAATAGTTCCTTAGTTATCTTATCGTTTATCATCCTGATTTCCTTAACCCATGTCATTCTTTATCAATTATGTCTTTATGTGCTAATATGCTGGTTATAGTTCTTGAGTGTAGCCTCCCTTGTGACAATTGCTCTTTCTGGGGTCTGACCCAGCTGGTTTTGTACGGCTAGATTTCGGAGTAGCTCCCGAGGATTTTCCAGCCTTTCTGCCAGATGGTGAACACTAGAAGAAATCCTGACAATGAGTGGGTTTATTTTGCTCTCCCGCTCTAATTGTAAAATTATTCTTTTGAGGCGTTTAGCCGCCGAGCAAGTGTTAGCTCGTATTGAATACCTTACTTACTGTCTGCCTATGGGCTGTAACATGATTAACAAATCCTAGGGTTGATCATGTATGACTGAAACTCTTGCTAGTTCTCACATTTTGTATGACTACCTTCATGATCATCTGAATATGTAATGTTTGGGACGCCTTACTTTGTATGTCTGATGATCTACTATCTTGTGACATGTACTTACTTGCTTGAGATTGAGACACTAAGCTTGTTCTTGACCATAGGAGACTGATGGCTTGTAAATAAATCCTCTTGTACCTAGATAGCCATGACCATATATTGAAATAGATTACATTTCTATATACGTAGCTGGTTGCGTCTGTCCCCCGCTCTTCAGTATTCTGGTTCTGGGGCATGACACGGTTTAAGTGGTGGCCCATACAGGTATGTAAATCAAGATGTATAGGGTTTTTACCGAATAGATGTCTCAATCAGTACTCGCCCTTGATCTCAACTCGTGTCTCCTATTCTTTCTAAAATCTTGACCTCATCACATGCTTATATCCTCGATCTATCTTGGTCCTTCCTTATTATTTTCCATATCATTTCTTCAGTGGCATTGTTCCTGGTCTGTCGATCAGCCCAGCAGAGCACCTCCAGTGAACCAGCAACAACCTGGGGACCAAGCCTAACACTCAGGGGTAGCCTCCAGAGTTATGCCTTCGGGGGTCAAGAGCCACCGGTTCAGCCAGTCCAGCCTGCATAGCTTGACAATGGGACCTTGGTAGGGCTCATCCGAGAATTGCTTGCATCACAAGACCGTCGGGGCGATGCCCTGCACCAGACAGTACAAGATGCTATGGATAGAGTTGGTTATCGAGGAAACAGTGTAGCCAACAATTTTGCGGCTAAACCCTCCTTTCTTTAACAGAACTGAAGGTGCTATTGCTGCTGATGCATGGCTTCAGGACACATAGGTTATCCCAGAATCAGCTAGGATTCCTGAGGATAACAAGGTGGCCGTTGTGTGCCTGCAATTATTGGACTTAGCCCGTACCTGGTGGACGATGATAGCAGTGGGTTTGGCGACGCCTGTCTTATGGACAATATTCAGTGACAAGTTCCAGACGAAGTATTTTGACGCAGTAGCTTACTATGATCTGCAGACGAGATTCACCAATCTTAAGCAGATGGGAAGGACGGTCGATGGATATGCGGCCGAGTTTTCTAGGCTTAGTCGGTTTACTTCCACCTTGGTGGCAACCGAATTGGACCGAGCCCAGCGATTCCAGTAGGAACTCTACCTAGAGATCATTATATCAGTGGAGTAGTTTGAGCACCAGACGTTTAATGCCGTCTTGCGAGCAGCGAAGAGGCATGAATATACTTCGCAGAGGATTATAGATAGAAGTGGAGGGCGAAAGAGGTCCCATGGATAGATGTTCCAGTCATCAGCACCAGCCCCGACAGTTAGGGCTTTGACTATTGGAGCTCATAGGAGGGCAACCACAGTTTCGTCGGTTCAGCACTCAACACCGATGTACCCTCAGCAACAGAAGCAGAAGCAGTCTTCCGTAATGGGCTGCTCTCATTGTGGGAAGCCAGGACATGTAGTATTAGAGTGTCGTAGAGCACAGAGATTGTGCTTGGCTTGTGGGGGCACCGGACCACAAGATAGGGTCCTGTCCGAATAGAGCCAGTTCATCGTCATTAAACCTAACTAGTCCATCGGTTAGGGGTCCACCACCAGTGTAGCAGCAGTACCAGCCTCCGAGGCTATTGCCGACTCAGGCTCAGCAGTATGCCCAAGCTCAGATTCAAAATAGGCAGAGAGGTCCCCAGCAGAGGGGACCAACACCAAGAGGACAAGGTCAGGCTATAGCTTTGACGGTAGAAGAAGAATTAGCATCAGGTGAGGTGGTGGCAGGTACCATTCTTGTTAACTCTTTTCCAGCATCAGTATTATTTGATTCAGGTGCATCGTATTCATTTATGTCTGTACGATTTGCAACACGGATAGGACTTGATCCCGAGTGATTATCAGTAAGGCTCAATATACTTACTGGTAATGGTCTTATGGGAGTAGATAGAGTCTATTCCTCGTGTCGAATCGTAGTTAGTGGTAGAGAGTTTCCAGCTAGATTGATAGAATTTTCGATGGCCGACTATGATGTGGTCCTAGGAATGGATTGGTTAAAGAATAAGTATGCTAGAATAGACTGTCATATTGACAGAATTATTTTTGGTATTCCAGGTGGACCGAAGTTTTCATTTTTTAGAGGCGAAGTAGAACCTTCTCCAACAATCTTGCGGATGGCAGTAGCAGTAGCAGTTCAGTTTCCCAGAGTAGTAGAAGAGTTTCCTGATGTATTTTTCGAAGATCTTTCAGGCATGCCCCCAGAGAGAGAGAGATATATAGTTCGCCATTGATTTGCTTCCAGGGACGACACCAGTGTTAGAGAGTCTAGAGAATGGCATCTTTAGAGTTAGAGATCTTGTACAAGATGATTGAAGAACACAGAACCAAGGGATTTATTCGTGCTAGTGGATCAGCTTGGGGAGTCCCGATACTTCTTATGAAAAAGAAGGATGGTATGTCAAGATTATGTGTTGATTATCGTACCTTGAACTCTGCAACAATTAAGAACATATATCCTCTACCAAGGATAGATGATTTATTCGATCAACTCAGTGGAGCGGAAATATTCTCAAAGATTAACTTACGGTCAGGGTACCATCAGATCAGAGTTAGGAGCAAAACATCCAGAAGATAGCATTCAGATTAAGATATGGGCATTGGGAGTTCCTTGTTATGCCATTTGGAGTGACCAATGCACTAGCCGTATTCATGGACTCATGAATCGTATCTTCATGTCGTATTTGGATCAGTTTGTGATAGTGTTTATAGACGAAATCTTGGTCTATAGCAATAGTAAAGGGGAGCATGAGCAGTATCTCCAAGTGGTCCTTCAGATTCTCAGAGAGCACCAGTTGTACGCGAAGTTCAGTAAGTACGAGTTTTGGCTTGACCGTATATCGTACTTGGGTCACATCATTACCAGAGGTGGAGTGGAAGTGGACCCCCAGAAGATAGTGGATATAGAGACATGGCCAGTACCCAGTACCATTGCAGAGGTTTGCAGTTTCCTAGGATTGGCTGGCTATTACCGACGATTTGTATCAAACTTCACTCGAATTTTGGCGCCCTTGACTCGGTTGACCCGCATTGATGTGCAGTTTGCTTGGATATCAGAGTATCAGAGTTCATTTGAGAATTTAAAGCGGAGCTAGATGACGGCACCCATTCTCACGCTTCCAGATAGGACTGGAGGATTTTTAGTATATTGTGACGCTTTCGGCAAGGGATTAGGATGTGTCTTGATGCAGCATGGTAAGGTAGTAGCTTATGCATCATGTCAGCTTTGTGATCATGAGAGGAATTATCCAACCCACAACTTGGAGTTAGCAGCGGTAGTTTTCGTACTTAAGCTATGGAGACATTACCTGTATGGAGATCGGGTAGAGATTTTCTCACCCCCAGTTTCC
Organism: Iris pallida; assembly: GCA_029216955.1. NCBI lineage: Eukaryota > Viridiplantae > Streptophyta > Magnoliopsida > Asparagales > Iridaceae > Iris > Iris pallida. The sequence goes on along the minus strand of JANAVB010009198.1, from coordinate 16,540,791 downwards.
AGAAACAGGGATATTTTTGTCATTTTTCACTTTTAAATATTTTTGAAATTATTTATTTATTTGTTGTATTATTTTGGGGTTATTTGAATCGTGTTCGAATTTCAACTCATTCCGACTTGTATCGGGGACCCGGGGTAGTGTTGACCCTAGTGGGCCCACACACTAGTTAGCCATGGCCTACATATTAGTATTTTAGTTAGTGACTAGACTAATTATTTTTGGTTAAGATTAATTTGGATTAGTGGTTTTAGAAATGACTAAACTACCCCCAACTTAGAAGCCCTTCCTTGTATTAACTATTAGATTAGTGTAGGGGGCTTTTTGGCATTTCCTAATAGGACAAAATAGCCTTTATGGCCAGCCACAATAAGGATAGGGTTGAGCCTCCCATTTGTCATTATCCATCTATTTTTCTCTCTCTTATTCTTCCCCAAATTTCTAGAGAGCAAATCCCTATCATTTCTCTACCAAATCAACTCCTTCTTCTACCAAATCTTCTTCTTTTCTCCTCTACTCCATGAAAGGAAGGAGCTAGCCAAGTTTGGAAGGAATCAGAGCTCGTTCGTGTCCTTTTGGAATCTCTACGTGTCGGTGTCGAGTCGGAAGGCTTTTTCCTTTGAATCTCTCTTCTAATCCATCCTAATATGCATATAGGATTATTTTGAACCCGTAGGAATGACCCCCATGGTTGTATCTCCATTTGTGTCCATTTCGTGTCCATTTGGAGGTCATAGGAGTGTCCTTTGTGTTGTGCTTTGTGTCCATGTGGGAAACCCCCAATATTGGACACTTCATGTAGTTGTGATCTATTTAATGAATATTTCCTATTTTAATTTCAGATTTTAGATTCCTATAATATTGCTCTTAATATTTCATATATATATATATATATATATATATATATATATATATATATATATATTTCATGGTTATATAATTTATATTTTCATGTGTGTGTGTATATATGTATATATATATATATTTTCATGTGTGTGTGTATATATATATTTTCATGTGTCTCTCTCTATATATATATATATATGTGAGGGTGTGTATATATATGAGAGATGAGAGAGTGATATAGAGAGGAGAATGGGATGAGAGAGTTTGAGATCGAGAGTTTGAGTTTGAGAGAGTGAAGATTGAGATTGAGATTAGAGAGTGATAGAGAGAAGTGTATGTGAAGTGTTTGAGGAATTGATTGAGAGGGGATGAGTGTTAGATAGAGGGATGTGGAGGAGTGTTAGTGAGTGGTGCTAAGGAGGAGGGGAACACCCAAAACAGTCCCTATATTTCAGCCACATTTCAGCCCTTATATGACCCCATTTACAGCCCATAAAAACCCCCCTTTGGACTGTCCTAACAACCCCTTTTGGCTGTCCCAACAGTCCATAATTGCAGCCCCCAAACTCCCCTTCATTCAGCCCCCATAGCAGCAGTTTTTACTGCTGATTTCAGCATGTTAGGGGGGGGGGGGGCATTCATCCCCCATAGCAGCCCCCAACTGCCTCATTTAGCTGTCCTATTATGCACCCCAAGCACAGCTCCAAACATGTCCACATATCAGTCATGTTAGCCTTCAAAAACCTGTCAAAACAGTCCATTCAAACCACTTGATGGCTGCCCCTTTAACAGTCCAATATCAGTCCATTTTAGCACCCTACATGGCTGTCCTATAACCCCAAAAACCCCACTTTACAGCCCATGAAAAATCCCCTTGGCTGTCCTCAAAAACACTCCTAATATCACCCCTTGTTAGCCTCAACAATAGCTCAAAACATTCCCATATATGGCTGTCCTTGTTGGGCCATGACACCACCATAATAACCACTTCAAATCAGTCCAAAACACTACAAAACAGTCCCCCATTTCAGCCCCCACTTGCCTCACAAATCAGTCCACATATTGGCCTTGTGTGTGAGTGTAGTTGTGAGTTTGAGTGTGTGTATTTGTGAGTTGAGAGTGTGTGTGTGAGAGCCTATTTTGTGTATAGCAAATAGCTAATAAGAAAAACCTATAGAGAAGTCTATGAGGGTGATAAATATGTGAGTGTATCATGAGAGTGAGTGGTGTAGATGAGTGTGGTAGAGAAGAGGGTAAAATTCATGATATAGTTAAGGTAATAGGGTAAATCGATACCCCGTATCCTAACATAGCCTAGATACCGAGGATACCCAAATTTCTTGGTAGGTAAACCTTAGATGGGTTAATATCTAGCTACCCTAAGAAGTCTAGGCTAGTACCATGGGTATTTGCGGGGTTTCCTTGGTATTGGGCAAGGTATCGGGATTTACCTTAGAAGGGTAAATGCTAGTTTTGCCTAGAAATAGGATATTGGTGTTAGAAGTCTAAGATAGAGTTGGAACCCGATTCCTTTGGTTGGTAATGATCAAATAAGGTGCTCATAGACTAGTTTTGACGTCGGTTGACCTTTTTGACCAAAAGTCAACAAAAGTCAACCGAGAGTCAAACTTAGCCTTTAAGCGACCCGATTTGACCGAAACCAAACCAGTATTGACCAGTTGACTGAAAATCAACAGTTAGTCAATATTAGACTAGTTTGACCTAGGATTGACCCAGGGTTGACTCAGTATTGACCAGAGTTGACTTTTTGACCAAAAGTTAACTATAAGTCAACCCTTGACCCCGTTCGACCTAGTTTGACTTAGATTGACTCCCAGTGACCTAGTGTGACCCAGTATGAGCCAGTATGACCTAGTATGACTCAGTTTGACCTAGATTGACCTAGTTTTGACTTAGACTTGCATTCATGGATTATATTAGCTTCCTTTTTCAGTATTTAGTCATGTTTGACTCATAGTATCTTATCTTAGGTCTGTGATCGCTCTGAGCGTCTGTTCACCCTATCAGCTCAGGACCACAGGCGAGTACATTCACTGATAGTTTTCATTGTCTTGATATCTGCTATATCCGATTCAGTCGTAGTGTCTTACTTGATTTCCAGACACGATATTTCACGGACTAGTATATGTCGGATCCTGTCATGAGATGTTGTTCCCGGATTACTTGGTATATTAGTACATGACTCGATTTGTTACTTGTACTTGTATAGACATGGACTTGGGAGTGGGCTGATCACCTGCTCTTAAATCTCGTGTCATGACGTGTTATGACCGGATCTTTTATACTATTCGGGGATGGGGAGTTATTAGTGGTTGTGTGATCAAAATACCCACTTGTTGTTTCACACTTGTACTCGACACTTGTCCATAGCTACTTGTTCACAACTTTCCGTGGTGACCGGCCTTATCTTCACACTTGTTGCTTCATACTTGTTATTTGGTTGTAGCCGGTCAGATGGAAAGCTTGAATATGTTTTCTAAACCGATCACATGACGCACTAATAATTCAAGGCACCTTTTACATTTATTATCTGTGGTGACTAAGTTCTGTTCGGGAGAAGGGTTACAGCCCCAGTCCTTGTTTGGTTAGGGGTTGTAACTCGGCTTTCCGAACAGTTCCCAAGTTGCCCTATTTACATTCATATCGTCGTCCTTTTCAGTACTCACATCATGATATATATTTCCAGTTGATTTTGTCTTGTATTTCATTATACTGTCTCTTATAAAATTTATCAATTCATATGGAACTGCTGTTGGTGTTTGTACTTACTCATTTTCCTGACAGGATACCGCTGACAAATTTTACAGATGATTCAGAGGCTGACTGCCTGACCTACTATGGGGTAGAGTCTGACGGAGTAGACTTAGACTGTGGCTTGTTGGTAGAGCCACTAGATTTTGCTCACCCTGAGTAGTGTAGTGTATCTAGATTTGCCTGGCCTGCGAGCCAGCTAGCACTTTCAGATTTGTAGTACCTATTATATATTTCCTGAGACTCTGGATATTTTGTGTATAGCTCTGACTTGTGGATCTTGGACTCATTTCCTGGTTTATCTATCGTATTTTCCTTTTTCGTGCTATCTACCTTAGTTTGATATATGTGATTGAGACTGTATTGCTATGTCACCTCCATTCAGAGTGTATATACTGTACAGGTACATTTATCTGTTTTAGTCATAGTATTTACAGACCCTATATACAGCGTTCTACCGTCGATACTGCGGCGTAGGCTGGACGTAACCACGTACTCGTGCCCCTCTTCAGGGTGCGGGTCGTGATACATTTTTGTGGTGGCCCATGCAGGTCAGAGTCGTAAATAGTGCGATCTCGTAATGGTGCTCGACTTAGAGTACCAATTACGAGCCTGCGTCTAGGATGTAGGATTAGGGTATGGTAGGAGTTACTCAATCACATTTTAGGAAAAATTTTGATCTTTTGATTACCATGACAACTCTTCTTGCATTTGAATTCAATTGTCCTCCTTTGATATTATCTTATCTTGTGCCATATTGATCTCTTGGGTTCAATTCATCTTCAGGATGACGGTGACTCGTTCACAGGCAGCAGGGCCGAGTACAGTTCCAGAGATGTCAGATTCGGAAGGCCTTCCACCTCCGACTATGGGAGCAGCAGTCGAGAGAGCAGTACCCTCAGTTTCTGCCCTTTAGGTAGGAGTAGCAGTGGCAGTTCCTGGAGGTCTTCCACCTTCAGCAGAGGGAGCTGCAGTTCAGGGAGTTGTCACATCAGTCCCTGCCCTTCAGGCGGGAGCGGCAGCGACGGTTTCAGGAGGTCTTCCACCTCCAGCAGCGAGACCGTCCATGGTCATCCCTAACATTCTTCTACCGCCGCCTCAGCTACCGACAGATACTCAGGGGATGATGGCCCTTCTGCAGCAGATGCTGCAGACACAGAGAGCACAGGCAGAGGCACAGCACCGTCAGGCAGAGATGCTGCGACAGACCATGGAGAGCTCACATCAGCTAGCTATGGCAGCAGTGGAGAGAGGTGCACAGACTACAGTTCAGGGAGCACCATTACAGCAGCAGGGTCAGGGGAGGCCCGGTATGCACCTCCGCTTCAGGAAGATGAACCCGCGGGAGTTCAAGGGTACCGAGGTTATCCTATACGCGGACGATTGGCTAGAGGATGTCCAGCAGAGTCTGGATTGGCAGAGGTCCCAAAAGGTCTGTGGGTGACATCTGCAGCGAGCCAATTCTTCGATATAGCGCTGACTTGGTACCGCACGGATCCGCGTGCGTCAGTAAGGGGATTGTCTTGGGAGGACTTCATGAAACTCTTTAAGGAGAAGTTCTACCGGACGTAGCCGTGTCAGCTTTGGAGGGGCAGTTTGCCAGTTTGGTGTAGGAGAACTCGTCGATGGACGAGTACACAGCAGAGTTCTTTCGCTTGAGCAGGTTTGCACCCAGTTTGGTTCAGGATGAGGGGTGCAAGGCTCGGAAGTTCAAGAGGGGTCTCATTCATGAAGTGCGCACTCGCACATCTGGGCGACGAGACGCGACCTTCGAGCAAATCCTTATGGAGGCTCAGATTGCAGAGGAGGACTTCGGCCTCAGGCCGATGAGGAGCAGCGACGCTCTTGGAGCTAGTTCGAGTACAGGGCCAGCGAAGCACCCACACTTCCAACAGAGGCAGTTTCAGCAGCAGCAGCCTCAGTTGCAGTTCCAGCAGGCACCGGCGCGTGCCCAGCAGAACCAGGGACAGGGCCAGAGGCAGGCCATCCAGTGTGCCTTCTGCAAGAAGATGGGGCACACCGGGGAGGTCTGTAGATTGAGGCTGGGAGTTTGTCTGTTATGTGGAGCTCCAGATCACCAGATGAGGGACTGTACTGCCCGTACAGCCGGACAGGCAGGCCAGAATAGAGTACGGCAGGCTAGAGACGGCCAGCAGGGGCATGCGTTCGCCATGGCAGTTGAGCCCACTCTGGCAGTAGCAGAGCATATAGCAGGTTCCAATCTTTCGGATCTCCTTTCCGCAATTACCTTCGTAAACTGTCTTGAAATTTGATTCTATCTGTTCCTTGATCGTTTGATAAAATTGTACTTGTGATGTGAATTCCTTTTGAGATAAGTCATATAGGCTAGGTCGCCTCGATAATGAGATTTTAGAATCCTCTAGGGTCATGCTAGCAGGCAGAGTGAGGACATATAGTCGGACTATGGACGTATTTCTCGGGTGTGAGAATTTAAGGTTTTCGCTGCCAAGCTAGCGGCAATGCGAAAATTTTAAATACCATAATTCTAGAGGTATGTACCGTAGTTGAGGACTCTGTGATTAGCGTAGCCTTGCTCACTGGCATGACGGAGATTCTGAGTATCATGATTTTTGGACAGACGCATACGATTATCAAATTGCATGAATTTTCTGTGTTTGCTTTGTTTTAAGTTTTTGGATAAATTTTTTTTAAGGTGGATAGACTTATATTTGAGAGTAATTTTAAATTTTATAAATTTAGTCATTTAATTCCTGTTTTGATTTTTGAGATTTTAATTATTTTAAATTTTTAGCCATGGCTTGTGAATTTGAGATTTTACTATTGTTTGGTTTTAATTTCGAGGACGAAATTTTTTAAGGTGGATAGATTTTACACCCCCAGTTTCCAGAAATAGGGATATTTTTGTCATTTTTCACTTTTAAATATTTTTGAAATTATTTATTTATTTGTTGTATTATTTTGGGGTTATTTGAATCGGGTTCGAATTTCAACTCATTCCGACTTGTATCGGGGACCCGGGGTAGTGTTGACCCTAGTGGGCCTACACACTAGTTAGCCATGGCCCACATATTAGTATTTTAGTTAGCGACTAGACTAATTATTTTTGGTTAAGATTAATTTGGATTAGTGGTTTTAGAAATGACTAAACTACCCCCAACTTAGAAGCCCTTCCTTGTATTAACTATTAGATTAGTGTAGGGGGCTTTTTGGCATTTCCTAATAGGACAAAATAGCCTTTATGGCCAGCCACAATAAGGATAGGGTTGAGCCTCCCATTTGTCATTATCCATCTATTTTTCTCTCTCTTGTTCTTCCCCAAATTTCTAGAGAGCAAATCCCTATCATTTCTCCACAAAATCAACTCCTTCTTCTACCAAATCTTCTTCTTTTCTCCTCTACTCCATGAAAGGAAGGAGCTAGCCAAGTTTGGGAGGAATCGGAGCTCGTTCGTGTCCTTTTGGAATCTCTACGTGTCGGTGTCGAGTCGGAAGGCTTTTTCCTTTGAATCTCTCTCCCGGAAGGTATAATCTCTCTTCTAATCCATCCTAACATGCATATAAGATTATTTTGAACCCGTAGGAATGACCCCCATGGGTGTATCTCCATTTGTGTCCATTTCGTGTCCATTTGGAGGTCATAGGAGTGTCCTTTGTGTTATGCTTTGTGTCCATGTGGGAAACCCCCAATATTGGACACTTCATGTAGTTGTGATCTATTTAATGAATATTTCCTATTTTAATTTCAGATTTTAGATTCCTATAATATTGCTCTTAATGTTTCATATATATATATATATATATATATATATATATATATATATATATATATATATATATATATATATATATATATATATATATATATATATAAATATTTCATGGTTATATAATTTATATTTTCATGTGTGTGTGTATATATGTATATATATATTTTTTCATGTGTGTGTGTATATATATTTTCATGTGTCTCTATATATATATATATATGTGAGGGTGTGTATATATATGAGAGGTGAGAGAGTGATATAGAGAGGAGAATGGGATGAGAGAGTTTGAGATCGAGAGTTTGAGTTTGAGAGAGTGAAGATTGAGATTGAGATTAGAGAGATAGAGAGAAGTGTATGTGAAGTGTTTGAGGAATTGATTGAGAGGGGATGAGTGTTAGATAGAGGGATGTGGAGGAGTATTAGTGAGTGGTGCTAAGGAGGAGGGGAACACCCAAAACAGTCCCTATATTTCAGCCACATTCCAGCCCTTATATGACCCCATTTACAGCCCATAAAAACCCCCCTTTGGACTGTCCTAACAACCCCTTTTGGCTGTCCCAACAGTCCATAATTGCAGCCCCCAAACTCCCCTTCATTCAGCCCCCATAGCAGCAGTTTTTACTGCTGATTTCAGCATGTTAGGGGGGGGGGGGCATTCATCCCCCATAGCAGCCCCCAACTGCCTCATTTAGCTGTCCTAATATGCACCCCAAGCACAGCTCCAAACATGTCCACATATCAGTCATGTTAGCCTTCAAAAACCTGTCAAAACAGTCCATTCAAACCACTTGATGGCTGCCCCTTTAACAGTCCAATATCAGTCCATTTTAGCACCCTACATGGCTGTCCTATAACCCCAAAAACCCCACTTTACAGCCCATGAAAAACCCCCTTGGCTGTCCTCAAAAACACTCCTAATATCACCCTTTGTTAGCCTCAACAATAGCTCAAAACATTCCCATAAATGGCTGTCCTTGTTGGGCCATAACACCACCATAATAACCACTTCAAATCAGTCCAAAACACTACAAAACAGTCCCCCATTTCAGCCCCAACTTGCCTCACAAATCAGTCCACATATTGGCCTTGTGTGTGAGTGTAGTTGTGAGTTTGAGTGTGTGTATTTGTGAGTTGAGAGTGTGTGCGTGAGAGCCTATTTTGTGTATAGCAAATAGCTAATAGGAAAAACCTATAGAGAAGTCTATGAGAGTGATAAATATGTGAGTGTATCATGAGAGTGAGTGGTGTAGATGAGTGTGGTAGAGAAGAGGGTAAAATTCATGATATAGTTAAGGTAATAGGGTAAATCGATACCCCGTATCCTAACATAGCCTAGATACCTAGGATACCCAAATTTCTTGGTAGGTAAACCTTAGATGGGTTGATATCTAGCTACCCTAAGAAGTCTAGGCTAGTACCATGGGTATTTGCGGGGTTTCCTTGGTATTGGACAAGGTATCAGAATTTACCTTAGAAGGGTAAATGCTAGTTTTGCCTAGAAATAGGATATTAGTGTTAGAAGTCTAAGATAGAGTTGGAACCCGATTCCCTTGGTTGGTAATGATCAAATAAGGTGCTCATAGACTAGTTTTGACGTCGGTTGACCTTTTTGACCAAAAGTCAACAAAAGTCAACCAAGAGTCAAACTTAGCCTTTAAGCGACCCGATTTGACCGAAACCAAACCAGTGTTGACCAGTTGACTGAAAATCAATTGTTAGTCAACATTAGACTAGTTTGACCTAGGGTTAACCCAGGGTTGACTCAGTATTGACCAGAGTTGACCAGAGTTGACTTTTTGACCAAAAGTCAACTGTAAGTTAACCCTTGACCCCGTTCGACCTAGTTTGACTTGGATTGACTCCCAGTGACCTAGTGTGACCCAGTATGAGCCAGTATGACCTAGTATGACTCAGTTTGACCTAGATTGACCTAGTTTTGACTTAGACTTGCATTCATGGATTATATTTGCTTCCTTTTTCAGTATTTAGTCATGTTTGACTCATAGTATCTTATCTTAGGTCTGTGATCGCTCTGAGCGTCTGTTCACCCTATCAGCTCAGGTCCACAGGCGAGTACATTCACTGATAGTTTTCATTGTCATGATATCTGCTATATCCGATTCAGTCGTAGTGTCTTACTTGATTTCCAGACACGATATTTCACGGACTAGTATATGTCGGATCCTGTCATGAGATGTTGTTCCCGGATTACTTGGTATATTAGTACATGACTCGATTTGTTACTTGTACTTGTATAGACATGGACTTGGGAGTGGGCTGATCACCTGCTCTTAAATCTCGTGTCATGACGTGTTATGACCGGATCTTTTATACTATTCGGGGATGGGGAGTTATTAGTGGTTGTGTGATCAAAATACCTACTTGTTGTTTCACACTTATACTCGACACTTGTCCATAGCTACTTGTTCACAACTTTCCATGGTGACCGGCCTTATCTTCACACTTGTTATTTGGTTGTAGCCGGTCAGATGGAAAGCTTGAATATGTTTCCTAAACCGATCACATGACGTACTAATAATTCAAGGCATCTTTTACATTTATTATCTGTGGTGACTAAGTTCTGTTCGGGAGAAGGGTTACAGCCCCAGTTCTTGTATTTCATTACACTGTCTCTTATAGAATTTATCAATTCATATGGAACTGCTGTTGGTGTTTGTACTTGCTTATTTTTCTGACAGGATACCGTTGACAAATTTTACAGATGATTCAGAGGCTGACTGCCCGACCTACTATAGGGTAGAGTCTGACGGAGTAGACTTAGACTGTGGCTTGTTGGTAGAGCCACTAGATTTTGCTCACCCTGAGTAGTGTAGTGTAGCTAGATTTGCCTGGCCTGCGAGCCAGCTAGCACTTTCAGATTTGTAGTACCTATTATATATTTCCTGAGACTCTGGATATTTTGTGTATAGCTCTGACTTGTGGATCTTGGACTCATTTCCTGGTTTATCTATCGTATTTTTCTTTTCCGTGCTATCTACCTTAGTTTGATATATGTGATTGAGACTGTATTGCTATGTCACCTCCATTCGGAGTGTATATACTGTACAGGTACATTTATCTGTTTTAGTCATAGTATTTACAGACCCTATATACAGCGTTCTACCGCCGATACTGCGGCGTAGGCTGGACGTAACCACGTACTCGTGCCCCTCTTCAGGGTACGGATCGGGACAGATTTTCACCGACCACAAGAGTTTTAAGTATGTGTTTATCCAGAAGGATCTCAACATGCGTCAGAGAAGATGGCTAGAGCTACTTTTGGATTATGACATCAACCTGCAGTATCATCCCGGAAAGGCCAACGTAGTAGCAGATGCATTGAGCAGAAGAGCTGGAGTTTATTTCCTAACAACACAACCAGAGTTATTAGCAGACCTTCAGAAGATGGGATAGAGATAGTTCTTCCTACCAATGTGGCATTGATGGCCAGTATGCAAGTTCAGTCCAGCATTGTTGAGAAGATCAAGATGGCGCAATCAGCAAATTCCAAGCTACAACGACTCATGGTAGAATGTGAAATAGGACGAAGACCCGAGTTACGCATTCATGATAATGGTACACTCCGTCATGGAAGGCATCTTTGTGTACGGCAGTGGGGATATCAGATAGGAGATTATGGCAGAGGCTCACAGTTCTCAGTATTCAATTCATCATGATGGCATGAAGATATACCGAGACATCCATCAGTATTTCTGGTAGAATAGCATGAAGAGGGAGATAGCCCAGTTTTTCTTCCGATGTTTAGTTTGCCAACAAGTTAAAGCTGAACATCAGAGACCAGCTGGACTTCTTTAACCGTTATCGATCCCAGAGTGGAAGTGGAAGCATATAACCATAGACTTTATAACTGTGTTATCTAAATCCCTGGATGGCAAGGATGCTATATGGGTTATCGTTGATCGTCTCACGAAGGTAGCTCATTTTATTCCCTTCAGAATTGGTCAATCGACGGATCAGCTGGCAGAGATGAACCTCAGGCAGTTTGTCAGATTACATGGAGTGCCAATTAGTATCATATCAGACAGAGATTCAAGATTTACATCACAATTTTGACGGAGTCTTCAAGAGAGTTTGGGGACTCGTCTCAAGTTCAATTTAGCTTATCATCCACAGAAAGTTGGTCAGTCGGAGCGCACGATCCAGACTCTTTAATATATGTTGCGGTCTTGTATGCTTGACTTTAGTGGTTCATGGGAAGATCACCTGCATCTAGTAGAGTTCTTCTATAATAATAGATTCCAGGCCAGTATCCAGATGGCACCCTTTGAGGCATTGTACGGTAGAAAGTGCAGATCCCCGTTAGCATGGGACGATGTCGGCGAGAGATAGATGATTGGTCCAGAGATGGTTACGTAGACTATCGAGGTGGTCACACAAGTCAGAGATCATCTTCGAGTTGCGTAAGATCGCTTGCGCCATTGGGCCGATTCTCATCGACGTCCTCTTGAGTTTTTTATCAGCGACCACGTATTCCTTAGGATCTCGCCTGCCCGTGGTGTCATTCGATTCAGCGTACGGAAAAAGCTTAGTCCTAGGTATATAGGGCAGTTTGACATTCTCGAGCGAGTAGATGATGTGTCATATCGTCTAGCTCTTCTGCCGTCATTACGTGAGGTACATGACGTATTCCATGTTTCCTAATTGCGACGGTATATACCACATCTGATCCATATCTTTGATCATTCGGAATTCGTTGTTGGTACCAATCTTTCGTATGAGGAAAGGCCAGTGTCAATATTGGACCGAAGATAGAAGGTACTCAAGAACATGACTATTAGTTTTGTCCGTGTTGTCTGGGGTCACCACTCTTTGGGTGAGTTAACGTGGGAGCGTGAGGATGATATCCGCTCACGATATTCACACCTGTTTGACTCATAAGGTATAATGTCTTCCTTATGCCTTATGCTCCTAATTCCTTACTTGCATGAATGATTGCTTGATTGATTGGTAGTCGTAGCTTACTTATGATTAATATAGCCTGCCCCGATATCTCTAGCCTCTTGATTAAATTCTAAGGACAAAATTCTTTTAAGGTGGGTAGATTTGTCACTTCCGTTTTTCGTTATACGTATTTCCAGTGTACATGTACGGATTTTGACCCGTATATTATTTACTGTATTTTCGTATTTCTTTATGGCTTGCCTTGATGTATCTTGACTAGGGTTGACCTTGGGTTAGTTTGGTCCAACTTGACTTGCTTTGGATGGCTTAGTTTGGTTTATTTTGATGGTTGGTTCCACATGTTGAACCATCCCCTCTCTTTATAAACCCCCAACTACTTTCTCTCTCTACCTTTACTCTTAATTACTTCTTCTTCCTCATAACTCTCTCCACCTACCAAGAAACCCTGCGCAAGTGCAACTTGCTTCATAGAGGAACCTAATTCTATTTGTACCATTGTCTTTCTTACATGATTCTATGACAATTTAGAACTTGACATTTTTCAATTTGGTGGATATTTTCTTGTAGATCTATATTTATGATATTTTTGGTTTTTTTGGATTTTGATCTATCAAACTTATTTGTTTTCAAAAACTAAGTGTTCCATGTGGTAGAGAATTTGATTCTACACAATTTTGACCTTTAAAAAGTTAGATTTTGACTTGTTTTGAGGAAGTTATGGCCAAAGCAAGTTTTGGATATCTTCTATGTTCATCTGTCCTGGTTCTGGCAGGGACGATAAATAGTGCCTGACCGCATAGTGGCAGTCTGCATAGTTGCATAGTGCCTGGCCGCATAGTGCCAGTCCGTATAGTTGCATAGTATCTGGCCGCGTAGTACATATTTTGGCTGTTTTATGTCCTATTTGGCTGAATTGTGGCTAGAATTTCACCCAACTCCCAACATAAAAGTTGTAGATCTTTTTCTTGGATTTAAGAATATGTTACTAGCTATTTTATGCAAGTTTCTCACATTCATGATAATGTAGGGATAGAACACGGTAGTGGCCCGTCGTGGTGCACTCTTGACAAGCAACCTTGACATGAAATTCTTGATAGTGGTCCATTGTGACGTACTCTTAACATGATAAGTAACCTGACATGACATGATAATCTTGAACGCTGTTGCGACAGCTACCTGGACTTTCTAAGTTACTCTTGTCTTGACATCGTGGTTGATTCTCTTGGTTGTGACCGTACAAGCTACATGTCTCGTCTTGCATTATGCCTAGGACATGGATTCCTGATTACCACGGTCAGGTATTCATACTAAATCTGACAAGGATAATGACTAGATTTATTAAGTAGTTCATGAAGAGATTTCTCAGCTACAGGCAGTCCCGTTATCTGGGCGCTTTAATTGTACTTATAGCCTGCCGTCGAGTAGGGCACATTTCCAGCACACTGTCATGTGTTGCACTCCCAAGTCACCTAATCTAACTCTCTCAACTTGCAACTGGATAACCTAGATTAAGTCTGCAGGGCTTGTGGCTGTTGGAACATCTTATTGCATCTTGTTAGTAATTAGGCTTATGATAACCCTAGTTAGTTAAAAGTATCAAGCCGTACTTGTTGCTTGGCCGTAATTGATGGATGGAGTCTAGTCTAGTCTTGTCTAGACAGTGCCAGTTCAGGATTACTTTAGCACATTACTGTTATGCTTTACTCTTGTCGATAAATGAGTGGAGACTAAGCTCTGTTCAGGTGAAGGGTTACAATCCCGGTCCTTATTTGGTTTACGGGTTATAACTTGGTTACCAGAATAGTTCCTTAGTTATCCTATCGTTTATCATCCTGATTTTCTTAACCCATGTCTTTCATTATCAATTATGTCTTTATGTGCTAATATGCTGGTTTTAGTTCTTGAGTGAAGCCTTCCTTGTGGCACTTGCTCTTTCTGGGGTCTGACCCAGCTGGTTTTGTATGGCCAGATTTCGGAGTAGCTTCCGAGGATCTCCCAGCCTTCCTGTCAGATGGTGAACACTAGAAGAAATCCTGACAACGAGTGGGTTTATTTTGCTCTCCCGCTCTAATTGTAAAATTATTCTTTTGAGGCGTTTAGCCGTCGAGCAAGTGTTAGCTCGTGTTGAATACCTTACTTACTGTCTGCCTACGGGCTGTATCTGTTAGAGTTATATACTAAAAGCATCACTTTTGTAGTAACCTTATTTCATTAAATTTTGAATGAAAATCATATGGACAAATATTTGGAAAGGTTGTAGTGTATAAATAGTTCAGAACCTAGATGGACTTGGACAATCTATTGGAAAGATTGTAGTGTAATCTGGTATTAGTCTATCTTGACTATAGATTTACACTAGTACACTTTGTGTGTATTGAACAGGACCACTTGAGGTTGTTCTCTTTGTACTGACTACATAAGAGAACAAACACCTCTGTTATTATGGATGCTTTTGCTCTTAATCCGTATATAATAACAGACATGTATATGCAGTATACATTACTTTGACTCATGAAAGAGTGAGATTCATTATGGACCAACAACCTCTATGAATTGGGTAATAACATTATATGTATGATGGGCTGTTGATTATAAATGGAATCCATGTCCCGATATATCGAGTTGATGATGTCCACTTAAGGAGCTCATAAGGATTGTCATGTAAATCCTGCAGGTGGATTATATCCGACATGACAAATAAAGTTGAGCGGTACTACTTAAGGATAAAAGATGTCGAATCAATATAGTTATCAGTAACTTAATTAGATCGACGGACATACGATATCTTAACATGGAGAGCCAAACGAGCATATAATAAAAGAAGCCCATAAATATAATTTGGGATTAGGGAGGTAGTGCAACAACAGCTTATTAGTGGACCGAGCTATTGTTAATGGGCCTGGATTGTGTGTTCCGGCTGAACACGGGATATCCAGATCTGTTAGGAGGCCTAACCCTAATTTCTCCTCATGGTCCCTGCCGTATCCTATATATATCCTCTATTCTCTGGCCGTCATATTACTGATTGTATATCCAAAGCTTTCTCTAAATTCGTGATTTACGTAAGAAAAGAAAGAGAGGGCTGCCAAAGAGAAGAAAAGGTTGGAAGATCGTCGCCCACACGACGTCCAACTTGAGGAAGAAATACGTGCAGAAGATCTTGGGGTCGTCCGCTTGAGATTGCCAGGAATTATTTGTCTTTTTTCCGTCGCAGGAATTACTTGTCTTCTTCATCTGAATATGTACTGTTTGGGATGCCTTACTTTGTATGTCTGATGATCTACTATCTTGTGACATGTATTTACTTGCTTGAGATTGAGACACTAGGCTTGTTCTTGACCATAAGAGACTGATGGCTTGTAAATAAACTCTCATGTATCTAGACAGCCGTGACCGTATGTCAAAGTGGATTATACTTCTATATATGTAGCTGGCTGCGTCTGTCCCCCGCTCTCCAGTTTCTGGTTCTGGGGCGTGATATACAAACCAACTCGTGAGCTAACATGCTGTGTTCAGGGACAGATCTTCCTTTTATAAATGCTGTTTGGTTCGGAAAAACCATGAGTTGTATAATTTTACCCATTCTTCTACACATGAGATACATAATTATTTTATACAAATAACTAAAACAACTTATCGGACAAAAATCTGATAGTGACACAGCCCCTCCACCTTTGGGACCAAGGTGAGGAACGTGTGATTGAGTTCTTTCAATAATTTGCCATGGATGAAGAAGTCGTGTACCACCGTAAGAACTTGAGCTTTGATTTGATCCTAAAGAATTTTATAGAACTTATTGTTTGTAAAAACAAAAGTTGATCTTTATTTCAACAAACTTTGTAAGAAGATTACAAGAATTCTAGAAAAGTACAACTATAGGAATCCGATCTGAATGACGATCGCTTTATCCCTTGGACGATGTGAACTTTGAAGACGGTAGCCTCTGAAGATTGCAGCAGCACTTTGGCAAGAACTCCTGATCTCTGGTGATGATCTCTGATCTCTGTGTATATATGTATGATCCTCTCTAGGAAGGACTTGAAACTCTATTTATAGAGTTCTGAAAATTACTACTTTTTAGTTATTCTGGACTGCGCAAGCTAGATTGCGCTGCATTGGACCGCGCAGACATCAGACTGCGCTGGCAGTTATTTGATCGTGGGCCAACTGTATTGGACACATGGTATTATTTGATTGAAATACGCATGATCGTGTACAGACGGTTACCATGTAATGAGTCATTGATAGCATGAAGGCCACGTGTACTTTGTCAGTTGTATTGATAGAGTGCGCCACCTGAATTGTGCTGGCTTCGGATTGCGCTGGGATAGACCGCGCTGGGATGGATTGCGCTGCAGGCAGATTGCGCTGTATGTACAGCTGTCCTCGAGCGCTGTGCTGCACAATAAACGAACAGTTTCTTCGTTCTCCGTGCTGTCAATTGTCAGAAGATCTGATTTTCTGTAAGGTAATGATGACGAGGCCACGTCAGCTCGCGCACTTGGATGAGTGCGCAGTTCAGCCTACGCAATCGAATTGTTGCACAATCTGTCTTCTGTGCAGTTTACTTGAGGAATGTATAATTTGATTTTTATGACTTTATTGATGGGTGAAACTTGATTTTTAGGACCTACAAGACCCCCTTCAAAGTTTTCGAAGTTTGAAGATAGTCAAAGCTTCGAAATACTTTGAATTTTGATTTTAAAATCAAGTTGCGCATATGATGACCTGTCTGCGCAATCGGAGGAATTAGCCCCTGTTTATTCGACGCAATCTGAGGAATTGTTTATTTTGGAAAACTATAAATAGTTCTCAGTTCTCTCTCTTCCATTCTTTACTTGCTTTCAAACTTTCGAAAGAGAAAACTTTCCGAGCTTTTCTGACTCTTCTTCTTCTTCCCGTCGATCTCAATGGCTCCAAAGCGCTCCGCCGCCGAGAAAGGCAAGGCCCCCGTCGAGTCCTCAACTCGTGCCGCGCCGTGCCCTTCTCGTCATGAAGTTGCTCATCCAGCACTACAAGGTAGTAAACCCGATCGAAAGACCCTTTTTTTAGGGTTCTTTAACACTGTTGATCCTTCGAACCTGTCTCTTTTTAGAGATTTGGTCATACTGCGCCGCCCTGTTTAGGGTTTCGGTTGCACAAACCCAATAGTTTTTATTTTTATGAAGACCATTTTCTTGTGCAATCGGTTAGAACGTGCTAGCAAAAGTCAGCGCAGTCTGCTGATTTGTGCAAGGCTGTCCAGCGCAAACTGATGCTTTGTGCAAGTTATTCAGCGCAATCTGATGGCTTGCGCAAGTGGATGAGTTGGCGCCACTGGATAGTTTGCGCATAGAAGCTATTGTTGCACAATCTGATGCTTGCGCAATCTGATGCTTGCATAATATGCTGACAAAATCTTTGATTTTACTTGTACTGAATTCTGTTTTTTTCTGTTTGATGCAGTTAACATCAGAGAGGACCCTGAGTATAAAATATTTGCAGGGTCCCTTGCTGAGCCAAAATTTAAAGAAGATTTGTCCCATGTGCTCTTTCCACAATATGCTCTGTCATCCTTCCGCCAAGCTATCTTGGTAGCTCAGGACAATGAGACTTTGTTAAGTCTGATAAATGAACAGCCCCTGCAGTCTGTTGACGCCATTACCCATAAGAAACCCATGTTCTTATTTGGCGATGCCATCGACAAGAGTTCTCAGCCAAGACCCCGTGTAACTCCACCTTCCATGTTTCTTTAAATTTTGTTTTCTTAAAAGTTTTCTAAAGAGAATAACAAGTTTTTCTCTTCTCTTAAAACTGATTATGATTTATAATTAGCTTATAGTTAATTGCTGAATTATTTTGGAGGGAAGTTTGGGAGAGGGGAATTTGAATTTTAAGTTATTGTTGTAACAACCAAGAGTGGACCCCACTCTTATAACAAATCCTAACTGAATTCTCCTTCTCATTGCAAATCTGAAAAGGAGGGGGGGCTCTTTGCATGTTTGCCTTTTAGCGGGAGGGCCTAAGTGCAAATATGCACTGGCTACTTATACCAGTGAGGAGAGAGGAACCCCATTCTCTCCGTCCTCTCCCCGACTCTTCGTTTCTCGAACATTCTGTTCGATCCTCTTCTCCGTTCCCTCGAGCTCCTTCCTAGAGCTCGACCCCCTTTCTTCTCGGCGACTTCCTCGATGGCGCTGGTGGTGGCTTCGGCGATGGTGGCTTTAACGGCGGCGACCCTGGAAGCTTGGCAGTAACTCGAGCTCGGTGTCTCTTCGTCTTCTTCTCGGCACGGGTTCCTTTCTCTTCGCGTGCTGTTGCTTCGTCTTCTTCCTGTCTTCTTCCTCGACGAGCTTTGGGCTTCGACTTCCAGAGGGTAAACCCTAACCCTAACCCTAATCTCTACTGTTGGTCAGATCTATGGCAGATCTATGGCCTAGACTCTGAGATCCTTTGATCGGTGACGAGATCTAGGGTTTAGCTAGGTTTGTGTGAGATCAATGATGTTCTCTTCCCTTCGAACAGTTCTAACTGTTCAGATCCGATGGATCTAGGGTTTCTGTGGTCCGATTTTGTAGATCGACCCTTGCATGCGGTTATTTTGGGTTGCATGTGAGATCTATGATGTTTTTAGTTGATTCTTCGGGATCGAGTTGATCTGTGGCTATGATGATCTTTTCTGTGGTTGTGATGGTGTTTCTGTGGAGGATCCAGTGGATCTATTTCTTTTGCTTGCATGCTGTCGGTTGGCCTAGGCCTAACAAACCCAGTGGTGACTCTAGGGTTGCTCGGTTCGTTAGGTCAGGGATGGGTTTGTTTTTGGAATGTTTTCCTTATCCATATTCTGTGTGGATTTTTGGATAAGATCTGATGTTCTGAATCCTTTCTTTTTAGACTGAGATCTTGTGTCTAACACTCTCGTGTCTGACACTGCATGCATGCCATAATTTTGGATATGATGATTGGTTCCATTTTGCTGAACTGAGATCTCATAGTCAGACACTCTCGTGTCCGACACTGCATGCATATTATATATATATTTTTTGATGACTTCTTCTTTCTCCTTTCGGTTATTTGTTGTTGGGGATTTTCTGGCTGTTGGACCTCTGTCCCGACTGGACTGTGGGCTGTACCTACCTGTTCGTATCCGATATTCGTGTCGGATACGAAGTGGCGTGGACTCGTGGCTAGAACTTTGATGGACCTTGCTGTAGCCGTGTCCTCTTTCCCGTGTCCGATGTGCGTGTCGGACACCAAGGAGATGATGTGACTTATGACCCTGACGCGACTGGCCTTGGATTGTGGGCCTGACCGGCGGTAGATTTTGGCAGTTTGTGGCTATTAATTATTGTTGGGCTTTTCAGTTGGGCTTGCTATATGGGCTTGTATATTCTATTACTGGGCTTGTATGTTAATTGGGCCATGTTGGGCCGAGCTTATATGTTGTAATAGTTAATAGTTGGGCTGGTTAGATAGTCGGGTCTGAACTGATCCTTGGTATTGAGTTGGACCGGGTGGCAGACCGTTGGGTAAGTGGGCCGAGTGGTTGTGGGCCGGCCATTGAACTTTGCCTTTGGGCAGGACTGTCTGTAGATTATTCTTGTAATACTTTTATTTCAAATAAATAATAAATGTTATTTTCCCATTTATTGTGAGTTGATGGAAACATCCTCTTAGAACCAACTTATTAACTAAAACAATTAGTTAACTTTTCCTTAATTACTACTGATTAGTAATAAATAATATCTTTACTTAAATAACTTTTTTTTAATAATAAACCAAGTTTATAAAACAAACCACTTTTATATATATAAAAAGTGGCAATGCTAACTCTATATATATAATGAGTTTTTGAATTATAAACTTATAGAAACTCTTAGTGTTAAACACGTAAAACCAAGGGTTGTGTTTAGCATTTGATTTTCCCAAGAGAACAAGAAGTTAGTAGTTAAACCTAGTGTAATGTAACTTGTGAACCTCCAAATAAGACTAACTTATTTGGGAAGAATCAAGATAAAGATTTAGTTCTTAACTTTAAAGCAACTAGCATAGTTTATTAACCAACTTGTACATCACTATTGTTAACAGGAGAACATCCAGCTAGATTGCCTACTATATTGCTGGAGCAAGGCAAGTACACTCTATGGTTTTGTACTTTACATTATCTTTCCTGTACTTCCTTGAGTGACACAATTGCAACACGACATGTTCTTTCTGGTACTCTTGTTCTCTTGTGCTTATTACTTGTATCTGGGGAGGGGAAATATACTATCTATGTGACCAATCCCAAGTAACAACTCAGGTGTGTTTTAGCTTAGACCCCGCATCGTGCACGCGGGTCCTAAGTCACCATTCATGTGCTTTCAGGTGCTTTCAGGTTCTTACCCTAGCCGGTCACATATTTAGTTATATTTCAAATGCATTACACATATGTTCAGGAGATTTCCTTGTACTTATTTCCTGTAGTTCCATGATATCATGTTCTTTCAGGTGCTTACATATCATGTTCTTACATTCATGTTCTTTCATGTACTTTACCCTGTTCTTCATGTGCATATTCACTTGTATTTTCCTGTACTTTCCATGTTCCCTTGTACTTCATTTCATGATGTCTTGTTCATTACCTAGAATTGTACTTGCTCCGCTCCTGACTGGATATGTTATGATAGGTGAGATGGAGGCTTTGTGTGACACATACTATGGACAGGATACTGTCTTCCCTGAGCCAGCTGGAGCTGCTTGTGACCTAGAGGCTGCAGAGGCCTAGTACTGCATTTAGTTTCCATTTATCTTTCCATGTTTTGAGACTAGCAGACTCTTATAGTTGAATTGTAATAAATTCAGATATTGCATCTCTTTTCTGGTTGGGACACATTATATAGTTGCTGTGATTCTATACTTTCATGATTATCTGGTTAGTTTCCCTAGCTTGGTACAGCTTACTTCATTGTGTCTAACAATGAAGGCTGGGCGTGTCCGACTCGTATCCGATTATTCGGGAGCGGGTCGTGACATGTTTTTAGTGGTGGCCCATGTAGGTCCATCCTAATGGTACCTAGGACTTAGCGTACTATTGGGGGACTTGATTTACACTAGGGAAACTTGATCACAGCATAGGAAAATCGGGAAATAAGGGTATATCAGGTATATCAGGTGTATCAGGTATTTTGATATTCTATAAACACTTGTTGTATGTAGGTCTAGGTTATTTTAACAGTTTTCTGTTTTGCAGATAGTTCAAAAGCATGCAACACCAGAACTGTCAATTCACCTGCACTTGACGTTTTCGCGCTTCCACTACCTTCTATCACCCTACTATCCCCATGGGTAGTACGTAGTTGACAGAGATGTCTGAAGAGTCCCTTGACAACCAGAGGAAGCAGGCCACCCTTTCCAAGTCAGACTTGTGGATACACTCTCCGAGCCAGGAAGGACTTCTGATTTCCAGACGCTCAGACACTTGGACTTTTTCGACACCGAGCGCATATCTTGCACCAGAGAGCCGATCGAGAACCTGAAGCCGCCACTGAAGATCATCTCAGCATGTGAGGATCCGACTTCTATGAAGATTAGAGCCACCAGCCTGGAGATTCAGAATGTAGCGCAGACAATGGAATGAGACGGAAAGCTGAAGCACATGAGGGACATGAAGACTTATGACGAAGGCAATAACTAGCTTGGATCCGCAAAACATCGTAACACTCAGTCGGCGTTTCTTCGATCGCACCACCAGTCGCATCATCAGGAGCAGATCTCAGCAGCCAGCACGCCAGCAGTCATATATTCCTACCAGAGCCCTGCACTTCAGCCTCAGCGGGAGATCCAGATTCAGATCCAGCCGACGATCATTTACAATTACTGCCACCTCTCGGGATGCCACTATGAAGAGTGCCGCAAAAGATAGAGTCTATGCTTGTTCTACGGATCGACTGCCCACCAAATCATGGATTGCTGAAGAACGTTGATCACATTGCCCGAGAACAAGCGCGAGGAGCATCAGACTACAGCAAAAGAGAACCACCTTTTCAGAATCAGCAACCACATGGAGTACTACCGCAGGGATCAACCTACGCCAGGACAATTGAAGGAGGTTAAAAAGATTTCCGTTCCGGAGGAATACTGAAGACAGACTAAAGACTGAAGATTTTTGCATGGTTGGAAAAACCATGTATCTTGATTAGCAGCCTAGTTTTTCTTAAATTTCTTTTAGCATCTAGACCATTTCTGGGAACTTCTTGTTTTCTATTTTGGAATCTTGGTTGGTATTTGAAACTTAACTCGAGATATTGTTTCCTATTCGTTGATTGGTACTCCTCCAATCCATTCTTCGTAACCTTGTTCTTTTCGAGATTCTACTCAGGAATTTTGTTTCCTATTCAGGACTAGTTACAATTTGTAAATTTTGTTTCTTTCCGAAGTTCAGTTTTCTATTTGGGGATAGTTGGAATTTGATTTTATTCAGTACTTGTTTCTATTCACCATTCAAGACATCGTTTGAAAACTTCGGTTTCGACCTGTTCCCTATGTGAGATTCGTTTCCTACGTGGCTTGTTTCTACTTGGAAATTATTCTGTTCACAACCTTGCTTCGATCTTGTTCCCTATTTGAAGTATCGCTTGTTTCATGGATATTGTTTTACTCACCCATTGATTCTTTTTCCTATTCATAACTTGATTCCATTCGAAAATTTAAGATCATGTTTCCTATTTCGAGACTTTGTTTTGTTCGTGATTTTGCCTCCCATCCAAGATTTACCGGACTTTGAATTTCAGTTCCTACTCGCGACTCGTTGAGACTGTGTTCCCTATTCCAAATCATGTATCCTCAGTGAGATTTTCTATTCGAGAATTTGTTCCTTATTCACGACTTTGTTGATACTTGATTTTCTATTTTCCATTGTGTACTTTATTGGAGATTTCGTTTTCTATTCAAGTTTTCATTGTTATTCGAGATTTTATTGAAACTCGTTTCCAGTACGGGATTTTATTTCTTATTTTTGAAACTTGTTTCAGTTCGTCCTTCGAGACTCTGTTATCCCTTCGGGATAACGTCCCATATGTGGAATCTTGTTACCATTTCCGATATCAGTTGATATTCCGTCATAATTTGAAACTTTGTCCTGTCTGAATTTTAAATCTCCCTGGCTGCCCTTTTGTACTCACTGATTGGATCCCTTGTCATTTTTAGTACCTAATAAACTCATGTATTCTAACAGTCAGGTAATTTCACCATTTCCATGACTTGGACTATTGAAATTCATTTTGAATTCCTTGAAACTCTTTTGAAATTCCTAGGGATAAAGTCGAGAGGCTATTCGATGACCTACTGTGGCATGACAGTTGCGCGCTGCAGCCATTAGCTGGATTATGGAGACTGAGGGTTCACTGCAGCCAGTAGCGCACTGGCGAGGCAGGAACTCTAAGTTGAAGTGATTTCAGACCCATAGGTTTTCGAGGATTGTCGAGACTTGTCATATTCTTCATATCTTGATCTCTTGGGTTGTTTCGTCAATGATTGTTGGAAAATGGATAAGGTTGATAGAGTATTTGGAGACATATTGTTATTTGAGTCACGGAGCCGAAAGTCCACTGCAGTCAGATACATACTGGCGGGGTAGGGATTCTAAGCAAAGTGATTTCAGATACCAATATGTTCTTGGATATTCTGGAGACTATAATCCCTTTTCATATGATTATTGGTTTTCGAGAATCACACATCCTTGCATGTTCACCCTGATTTGATACTGTATCTCCTGAGTATTTCGTACGTTCCTCAAATCAACCCTTGCTAATTACCTTTTAGTATTGTACCATTAGATCATTGATTTCCTCAAATTATACATTGCCAGATTTTGATTCCATACTTCGCTTGTGTCTTGTCTAAATTTTGATCTTAAATTATGTCTGTCTGACCATGATTTTCCTATCTTGTGCTAGCCCACTTGTGTTAAAACTATCAATTTTTGATCGTACTTAATAGTTGTGTCTTCATGATTTTTCTCCTCTGAGTTGTAATTGAAATTCCTTCCACTTCGTGACTATTTGATCCTTGACCTTTGTCAAAGCGTGATATCCCAAACTTCTTGTGTATACTTGGACTCAAGGCTCAGAGCGTCATGGATCGACAAAAGCACTGGACGGACAACAACAGATGGTCACCGGAGTTCGCAGTTAGAAGCAGAGTGATCCTGAAGAATCTCGCCGACCAGAGGCACTATTCATTTTGGCAGAGGCAGAAAGTTCAGTCCGAGATTCAGCGGGCCTCTCGACGTGATGACGCGTATTGGCGAGGTGGCATATTGACTAGCGCTTCCAGCTAGCTTGGAGGGAGTGCACGACGTTTTCTACGTGTCCCAGCTTCGACGCTACATTCCAGATCCGAGTCATGTGGTGGACTATTCAGAGCTGGAGGTGGGCCCGAGCTTGACTTACGAGGAGCAGCCGGTAGAGATCTTGGACCGGAGAGTGAAACAGCTGAGGAACCAGACCATTCCGCTTGTCAGAGTCATGTGGAGGCACCACTCTCCGGGAGAGTCCACATGGGAGCGCGAGGACGAGATGCGAGAGCGCTATCCTTATCTCTTCACTTGATTGCCTCTTCATTTGGTTGCATCTTTTTTGAGTATACTCCTTGATTGTATCTTGTCATTGGGAATTCAAATCAATAAATCAAATGAGTTGAGACCATATTTTTCTTTGCTTGGTAAATTTTGAATTTCGAGGACGAAATTTTTCTGAGGGGGGAAGAATTTGTAACTCCACCTTCCATGTTTCTTTAAATTTTGTTTTCTTAAAAGTTTTCTAAAGAGAATAACAAGTTTTTCTCTTCTCTTAAAACTGATTATGATTTATAATTAGCTTATAGTTAATTGCTGAATTATTTTGGAGGGAAGTTTGGGAGAGGGGAATTTGAATTTTAAGTTATTGTTGTAACAACCAAGAGTGGACCCCACTCTTATAACAAATCCTAACTGAATTCTCCTTCTCATTGCAAATCTGAAAAGGAGGGGGGGCTCTTTGCATGTTTGCCTTTTAGCGGGAGGGCCTAAGTGCAAATATGTACTGGCTACTTATACCAGTGAGGAGAGAGGAACCCCATTCTCTCCGTCCTCTCCCCGACTCTTCGTTTCTCGAACATTCTGTTCGATCCTCTTCTCCGTTCCCTCGAGCTCCTTCCTAGAGCTCGACCCCCTTTCTTCTCGGCGACTTCCTCGATGGCGCTGGTGGTGGCTTCGGCGATGGTGGCTTTAACGGCGGCGACCCTGGAAGCTTGGCAGTAACTCGAGCTCGGTGTCTCTTCGTCTTCTTCTCGGCACGGGTTCCTTTCTCTTCGCGTGCTGTTGCTTCGTCTTCTTCCTGTCTTCTTCCTCGACGAGCTTTGGGCTTCGACTTCCAGAGGGTAAACCCTAACCCTAACCCTAATCTCTACTGTTGGTCAGATCTATGGCAGATCTATAGCCTAGACTCTGAGATCCTTTGATCGGTGACGAGATCTAGGGTTTAGCTAGGTTTGTGTGAGATCAATGATGTTCTCTTCCCTTCGAACAGTTCTAACTGTTCAGATCCGATGGATCTAGGGTTTCTGTGGTCCGATTTTGTAGATCGACCCTTGCATGCGGTTATTTTGGGTTGCATGTGAGATCTATGATGTTTTTAGTTGATTCTTCGGGATCGAGTTGATCTGTGGCTATGATGATCTTTTCTGTGGTTGTGATGGTGTTTCTGTGGAGGATCCAGTGGATCTATTTCTTTTGCTTGCATGCTGTCGGTTGGCCTAGGCCTAACAAACCCAGTGGTGACTCTAGGGTTGCTCGGTTCATTAGGTCAGGGATGGGTTTGTTTTTGGAATGTTTTCCTTATCCATATTCTGTGTGGATTTTTGGATAAGATCTGATGTTCTGAATCCTTTCTTTTTAGACTGAGATCTTGTGTCTAACACTCTCGTGTCTGACACTGCATGCATGCCATAATTTTAGATATGATGATTGGTTCCATTTTGCTGAACTGAGATCTCATAGTCAGACACTCTCGTGTCCGACACTGCATGCATATTATATATATTTTTTTTGATGACTTCTTCTTTCTCCTTTCTGTTATTTGTTGCTGGGGATTTTCTGGCTGTTGGACCTCTGTCCCGACTGGACTGTGGGCTGTACCTACCTGTTCGTATCCGATGTTCGTGTCGGATACGAAGTGGCGTGGACTCGTGGCTAGAACTTTGATGGACCTTGCTGTAGCCGTGTCCTCTTTCCCGTGTCCGATGTGCGTGTCGGACACCAAGGAGATGATGTGACTTATGACCCTGACGCGACTGGCCTTGGATTGTGGGCCTGACCGGCGGTGGATTTTGGCAGTTTGTGGCTATTAATTATTGTTGGGCTTTTCAGTTGGGCTTGCTATATGGGCTTGTATATTCTATTACTGGGCTTGTATGTTAATTGGGCCGTGTTGGGCCGAGCTTATATGTTGTAATAGTTAATAGTTGGGCTGGTTAGATAGTCGGGTCTGAACTGATCCTTGGTATTGAGTTGGACCGGGTGGCAGACCGTTGGGTAAGTGGGCCGAGTGGTTGTGGGCCGGCCATTGAACTTTGCCTTTGGGCAGGACTGTCTGTAGATTATTCTTGTAATACTTTTATTTCAAATAAATAATAAATGTTATTTTCCCATTTATTGTGAGTTGATGGAAACATCCTCTTAGAACCAACTTATTAACTAAAACAATTAGTTAACTTTTCCTTAATTACTACTGATTAGTAATAAATAATATCTTTACTTAAATAACTTTTTTTTAATAATAAACCAAGTTTATAAAACAAACCACTTTTATATATATAAAAAGTGGCAATGCTAACTCTATATATATAATGAGTTTTTGAATTATAAACTTATAGAAACTCTTAGTGTTAAACACGTAAAACCAAGGGTTGTGTTTAGCATTTGATTTTCCCAAGAGAACAAGAAGTTAGTAGTTAAACCTAGTGTAATGTAACTTGTGAACCTCCAAATAAGACTAACTTATTTGGGAAGAATCAAGATAAAGATTTAGTTCTTAACTTTAAAGCAACTAGCATAGTTTATTAACCAACTTGTACATCACTATTGTTAACAGGAGAACATCCAGCTAGATTGCCTACTATATTGCTGGAGCAAGGCAAGTACACTCTATGGTTTTATACTTTACATTATCTTTCCTGTACTTCCTTGAGTGACACAATTGCAACACGACATGTTCTTTCTGGTACTCTTGTTCTCTTGTGCTTATTACTTGTATCTGGGGAGGGGAAATATACTATCTATGT
This sequence comes from Iris pallida, assembly GCA_029216955.1. Classification (NCBI taxonomy): domain Eukaryota; kingdom Viridiplantae; phylum Streptophyta; class Magnoliopsida; order Asparagales; family Iridaceae; genus Iris; species Iris pallida. Next base: position 16,513,226 of record JANAVB010009198.1, on the reverse strand, counting down.
GACCAATCCCAAGTAACAACTCAGGTGTGTTTTAGCTTAGACCCCGCATCGTGCACGCGGGTCCTAAGTCACCATTCATGTGCTTTCAGGTGCTTTCAGGTTCTTACCCTAGCCGGTCACATATTTAGTTATATTTCAAATGCATTACACATATGTTCAGGAGATTTCCTTGTACTTATTTCCTGTAGTTCCATGATATCATGTTCTTTCAGGTGCTTACATATCATGTTCTTACATTCATGTTCTTTCATGTACTTTACCCTGTTCTTCATGTGCATATTCACTTGTATTTTCCTGTACTTTCCATGTTCCCTTGTACTTCATTTCATGATGTCTTGTTCATTACCTAGAATTGTACTTGCTCCGCTCCTGACTGGATATGTTATGATAGGTGAGATGGAGGCTTTGTGTGACACATACTATGGACAGGATACTGTCTTCCCTGAGCCAGCTGGAGCTGCTTGTGACCCAGAGGCTGCAGAGGCCTAGTACTGCATTTAGTTTCCATTTATCTTTCCATGTTTTGAGACTAGCAGACTCTTATAGTTGAATTGTAATAAATTCAGATATTGCATCTCTTTTCTGGTTGGGACACATTATATAGTTGCTGTGATTCTATACTTTCATGATTATCTGGTTAGTTTCCTTAGCTTGGTACAGCTTACTTCATTGTGTCTAACAATGAAGGCTGGGCGTGTCCGACTCGTATCCGATTATTCGGGAGCGGGTCGTGACACCCCGTGTTGAGCAGAGAACTTTTCAAAGGAAGGAGAAATTAATCCTGTTACCGGACATTGCTAGATGCCTCCCTCTAGCCCGTTATGCCCATACAAGCCATCCCAGGAGGATGGACTGGGATATTACTCCCCTCCAGCAGGCAAGGACAGGAAAGATCTATGTAAAAAAAGGCCCAAACAACAGAGATATGTTCTACAGCTCTTCTGAGCGTCATAGCACTTTGCTCAGAGGGTTGAAGCTAGGATGTATCCCTCCAGAGAACTCTTCTTTGTTGCTGCCGGTGAGGACACCAATCTTTGCTAATAAATATGCAAAGGCTGAGGGCAGATACCCGGATCAGGACATCCGGCTGACCGGTCTAGTGAACCCAGACAACAGAAGGTAGAACTGCATAGCCAACTGGATATTGGCTCAGTTCGAAGACAAGCTTAAAGAGATCGAGCTTTATCATGCGGTATATGCTACCGTGTATGGATTTCACCCAAACCTTCATCTGTTTCTGGCCTTGGCAGAGAGGTATAATTATAGGACAGGGACATTCATGATGCCCTACGGGGAAATTGGATCAGCCCTCCATGATATGAAGTACATCTCGTGCCTACCAACATGAGACTTCCCTTATGAGGAGTATGTTCCCACAAACGATGAGTTAGACAGACTACGTCGAGAAAATGCAGAGATGATGGCTGTTTTCGACGAACTATTATGCTATTACAACATATGCTCCTTGTACTATAAGAGCGGCTCTTCCGGCACCTGCTATTCATCAAAGTGGTTACCTTATCTTTTTTTAATCATATCATTGAGAAAAAGACTAAGGATCATGACACATGCAACCCGACTTTCTTCCAATCCCTCAGCCACAGTGAAGTAATAAGACTGATGGAAGAAAATAAGAAAATGGATATCAGAGTTAATGATGAACATCAATACCCTCCGCTCAAGACTGGAGACTTTGTCGAGAGTTTTATAAGAATGGGCTACAGGCCCATGTCAAGAGAAGCCCAACTGGCGGGATTCCTGACATACTGGCTCCATCGATTTGTCGTACCCGGAGCAAGCGCCGTGGACCGCTTCCACCGCAGCGTACTTTTTGCTGCTGTCCGGTTAGTTTTTGGCTACCGGATGGATTTGCTGTCAGCGATGACCTGCAGAGTGAATGCAGGTCTTCGTCTTTATGTTGACTCCATGATCAAATAGAAGGATGAGAAGGGGAACTTCCCTCGACTGGAGTTGCCTTACACCTATTTATTCGGATGGTTGCTTCTGCACCATCAGTCATTGATGAACCCCGACATGGGAGCAGTCGGTGGTAGCTTTCTGCGGAGATTCTCTCGGAGTAAGTGGGTGTACATTAGTCTGAAGGACTGCAGACGTGCCCTGAACCTTGGGAAGGGATGGAACTTTTACTGTGTTGCCCCTCCAGCCGGTTATGAACATATGTCAGCAAATTTAGTTGACCTTGGAAGGCAACCATTGGGTCGGGCAGCTTTTGACTAGCTAAGGACGATCAGGCCGTCCCACTTGTTATATAGATTTAAAGAGGAGTGTTATCTGGAACCATATCTGCCAAGTCGCTTCGCTCGTCAATTTGGTTACGACCAGTTCCATGTAGGCAACGCTATAACTTGCCTACAAGGAAAGGGGTATCTGATTGATGGTGCCAGAGCATGGGCCTACTACAACGCTCGAGACACAAGGACATTGTTCTCGATGCTAACCAAGAATGATCATGGCCCTAGAATGTTATATACATATTCACTATTTTATACAGCTGCAAATACTTTCGCCGAGAATTTCAATCTGGTAGATAGATTCGCGGTGGCGACGCGTTTGAAGAAAGGAGCAACTGCTATGCTAGCTCCAGGAAATGATGAACAACATGAACCAGTGGATGATCCCTTGGAAGCCTCAAGGGAAGCTAACTTCCCTGAGGAAGTTAATGAACCACTGAGGATTTCTTTAAAAGTTGTTAAGTCTCCGGCTAGGGAGAGGAAGAGAAGGATTAATGAGCCTTCCTCTCCGGTTGCCAAGAAGAAACTCATCTTGGACCCATCAGAGAAAGTCACTACCAGGTCGCAGTCTCGACAACTGGCCGAGTTGACCCGAGAAGAAGCGACCATACCGACTTCTCTTCCACAGCGAGTTGATGTGGTAGATGTGGAGAGTCCTGAAAGACCTCTTCATCGAAAGAAACTGGCTTTTAGGAAAAGAAAGAAGGTGATCATGTCCTTGGTGGTGGCCAGTGCTGCTGCTGGAATTACTATGTCATCTCCTACTCCTGTCTCTGAGCATAGGCAGGAGACTCCTAGTCCAGAACGGAGGGACGAGACTGATCAGAGAGAGGAGGCTACAGAGCCTAGGGAGGATATTGTAGAGGAGGAGCAGAAAGCTTTGCGATCTCCTTCACCAGCGGTAGAAACTACTCAGCTTCCTGTTACACCAGGAACAATTCGCGAAGAGGAGGATCGTTTAATGATTGAAGCATTAAATGATTGCGACTTCGGTCTACAAGAAGATGCTGATCATACCGCTGCTACTGCCAGTGAGGAAGTACCTGAGGATAGCATGAGCACTGAAGATACATCAATAGAGGCTATTGATGATACTTTGAACCAAGAAGAGGACATTGATGTCCATAAATCTCCTGAAGTTGTTGAAGACACACTAGCTCCTGAAAAGGATGTTGAGGTGGATGTGTCTCCTGAAAAGAATATGGGTGGGGAAGTAGCGCCAGAGGAAGCTACTAACGCTAATCCCAAAGGTATTAAATGAAATTATTAATCTTCTTTTCACAGATTAACAACTGACATCTCTATTTTTGATCCATGTAGAAATCGAATCATCTCCGGTTCCTCCTTGCACTGATATAATGCCGATAACGGTTATCGCTAGCGGTAGCCGACATCTGTCGGGCGATTCTGAGGCCGGAAGTAGTCAGGCAGTAATGTATAAGGCTACCTCTGCTAGACTGGAATCTGTACCCACAGACGAAAGGTTTGTTGCTGGGGCAAATCATGGTAAGATTACCTTTGATTTTTTGATCCTTTTTTAATTAATTATTAATGACAACAACAATCAATGATAGGTTCATTTATCCTTGCAGAAGAACAACCGGGAGGAGCAACCAGTTCTACTTTAGCTCCCTTGTTTAAAGAACCCTCTATTCAAGTGCAAGAACGTCCATCTGCACAGGCACATGCTGCTTCATCATCAACGGGAGTAGCTGCTACCCCTGGTGCTTTGGCAACTAACCAATTTATCATTAGTTCTTTCAGCAATTTGTTCTTTAATGCATTGGGACCCCTAGTAGATAGGGTACTAGAGAAAGAAGTTATTGATTTTGCTACTGTTAGAAGCCCAACCTCTTATTTGATAAATGCTATCCGAGGTCAAGGAGATGAAGCTCAAGCTGTTTTTCTTGAGTACATACTAGATGAGCTAGAAGCATCGGTTAAGATCTACAAAGATCTTAATCGAGGGGAAGTGGACTCCTTAGTACAAGCTGAATTTGAAAGGATGTCTGAAGAAGTTGCCATTGAGAATGCTAATTTCCAGACTTTCATAGACACTTATACTGCCAAAGCTTCATAATATGATTCTCAAATGGAGATAGCCACCTCTGCTGCTGGAGAGAAGGAAGAGAAAGTTACTGAGTTGAAAGCAAAATCTGTTCGTCTTCAAGAGGAGATTGTCCGTCTCCAAGAAGAGTTGAAACTGGTTCAACATACTCTAGAAGATGAAGTCACACAGCATCAAGCTGCCACTCAGCAACTGGCCATTCTGACTCAAGAACGAAATGAATATGTCATGACTCATCAGGCTGAAATCATCCGTCGCTTAGTGACCTTACCGACTTTTAATAAAAAGTCTGGAATGGAGGAAGCTAGGAGACGAGTGATAGAATCCCGTGAGGAGCGACTAAAATCTTTAAAGTAGCAGATGGTTAACTTGATGAGACCACCGACCGAATAGAAAGATTTTCTGTATCTTCTTGTTTTGTAATATGTATCTTTGTAATGTCTTTCATCTTTGATCAATAAAAAGTCATTTTTTGTGGCTCTATTATTTGTTGCATGTCTTATTCAGATATAAATAATAGCGATAGAAAATATATTCAGAGGTGCAAGACATTATATATTTCTTGATTCTGGAAAATAATCATATTCAATTATATCTGCTCAGAGGTAATATGGACATGGCAAATATAATTTATCGAATATCATTATTTCAATAGACAACTTAATCAAAGATGACAAGTTGCTGATAAGAACGAACTGGATGATTCGTCAAAATAAATGAACGAAATGAATCGTCGGGATGAACGGATGAACCGTCAAATAAATGAATTAAATGAACGGATGAACCGTCGGATGATGAATGTAATGAACGGGTGAACCGTCAGATGGATGTGTGAACGGGTGAACCGTCGCACAACACCAAAATAGCTAATTAGGAACACTAGGCATTTTTCAATCTGGAACGCCTAATTACCGTGTCTATATTTTGGAACGGAAAAAAACTGTGCCAAAACCAAAAAAATGTTCCAAATATTTTATTTTTTATTTTCTATAAAAACTATTTATTCTGGAACACAGAGAAATTGTTCCAACTTTCGAATGAAACTTCGAAAAAGAATTAAAATCACGTGACTCTCACGTGTAACCGTGCCTAGGTTTTAAATGATATATCTTTTCTTTTTACCGTCCGGAGCCACAATAATTCCTAAACCACGCGGGAACTGAAAATCCTTCTCCTCACCATGCGGGAACTCAAATCCCTCTTCTCACCACGCAGGCTCACGATGGATCTCTTCTGAGTTCACGACAGGATCAAAGCATCGGAACAAGACCTCTTCATCGTCGTCGTCGTGATCACCGGCTGGATCACGACGGGTCGCGTCTCGTCATCCTCATCTCTCCATCCTCATCTTGCCGTACTCGTCATTCTCGCACTCTCCTATGATTCAAGGATGACGAACCCTAAGGTATTTGTATGCCCTTATTATTTTGAAACCCTAAAAAGAATTGAAGGGTTAATGTACATGTATGATTAAAATATATGATATGTAAAAAGGCTAACCCAACAAAAATATAGACTTGCAACATTATCAAGTCTCTTGATTTATTTTTGTTGTTGTCAGACTATACTTTGCAAAAAATCTTGATGAACTTGCTAGCAAATTTGGATAGGTAAATATAAATTTATTTTTGTTGCTGGACTTTCATGCCCTCATGCCTAGTGATGAAACTATGGAGAGTTGGAATTTCTTAAGCTTATAGATTCTGTTATTGCTATGGCAAAAAGTACATTTGATAGGTTGAGCATGCATGCAACTCTTATTGAGCAAAATGGTAATCTTTCACACGTTGGTGGTAGTCTAGTGGCAGAGCTTGTAGAATCAACAACAGATGCGACAGGAGACCTGCAAGGAGAAGCTCTTATGCATAAGACTTATGTTGCATGATTAATGGGTGGGAAGCAGTAGCTCCTTCTGCAGCTACCTCAATATTGTGATTCATGGTTGACTTAGCAAAAATGTGTCCCTTATTCTTTGCTGTCTGCAGGAAAACCGAATTCCTTGAGAGCTGTGTTGATCTATATTTTTCATGTGTCAGGTTTCTGGAAAGATGCATCAGTTTAACTTATTTTTTTCCTTCTCAAAGTTTAATTATGCTATCTTCTAAACATGAAGTGTGCATGCCATTTTTATGATCGAGTAAAAATAAGAGCTTGAGGCTTATATTTCTTTTTAATCTGTATTTTGCATTAATTAAGAATATCATAATAAGGTGACTACTATACTTCAATTTTTAGCTAGAGGTTTGATTAGAGGAGACTTGTTATTTGACATATAATTTGACAGTCATAAAGTGTCATTATTTTTATTTTGATACTAAGGGCCAGTTTTACTGTCCCCCTTGGTATTGAACCTGGGACCTCCTTTTTCCCTACCAAAGTTCTCAGCCATTGTGTTACCCAACCTTTAGTAATTATTATTAATTTTTATCTGCAAAATTTCATAATTAAAATATTTAAGTACAATGTTCAAAAGTTCTTTGTGCACATGTGGGCAGTGGATCTGGAAATTTCCTTAGTATTGAAGTTTGTATGCAAATTTTCACTATCTTGGATGAACCTGTAATATATGTTATTTTCGCATATCCAACTACATTTATTTTTTCTGATGTATAAGGAATTTGTTTCTTCTATACAGGGCTGATTTTGGATTAAAAAGGGTGAAATTCCTCAGATGCGATGCCACAGAGAACAAGAAGTTCAATGATACTGACGATAATGAGAGTTGTCAAAATGCACCCTCTAGCATTCTTCAGGACCAGTAATAGTCGACTAAAACTTCTATGACTATTGGAAGTTTTCCACCAGAACTGAAAAGTACGAGGTCTGAGGATATCCATGAGCTTAACAACTACATTTTGATTGACATCGAAGTGAAAGGAGATTCTTCATCCCAACAAGGGTCCAGCGAGTCTTTAACTGGAGATAATGTCCAAGGTCCTCGCAGTTATGCTGCTCAAAGTATTAGGCAGATCTTAGCTACCTCTGATGTGTCTGAATGTAAGGTCCATGATTCCAATAAGACACGAAGTTTTGGCCAACCAATGGATTCATTTAGTTTTACATCTATAGGTGTTCCTTGTTCTTTTGTTCTATATGAGAAATCAAGTTGCAAAATATCAGTGACACCCACAACATCCCTTGTGCTTGTATTGACATCATGGCTTGGCAGCTCTAATAGTTACACTGACGCAAAAACACAAGTGACTGCTACTCCATCCATGGTATCTTCGATATCTACAAATGAATACAATGTTTTATCTGAATTAAGGACACCCTCTCAAGGATCATCTTCTACAAATGTTATCTTCCAAATTACCCCCAAACTGCTGCTTAAAATTGATGATTCAGGTTATAGGGGTGGTCCTTTTTCTGCTGAAGCCACTGCCATTTTAGATCTCATTGCAGAAGTTCTTGCTGATATTGTCTCAGAACAACTGAAAGCTACCCAGATTGTGGAGACTGTTCCATTGTATGTGGATTTGGATTCTACTTTAGTATTTCAGGTTTTGTGCTCAAGTAGGTTGATAAACTTCCTAAAAAGGCGTATCATACGTGATGACAAAGAAGATGAGAACAAACTCGATAAGATCGTTGGTCCTTAAATCTGAACAGTCTATGTTGGAAGATTGTTGATCGTGTTTATATAGGGTCTTTTCCTCAGCCAGTTGGGGTGTTAAGAACATTGGAGTTCTTGTTGTCGATGTTGCGACTTGCTAACAAAGAAGGCCATGTTGAAGGTTGTGATATTATGTTGGTCTCTGGGTATTTGTCATAATCTTGGTCATAAGGTTGTGTTTAGTTGATAGATCTAATATTACTTCAAACTAATAACAATGTTTATTCTGGATTAGTGGTTCATGTCGCATGACAGTTGGATTTTCTTTCTGTGCACAAATATGTTGAACTCTTTTCGTATTGATGATGTTAATTGTTGATGTTGTTCTCACGAATTGGCAATTTCTTTGCATCATAGCATGAAAATTGGAAGTGCATTACATTTTTTTTATTATGGGAACCTATGTTATTGAGTGTGCCTTGATCTTTAAAAACGGATACATGAGTGTAGCCTGATCTGATAAACTGAAACTATGTCAGTAGAAAATCGCAAACTTAATGGTGTTCCAAAACTGGAACAAGTTTTAGCCCTAAATCGATTCAAAAAATTATTTTGAAAGGTTTTGGTAGGAACACATTTATGGTGTTCCAAACCTGGAACACCTTTTAGATGTTCTAGTAAGTGACATCTGAAACACTTTATTAGGCACACTTTATTGGTGTTCCAAATCTGGAACGCATTTAAACCGTTCCAATATACGTTTCTTGGAACGTTTTATTTCCGTTCCAAGAAATTTGGCAGCCCAAAAATAGGCACACATTATAGGCGTTCCAAAAATTATTTGGAACGCAATCTCTCCATTCCAAAATGACTATTTTGGTGTAGTGTCGGATGGATGTGTGAACGGGTGACCCGTCGAATGATGAACGGGCGAACCGTCGGATGAATGTGTCGCTTTGTTGTCTTACGACTCTCTGTCTATAAATAGAACAGAAAATCAGATGGGACGGTCAGTTCCACTTTTCAACATAAAGATGTCGTCTGGAGATGCATCCAAGAAGGCTGAGATTGCCTCGAAGGTGGAAGCGGGTACTGAGGAACGTCCAATCGAACTGGCTCAACCAAAGCAGATAGCAGCGGGCGAAGGTTCGTCTGCTCCCAAACCGCCAAAGGACATCTTGGACAAGAATGCTTGCAAGTTCCTGGTGGGTTCCAGCAAGAATGTTCTCGACTCTTTTGCTAATCATGTTTTTAATAAGGACGGTAGTGGCCCGCGTCCCAACTTTGAGAAGGATGATAGTGACCTTCCTTGATATTATGTACTATCATTCAAGATGAAATAAAACTAAATTTTATTTATGAACTTGTCTGATAATTACATGCAATGTCTGTTATATTTATACATAATACTTTTTGAGGAACTTGCCATTGATAGGCATCATTGCAACTCGACCGTCTAGCTCTGTGAGTTGATAGGCTCCATTTGAGAAGACTTTGCTCACGATATATGGCCCTTCCCACTTCGCATCGAACTTGCCCTTGCTCGAGTGAGTCATAGTCATAGGACGTCTAACGGTTAGAACGAGCTCTCCTTTCTGAAAGGCTCTGACCTTAACTTTACGGTTGAAAGTCTTTGAGATGCGGGCTTGGTATAACTCAATATGCTGTTGAGCCAATAGCCGCTTCTAATCGAGCGCTTCTAATTCTTGAAGTCGGAGAAGATCGTTGTTCTCTGTCGTGAGTTCGTTGGCGATAGCAATCCTCAAAGACGGAATTTAAAGTTCCAGGGGTAGAACTGCTCACAGCCGTACACCAAAGAGAAGGGTGTACTGTCTGTAGGGTTGCGGACCGTAGTGCGATAGGCCCAAAGACATTCTCCAAGCTTTTCACTCCAATTTCGTTTGTTAGTAGATACGAACTTTTTGAGGAGCTTGATGATAGTCTTGTTGAAAGCTTCAGCTAGGCCGTTAGCAGCAGGATTGTAGGCTGTCGAAGCGACATTGTTAATCCGATGATCGTCATAGAACCTTGTGAACTTTTGGCTGATGAATTGAGGTCTATTGTCGTGGATGATTCATCGAGGTACACCAAATCTATAGATGACATGGTGTTTGACGAAGTTGATGACGCTGCTGGTCTTGACTTCATCCAATGGTATAGCTTCGGCCTATTTGGAGAAGTAGTCGGTTATTGCCAGTATAAACCGATGTCCTCTAAAAGAAGAAGGATTGATGGGACTTATGATGTCCATGCCCCAAGCTTCAAAAGGCCAGGAAGCAGCAGTCGGATGAAGGAATTCTGGTGGTTGATGAATGAAATCTGCGTGGATTTGACAAGCTCGACACTTCCTCGCATAATCGATAGCATCAGATACCATAGAGGGCCAGTAGTAACCCATGCGTCGGATGCGATCCTGTAGTTTAGGACCGGGTTGATGCGATCCACAGATACCATCGTGAGCTTCACGCAATACTTGTTTTACTTCATCACCAGCAAGACAGCGCAAGAGTAGGCCGTCATAAGTTCGCCGGTAGATAGTTTTGGTGGTCTGATTATAGTAGAATCGCAGAGAGCACCGACAAATACTCGTAGCCTCCTTGGGATCTTCGGGGAGTATGTCATGGACCACGAAGTCGATGAAAGGAGTTCTCCAATCTTCCTTGATAATATTGACTTCAGTAAGATTACTGAATTCAATATTATGATTGTTTTCGACACAGAACAATTCTCGATTAGAGATAACCACCACTTGCTGTCTTTTGATAGGGATGGCTAAAACTGCTGCAAGATTAGCCAAAGCATCTGCCTCAGTATTACAAGCTCGGCGTACATATTCGATGAAGAAGGCTTTGAATGATGTAGCCATGTTGATTTCCGCTTCAAAGTAAGGCACTAGATCTTGATGACGAACTTCATAGGTCCCTCTAACCTGATTAACAACCAGCTTAGAGTCACCATAGACTTCAAGATTCTCGACGTCTAGTTGTTTGGGTAGCTGAAGACCAATGAGTAGAGCATTGTATTCTGCTACATTGTTGGAGCAAGGTTCATCTAAGGAGTAGGCTCTTTGAATAGCTGACCCGTCTGGAGAAACAAGGACAACTCCAACTCCTGCGACGATAGCACCATTGGGTCCAATCCTGGATGCACCGTCAAAGAATAGACGCCAAATAGGAATTTCTTCGGAGGTTGCATTAGATTCCAAAGTCTCGTCTGGAATTTCATCATAGAGTTTGGACGTCTCTGGAACAGGATGAGCTGCTAAGAAATCCGCTAGTGCTTGACCTTTGACAGACTTTTGAGGAACATATACCATGTCATATTGGGCTAGCAGAATGGCCGATGTAGCCAGCCGAGAATTGAGTGTGCTAGGCTTCTTCATCAATACCCGAAGAGGATTAACTCGGGATATAACATGAATAGTTTGGCCAATAATGTAATGCCGAGTCTTCTGAACAGCAAACATAAGAGCTAGGCATTTCTTTTTGACCGGACTATAACGGTGTTCAGCACCAATCATAGTACGACTGAGATAGTAGATGGCTTATTCGTGGCCTTCTTTGTTCTTTTGGGCAAGTAAAGTACCCAATGAATGGTCCATAGCACGGACATACATTAAGAATGGTATGCCAGAGATTGGTGGCACCAAGACTGGTGGATTCATAAGATATCGCTTTATGTCATCAAATGCTCGTTGACATTCTTCGGTCCAAACGAAAGATACACCCTTCTTCATTAGTTGAGTGAATGGTCTGCAACGTCCAGACAGATTCGAAATGAATCTCCGGATGTACGCAAGTCAATCTTGGAATCCTCGTAGCTCTTTTAGGTTGCGTGGAGGACGCATCTCTTGAATGGCTTTGATCTTCTCGGGATCCACGTGTATACACTTAGAGGTAATAACAAAGCCGAGAAATTTGCCACTAGAGACACCCAAGAATGACTTGGTGGATTTATTTTGAGTTGGTGTTGGCGCATGAGATTGAAGATAGTTCTCAAGTCTTGGATGTGATCTTCCTTTAGACGACTTTTGACAGCGATATCGTCGACGTAGCATTCGACAGTTTTGCGCAGATGATCTCGAAAGATGGTACTCATGGCTTGTTGGTAAGTTGCACCAGCGTTCTTGAGACCAAATGGCATTACAGTATAACAGCAGACTCCGCGAGGAGTGCGAAAAGAAGTATGTTTTTCGTCTTCGGGATTCATCCGAATCTGATTGTATCCGGAGAATCCATCCATGAAAGATATTCTTTCGAACCCACAGGTGTTGTCAATCATGACATTCGTGATAGAGAGAGGAAATTCATCTTTTGGACATGCTTTATTAAGATCCCGAAAGTCGATGCAGACTCAAACTTTGCTGGTTTTCTTTAGAACTAGGACGACATTGGCTACCCAATTAGGATGCTGTTCTTCTCGGATAAAGCCATAAGCGATAAGCTTCTTGACTTCATCGTAGATTGTGTCCATCATTTTTGGCTTGAAGCGCCGTTGTTGTTGTTTGACCGGTTTTGCATTCGGTAAGATGTTCAATTTGTGAGTAGCAACTTTAGGATCTAGACCTGGCATATCTTCATAGCTCCAGGCAAAGACATCTATGTATTCCTTAATCAGAAGAATTAATTCTTGCTTATCTGCCTCTGGAAGGTTCTTGCTGATGAATATTGGACAAGGTGATCCGCTTTTTCCTACATCAATTTGAACTAATTGATCTTCAGTAGGAGGTTCCCTTTGTTCGAATCGGAGTTCCTATTGGATATCCATTCGTTGAGCCCAAGGATCTGTTTCGAGACTTTCTTCAACATCCTCGTCATAGCCTTCTGGAAGTTCGACGGAGACCATGTTAGAAGATACGGTCAATCGATGAACTTGACCAATACTGGTGTCAGAATCCCATGATCTGGAATCAGAAGAGTTAGAACGCTCTTCACTATCGGATTCAGAAGCTGCTGGGGATGATACCGGAGGTGAAGTATATCCGAGACCTCTTTTGGTCCTGCTGTAATACATTTTTGATTTTCCTTTCGGCACAGCCGTACGGATAGGAGTTCTTCTACCTTTACCATAGTTGAGGCCATTTTTGAAGTCATAACCCATCTTTCGGATGATATCTTTTGATTGTTGACTGTAACGACGGAGTTGAAGATGTCCCGTATCATTACTTTTGCTATCATCCGTATAGCTGAATTGTTTTTCCGGTCCTTTACTAAAAAGTATTGGACTCTCGCCTTTCTTACGAGCGAGAACAATACGATATGAATCCTTTGGGTGTTCAAATAAGACTTCTGTTTGAAGAGATTGCACAACTTCCATCGTAAATGATTGATAGCTATCTAACATATCCAAATAGCATTTAGCATGATAAAAGACATCAGTATACTGGAAAGTAGATGCTTTTTCATTGATTTCTACATTTGTATTTACAGCAGGACCTTTAGCCTTGGCAGACTTGGTCAGATTAATTACAAGAGGGGGAGAAGAAGAACGTGGAGGAGGATTAGCTTTGTTACGACGGAGGTCGATAACAAGCGCTCAGAGGAGGTGAGCTCCCTTTTATCCTTGTTATGAGATAAATCAATAACAAGTGACTCAGAAGAGGTGAGCTGCCTTTTTTCCTTGTTACGACGTAAGTCTATAACAAGTGCATGGCTCAGAAGAAGTGAGCTCCCTTTGATCCTGATCATCATCAGTTGGTTGCTTCTGGACTGACAAATGAATATCCAGTAGCTTGGAGGATTGAGGACGAGAAATACGCCCTTTGACAGGTATGATAAGGGTATCATTAGGCACTGCTTCTTGCTCTTCTTCAGTGTCCAGAGACAGGACAACCTTCATGAATTCATCCTTGTACATACGGGCATCGTTGCAGTATGCTTCGACGCCTTTGAAAGGATAGAGATCAGCAACATCCTTTTGAACTTCTCCATTGTCATCAACATATTTTAAACATTGATGGAGAGTCGAAGGAACAATATTATGTTCATGCAGGAATGGTCTTCCCAACAGAGTATTGTAAGAACAACCATGGTTGTCAATGATGTAGAAGGTCACCTTTGTGCGAAGATTGCATATTTGGAGTTCTAGGCGAATCTTGCCTAGAGGTTCACTCCTTCCCTGATTGAACCCGAGGATGGTGGTGATTGTACTGGAAAGACTATGCACTAGGATCTTCAATGCATCTAACATTGTCTTCAGCATAATGCTGAGAGCAGACCCTGGATCTATCAGAATACGATCGACTTTCATTGAGTCGACATATTCTGTATAGTAAAGAGGACGGTCGTGCCTGTTGTGTTCCATCAGCATGTCATCCTCTGTGAAAGTTATGTTTGGAATTAATTCCAACACACTATGACAATGGACGCAAGAGACTGGCTCTGCTTTCGGCTTCTTCAGAAGGGTTAGACAGGTTTCTGCCTACATGAGAGCCTCACTCAGAGTTTTTCGAGTCTCTTTGGAAAGACGCAAGAGCTCGAAGATGGACAGCTGGGCTGGTGTATTGGCTAACTGAGCTAAGATATCAAAGTTGTAAGGCTTCTCAAGTCCGGAAGGAGATAACTTCTTCAAAGGTTTGTCGAAGCAGACTTGTTGTTTGCCTTTGTCAGTGACCGTCGGCTTGGGAGGAGTAGACTCTACAACCAGTGAGGAGGCAGAATGGATGTCCTCAGTAGAAACAGGCTGCACTGGAGCAGGCTCAGAAGAAGAAGCAGGATTCTCTTGAGCTTCGGGGTAATCCTTTAGATAGGCTTTCCCTGTTCTGGTGCCCAACAAGATTTCCTCGTCAACTATGGGGTCAAAAGACACCATATTGCAAGTCTTTGTCTTGCCCTTAGAGCGGTCTTTCTTCTTGGAGGAAGAGGGAAGTTAGAACTCTGAAGCAAGATCCGGATGAATCCACATAATTTTGTCGTTGTCGAGAGACAAGGGGACAAGACCTTCACTTCGTGGAGGAGGGAGATTCTCGATCTCAAGAGTAGCTTTGGGGATAGGAATGACACCATGCTGTACCATCCATCGGCGGGAAGTCACTGAATTAAACTGAGACCATATTTGCGGTAACAGTCTTCTCGTCTTGCTGCAGAGTGACAACACCAGCGTTAACCAGCTCTTGAATTTTGCCTTGGTGCACATAACATGCTCGAGTGGGATGCCCAATGAACCTGTGATAAACACAGTACTTAGGATGATCAGTCTTACCGACTTCATCAGGCTTCTTGGCATCTGGAAGCTGGAGCTTATTGCTTTTGATCAAGCAATCAAAGATGCTCATTGTGTCATTCTCGTCAAAAGAGTACTCTACTTTCGGACGAGGTTCCCTTGGTGGAGGTGCTGAAGGAGTAGAAGTGGACGTAGGGGGAGCTACATTGACCGCCAGAGATTCTTTATTCTTGTTCGTCAAGTTGATATTCAAAGTTTCTTTTCCCTTGCGGTTTTTCTGGCGATTAACACCACCCGATGTCTGGTGTTCATCCCGGTCGGGGTTAGACATTTGTACCCCTAGCTACTTGAATATATCAGCGCTAACTTCAGCTGCTTTAGCGTTGACAATGAAGGATGGCCAATCTTGGAACTGAGTAGATCCTGTCCACATGCTGATAATAGGCAAAAGATTTGCCTTGCAGGTGACTATAGTAACAGCGGCCGGAGTTCCAGAAGGCATTTTCAAAGCTTTCCGGCGGAACCTTTCAATGAAACTCTCAGCAGTTTCATTGTGTCTTTGTTTGATTTTATTGAGGGCTGACATGGTCATGTCATTGATCCCCTCATAGAATCGTTCCAAGAAGATTTGTTTTAGACCAGAGAAGGAGGTGATACAACCATCGGGCAAACTTCTGTACCAATCGTACGCCACGTCGGCTAAATAGCCAACGAATACTCTGGTAAGAAGAGCGTCATTTGGTTAAAGTTGGACAGTCATAACCTCAAAGTGGTTAATGAACTGACTGGGAGAAGTACTGCCATCAAACAGCAAGATTGTTGGAATCTTGTACTTCGGAGGAAATGGGACTTCCTTCCATTCAACTGGGTACGGTTGTTTGATCCCCAACCTCTGCAAGTTGTCCTTCTCCTTGAAAGCTTCGAACTGATTGCGCAGAAGCTTGACAGCTTCATTGGCATCTTCTACTGATGTAGAAGGAGCAGGCTGAATCACAGTGTTAGGGGGAGGAACTCCGTGGTAAGTACTACCCCCAGCTCCTGATTGACTGGGTGTAGGTTGGATCTGTACAGGAGGTACTGGAAGAGATGCTACCCCCAGCCCTGTATTGACAGGTACCGACGATGCTATGATTTTAGTATTTACAGGAGGTACGGTCGGTGGTACCGTATGCTGGGCCACAATGATGGAATGCATACTTGGGACCATTTTAGCCATGGTCTTCAGCTTGTCTTCTAATGCAGCTATTCGTTGTTCTTGATTAGCTGAACTGGAAGCATCGGGATCGTCAGTAACAACATAAGCTGTCATCTCTCTAGGTACAGTGGAGGACACTGTCTGCTCTAAACTTTCACTGTATGCATCATAGTCGGAAAAAGAATCATCTCCTGAGTGAGAAAGAAGGGGATGTCCAGAAGGATCTTGAAGATTCCTTTGACCGATTGTGTCTCGGCTTCGGGATCGGATATGTTGGAATACTCCATCAGAGGATTCTTGGAGTAAATCCAAATACCGCTGGCTTGGCTTACGAGGCTTGCCGTGCTTGAAGCACTTCCTACCCCCAGTGTCTCTGGAAGTCATGTTGACAGAAGTGTACAAAACTTCATCTTCATCTTCTGACATAGGTTCAGAGTTTGAAAAGTTCAGACGATCGAAGATATATCGTCTTATTATTTGACAACAACACTGGATGATAACCTTGTGATTGCAATGGTGTCCAAGTGGTTGCACTGGGGATGTTGAAATGTTGTCCCATTTTTTTTTGAGGTGTTCTCGGAGATTGGGAACAACAACGGGACGAGAAAAAGTTCGAGGGATGTGTTATTTGACAATATTCGGAACATGGTTCCGGTTCTTCAAATGTTTTATCCCCTAAGTGTACAGGAAAGTACTCATTTCATTGGCATAGGTATCCGGATTTTTGATCCTGGAAGTTTGCTTCTGATGCTGATTGGTCTTCGGCATTGGCTGTTTGCATTTCACCGAAGTTGGTCGATTGAGATAAGTTCTTAGATCAGCAAACTCACCCCCAGGGGTTTCTGTCTGAGACACCAGCAATTTTCCCTGTTTGGAACGGGATATCTTGAGAGTTGGAAGGTCTTGGAATTCTGCTACCGGAGTAGGCAGAATACCTCTCTGATCAGTACACTTTCCTTTGACCAGGAGGGAAGAAGAACCTTTGTTGGAAAGAGTTCTTGTACCGACTGGTGCCGGAGCACGTTCAGTTTGATCTTCTACGGTAAAAACCGAGGAAGAATGAGAAAAGACCAAAGGGCCTTTTCCTTTGTTTTCGGAAGAAGGGTTAGCTAAAGAGCATTTCCCTCTGTTGTCTTCCAAGTCGTGGGACGAGGAAGTTTGAGAAAAGGCCAACGGGCCTTTTCTTTTGTTCTGGAGAGGAGGAGGAATAGCCAAAAGACTACCCCCAGTAGATTGCACAGGAACAACAGGGTGCTTGAGAGGAGGAGCAGAGCTTTTCCCCTTGCTGTAAGAATATGAGAGATTAGCCAAAGGGCTGTCTCTCTTGGATTGCGCTGGCGTAGTTTGCGCATGGGTTGATAGCACACTGGCAAATTACGCATGAGGAGTTCTAGCAAAAAGTCTTCTGGCCTCAGTCACAGTGGCTTGCGCAGCAGGAGTTTTGTTGCCAGAGTGCTTGAGTTGTACTCTGGTTGCTGGAGTGGTGGATTGTGCAGGCAAAGTGGCAGCCAACTCTGCCAGAGGAACAAGAGTCTTGCACTTTGACAGAGCAGCATAGGAAGTATGTTGTGCACTGTCAAGGGGAGCAGTATACTGCACATGAATAGTAGCAGCAGACTACACAACAGAGATAGTAGTCCTGGAAACAGAGGCAGTAGACTGTGCAGTAGGCTGAGCAGCAGAAGTAGTGGACTGCGCAGCAGTCTTGGGGACCCACACTGGATGAACTTTGCTCGTGGCAGAAGTTGTTGCAGTGCGAGGGGTGGTCCTGGAGTTGATCATCGCCTCGTAGGCCGTCTGGTTGACCTTTACAACCAGCGTCTTCTGCGTCTTTTCGATAGACGCAACGTCACATTGAGTTGCCACTTCCTCGTTGGAGGAGAAAGTCGTCCCCAGCAGAGTTGCCATTTTATTTGTAAAAACAAAAGTTGATCTTTATTTCAACAAACTTTGTAAGAAGATTACAAGAATTTTGGGAAAGTACAACTATAGGAATCCGATCTGAATGACGATCGCTTTATCCCTTGGACGATGTGAACTTTGAAGACGGTAGCCTCTGAAGATTGCAGCAGCACTTTGGCAAGAACTCCTGATCTCTGGTGATGATCTCTGATATCTGTGTATATATGTATGATCCCCTCTAGGAAGGACTTGAAACTCTATTTATAGAGTTCTGGAAATAACTACTTTTTAGTTATTTTGGAATGTGCAAGCTGGATTGTGCTGCATTGGACTGCGCAGACATCAGACTGCGCTGGCAGTTATTTGATCGTGGGCTAACTGTATTGGACACATGGCATTATTTGATTGAAATGTGCATGATCGTGTACAGACGATTACCACGTAATGAGTCATTGATGGCATGAAGGCCACGTGTACTTTGTCAGTTGTATTGATAGAGTGCGCCACCTGAATTGCGCTGGCTTCGGATTGCGCTGGGATAGACCGTGCTAGGATGGATTGTACTGCAGGCAGATTGCGCTGCATGTACAGCTGTCATCGAGCGCTGTGCTGCACGATAAACGAACAGTTTCCTTGTTCTCCGTGCTGTCAGTTGTCAGAAGATCTGATTCTCTGTAAGGTAATGACGACGAGGCCACGTCAGCTCACACACTTGGATGAGTGCGCAGTTCAGCCAGGCAATTGAATTGTTGCGCAATCTGTCTTCTGTGCAGTTCACTTGAGGGATGTATAATTTGATTTTCTTGACTTTGTTGATGGGTGCAACTTGATTTTTAGGACCTACACTTATTATTAAAGCCGTCAGGCCCAGGCGCTTTGTTTGGATCTACACTCTTAATGATATCCTCGATCTCCTCCATAGTAACAGATGCCAACAGCTCACTATTCCCGTACCCAGCAACAACCTTTTTGCAAACAAGAGTAGAAAATAATGAAGTATAAATAGCTCTGATTAGTACCTAACCGCTTCATACTGGATGCCAGAAATTGAGTTTGCCACCTTCCCATCTTCGTCTAATAAGCTCGTAATGCTATTACAGTATTGTCGGGCTCGCATTACATCGTAGAAGAATTTGCTACACCTGTCCCCCTCTTTTAGCCAAGAGCATTTAGCTCGTTGTGCTAGTAGGATCTCATCTTGTAACATGAGAAGACGAGTTTCTGCATATAGCCGACCCTTTGTAGCCGCCAACGAAGGATTAAGCACGTCATTTTGTAGGGCAATTTGGACGGCTCACAACTTTTCGGCCTTAGCATCGACATCAGTACGTGGTCGACTTCGGAACCACGTCTTCAAGAGCAACTTAATCGCCTTCAGTTTTTGGACTAATACATATTGAGGATTGCCAACAACCGGTTGGCATAGCCCCTTCATAACTTCTTCGAAGTACCTATCCATAAGATGCCAATTGTTCGTGTACTTGAAAGGCCAATGTATTATATAACTTTCTTCAATGGTGACTCGGATAGGCGAGTGGTCGTTAGCACTAGCCTCAAGCCCCTTAGCATTGGCATGAGGAAAGGTAGAGAACCATGCACTATTATCCAGAGCTCGATCTAATTGGTAAGCCACTCGAAGCATCACCGCTTTATTATGCCACATCCAAATGTGTCTGCTTCGCTCTAACTCCATCAATCCTGACTTGGTAAGACAGTTCTGGAAGTCAAATAATATAGGATCGAAAACTGGCCTGCCTTCCACATTTTTATTGGATTATAGTATAGCATTGAAGTCCCTCATGATAAGGAATGGTAGATTGGCGCCGGTAGTGTAGTGCCACGTCCCGCTCAGTCAATCGGAGGAATTAGAACACCGACGGCGTTCAGACTTAGCCACGCAACGGCTTGCTCGAAGACTCGCTCAGGTGGGTGGCTTCGGGGAACTTGCCTCAGCTTGGCCTTCACACTAATAAAATAAAAGTTTTCAAATGCACAAGTAGGCTTGATAATAAAAGAGATGCATCCACATAGCTAAAGGAATAATTCCAAGTTTGGTCGAAATGTGTTAGAACACGAAAAAAGGTCCCACGGTCGGCTTAGAAGTTTGCTCAGTGAGCTTTTAAAATGATGGATTAGGAGAAGGAAAGCTGGTTTAAGTTGCCACGAAGTTAAGAACTTAGCCTAAGTCGTAGGCGTCGCCCGCATGAATGATTGATAAAGCATGCACGGTCCCTTCGTCCAGGGCTTGGCATTACCTTTCTCGTCCCAAGGTTAAGTTACAGTGCATGTTGCAGAGTACGACTTGTGACATAAGTCTAGGCACCCTAAAGAACTTCTTTGTTCAAGTCGAATGTATGCACGACATGTTCCATCGAGGAAAAGCTTGACGCAGCCTTTGCTCGTCAAGTTGTTGCACAAATAAGTTAGGCAAAGTTATGCTGGTCTATCAAAGGCATTTGAAGTACTGCCCCGCTCTTTTTGCGGTTGTCAAGTCACATAGCCCCACGATCTCAAGGCTTATCATATAAAGTATGTGATGAGCGATAGTGTCGCCTAGAGAACAAGGTCTGTCTAAGGCACGAGCTACGATTGGTTTAAAAAAAAGTATGCCACGGTCAAAGGAACACGTTCTGTTCAAGTTAAGATGGAAGACTACTTAGTAGTCGTTTCCTAGATTTCAAATGATAGAAGTTCACGCGACTGGTTGTCGCCGAGAACGGTCCCGCTACTTGGGAGTCTCGATAAGTAAGTTCACGAGATCGGTCCCGTTACTTGGGAGTTTCGATAAGGAAGTTCACGAGATCGGTCTCGCTACTTGGGAGTCTAAATAAGGAAGTTCACGAGATCGGTCCCGCTACTTGGGTGTCCCGATAAGGAACTTCACGAGATCGGTCCCGCTACTTGGGAGTCTCGATAAGGAAGTCTACTCGACTGGTTGTCGCCGAGATCGGTCCCGCTACTTCGGAGTCACGATAGAAAGTTGGAAAGCAGGGTCATAATTAAGGAAGGACTTGGTAGACCGCGTTGAGTCTTGCCACTACAAAAATACTGTAATTTACCGACTGATTTTACTGACGACAGTCAAAATATCGCTATTTTGCGACGGAATACAGACTAACTAGCGACTGATTTATTATAAAAATTATAGTTTAACTAAACGCCGCTAAATTCGTCGGTAGTTAGTCGCTAAAGGACTAGCGATGCATTAGCGACGAAAAATTCCGTCGCTGAGCTGCTGTAAAAAGTTAGACTCAACCTTTCTTACCCCATTATCAAATTTTTACCTCTAAAAATTTTCTCCCCAATTTCTTCCCTCATCCATTCCCCTCTCCTCCTCCGACCTCCTCCACCTGCGACCACCTACTCCTCCTCCTCGGCGACCTCCCCCTCGACTCCCCTCCTCTTCGGCGACCTCCCCCTCAGTTCCCCATCCTCCTCCTCCCGACCCCCTCCTCTTTGCCCTCTTTACAGCCCCTCCACCGTTTCCCGCTTCTCCATCCGACCCCTTCCTCCTGACCCCCTCCGACCCCTACTCCTCTCCGCCCCCTCCTCTCCGCCCCTCAACTTCCCTACGACCTATCTCTTCGACCCCCTCCTACATTACCCCTCCCCATTTCTGCCCCCTTTACAGCCCCCCTCCCCGCCCTCTGTGCCCACTCCTCGACCCCCACTCCTCCCTCTCCGGCCCCCTCTACAGCCCCCCCTCCTCGGTGCTCCGGTCAGACCCCCTCTCTGCGTGCCCCCTCCTCCTTCATATGCAATTGGATTAAAAACTTGAGATTCCCTGACGGTTACGTGACGAATTTGGCAAGATATGTCGATCTCAATGAACGCAAGCTGATAGGGATGAAGAGTCATAATTGCCATGTGTTACAGTTCAGTCTACGACGCTGATCCAGAATTTGACTATTAAAGTGTTCTAAGAGATATTGTAGAGCTGGATTACTCTTTTGTATCCAAATTGTGTTGTTTAAATGTGATTGGTTCGACACAACACCCAAGCAAGGATGGATAATTGACAAACAGTTTAGATTTATTGATATAAAATACGAAAAAAGATATATAGGTTTCGAACCGTTTGTGTTGGCTAGTCAAATGTTCCAAGTATACTACACGAATTATCCTAGTCGACGACGCACGACTCGTGATTGGTGGACTGTATGCAAAACTAAACCAAGAAATACATATAATATTGGAGATCAAGCATACAAGGAGGATAAGGTAGTCATGCCTCAACCAATATATATGAGTTTAGCCGGCATTGATGACATGGAGGTTGACGTTACTGTAGAGGATGATATAGTTGACGAAGAGCTTGACATAGAGGACTTACCTCATATAGATGAGGAGTCTAAAATGGACGTATCGGGTGAGGATGAAGAATTTGAAGATGAAGGTGAAAGTGGAAGTAATAGTGAAAATGAAGAAGATGAAGATGAAGAAGATTCGGATTACGAAGAAGATAAAGAAGATTAGTACGTATTACCTATTAGATTTGCGTTGATTATCTGTATCAACACACCTTTATTTGATTTCTATTAGATTTGCATTGATTATTTATATCATCACATCATTTTTTATTTCTTTCAGATTTATATATGGCGGGACGAGGCTATATACGTCGACTTCGAGGATCTGGGTCGACCCGTCCTCCTACTCCTGCTCCTTATAGTATTCTAGCTGCATAGCACAGAGGAGTTAGCAAGGACGATTTGGTTGATGAGGAGGATGGATTATCTCCTCCATTCACTCATTCTTCAGTCGGCAGAGCTAGCCCTGATATTCCTTCAGCATCTACTTCTACCGGTGCTGGTGCCCCGTCTTCTACGCCGGAGACTACACATATTGCTCCTACTGCGACAAACCCATATCCTGGCCTTTTGGTCGACCGTGGGGTGTACATACGTCGACCAGAATTTGCATACCCTCCTACTCTGCCAGAGCGGCCAGCCAATATCACTCGTACCGAGCTGTAGGCCGATGGAACGACATAAGTATACTAGTGTTCCTGGACACATTTATTCATACTCTATTTATTATCTAATCGTACATTGTTTTGTTTATTCCAGGTTTTTTCATGTCCAGGCTGGTAAAGATTTGGGGGAGTTGATGCGTCGACGATTCCATGGTCCCTATCTGAACTTCGGGGACATCCTAGTTGATAGATGATTCATTTGGCTCGAGATGCTTGAGGTATGCCTAAATAATATCGT
Source organism: Iris pallida (assembly GCA_029216955.1). NCBI lineage: Eukaryota > Viridiplantae > Streptophyta > Magnoliopsida > Asparagales > Iridaceae > Iris > Iris pallida. Next base: position 16,489,879 of record JANAVB010009198.1, on the reverse strand, counting down.
CTTTGTTTACAATATTTCTTAAATATTTGCTCATTTGTTTTTATTTGTCATTATTTGCAGAAGTCGTACTGGTGGCCGGCGCATAAAGATCAGGCAATCCGAAAGTGCTACAAGTCTGTCGCCAGCAAGAGTTTGAGGGATATGGTCAACGAACAGAAGGCATTATTTACACTAAGTAGTGATCGACGCAAGGAGTGGTTGAAGGAGGAATTCTGGGAGGAGATGAAGAAGAAGATGGACACTCCGGCCCATAAGGCCAAGTGTGAGAAGGAAACGGCTTCCCGTGCTAAGGGTGGTCACCACACGGGTGGATCCATCCCAATTACAGAGTATTATCGACGGCTGGTAAGTATTCTTATTTGTTATTTCTTCAATTGTTTAAGTTTACTGTATAGTTATAAATTGATGTTTAATTGTTACAGTGTGAGAAGGTCGCCAAGGTAGGCGGAGATCCGAACGCCGTGGACTTTCCTAAAGTTTTCGAGCGTACCTATAAGCGAAAGAAGGATAGAAAGCTCGTAGATGATCGGACGACCAAAGCCTATGTAAGTTTTTCGAGTCCTATATCTAATTAAATTTCTTCTTTGTATTTACGTACTTAACTATATTTAGTTTACCGAAATAGTTAGCATGAACTCTAATCTGAATATTAACTCTAAATCATAACCCTAAGTAGCATTATAAATCAAAGAATAGTTTAAGAGACATATGAGAACATAACCATAACAATACTTACATCGAAAATAAAATACCAATATTAACTCTAAATCTATTCACCTATATAAATATAGGAGACTTATGAGACTTTAGAAAGTCGAGTTGGTGAGGGAGCGACTGTCGAGGGGGAGCTGGGACTAGTCAGCCACCATCTCCAGCTATGAGGAACGACTTGTGGATACAAGCCGTAGGTAGAGGAAAAGGGGGCAGCACGTACGGTATCAAATCGTTGGCATCCCAGCCGTCCGTTTATTCCAGAGCTCGTCTATCTGCTGACGCCGACGATACTGCCGACACCTACACCTTACGGCAGATTACACAGATTCTGGTGGCCCTCCAGGATCATGTAGGGCAGATGAGTGGAGCTCTGATCACAGCAGGTCTGATGCCTGCCCCTACTAGATCGTCTCCTGCTTCGACCACAGTGCCTCCGCCAACGACTGCTCCTCCGACCACGGCGCCTACTACACCGGCTCCTCCTCCGACCACAGTGCCTCTTGTCGTGCCACCGACTCTTCCAGACGTTGCTCCTGCCCAGGACGTATAACGGATCCTCACTTTGGTCCTAGGGCAGTTATATTCATGCGGACGGCCGGTTATGCCTCCGCCACCTCCACCACCATCAGTTTGAGTTTTGTTTATTTTTTGGTTGTATTTGACGATGAGTTTGTATGAACTTTAGGGGTTTGATCGATACTTGTGTATATGTACTATATTGTGGCTGTTGGACTATATTGTGACTGTTGGATGTGAGTGTATATGTACTATATTACAACTGTTGGATGAGTTTATGTATGCTTGGGTTTATTTTTTATTTATTGGGGTTATATTTAATGTGGTATAAATATTGGGTTAATAAGTTTATGTATGACATCTCTATTCACAGGTTTGAGCAAAGCTGGAACAATTTAATGTGGTATAAAGAAAATGTTTAGCGACTAACCAGCGACGGATTAGCGACGTAAATCTAAAAATTTTGCAGGCTAGCGACTAACCTGCGACAGACTAGCGACAAAAATGTGGAAAAAATTACATGTCAACGACGGCTTAGCGACGAAAATATCCGTCGCTAAGCTTCTGTATGATACCAAAACCGTATCAGACGAGTCAGCGACAAAAATTTTCGTCGCTGACCTTCTGGAAAATTTGGTATTTTGGCTTTCAAAAAAATATCGGTAATCCGTCGCTAATATGTCGCTGTGATTGTCGACGTTTACAATTTGTTGCTAATCCATCGCTATACTTGCGTCGGTATTTTCGTCGGTAATCTGTCGCTATAGCGACGGATTACCGACGTATGTTCTATAGCAACGTTATGTTTATCGACGTCAATTATCCGTCGGTAAATGTATTTAGCGAGGGAATATACGTATTTAGCGACGGAATGGTTCGTCGCTAAATACCAATGTTTTAGTAGTGTGCATAGTCATTGGCCAACCTGTACGTAAGGGGAATTCCTCGACGATTACCGGGGCACCGGGTTTGTGTCGGCCTAGGAGGAATTACAGATATTGTACGGCCTTCATCGACGGTATGACTCGATTGAAGTGAACCGTTACAATATAGGCTGCGGGTCATTCGGTGGGAGCTCGTACCTCACACGCGAATGGTCACCATATACGAAGATCCAGTATAGCTTGACATTGTTAGTGACCACTCGTATAAATGTGTCGGTATGAGAGCGGCTATCCGCGTGTATGCCTTTGGATTGCGTCGAGTACTAGCAATTAACGAGTTGGGTTAACAAGGTATAATTATAACAAGCACTAACCTTGAATCGGTGCGGGTTAGGTGTGCACGGTTGCAACACCATTCTGGAGCCTAAGATTTGGCTATAGCAAGGATCCGTGCTTCGACATGAATGTGGCGTAATTATCGAGTCATCATCGAGTTAAGTTTGGAAGGGCCGTAAGGCAAGTTGGTTAAGTATGGTTGATCCTTGGAAGGCACAGCCTAGATCTTAAGGCACGATCAAAGTCTATTGGCACGACTAGCACGATTCGTCCCCTTGACGTCGTTGTCATAAGAATGGTCAAGAGGCACATAAAACAAGTGAAATTCTTGGCATGACTGGGTTTGCATAAGTCTCTACTTGGCAAAACACTGCCTCGAATATGTATTGAAGTCACGAATAGAGTATAGCCCGACCTTATCGTTGCATTGCCAAGTATAGGCCAAGGCGTCTTTGTCCTAAAATTTACCCTAAGGCAAGACTAGAAAGACAATCAAAAGGGATTAAGCTGCACAAAGTAAATGAACATGTCGGTTTTGTAAATGTGGGCAAGGAGCTCACTCCACCAGTACAGTTGAGTACTGACACCCACACAGTTTTCATGTGCTGGCACCGGAAGAAGCCCGATGGCGTGGAGCTTGGTTGGATGCGTTGAGGCACAAAATTCCTTAGCGTTTTATGGCGTGTGATCGTATGGAGTTAGAACTTATACGGGACATAATGTATGGACATCGCTATTCTGAGAAATCTGCCACTCGTCGCCTTGAAGCTTGTATTGAGAAATGAGAAAGAGCAAAGTGACTTGCAATATGAGAGAAAAGTAAGCCTGAGAGACTTGTAATCTGGCCTTGCGCCCTTTGTAATCTTATATTCAATATCAATAAAGAGAGGATTTTAAATTACTTGTGTTTTTCTTTTAAATTTTTGCTGATGACTATTCAATGTTTCTGCTTAGGACTTCTGTGCGACGACCCCCATCGCTTAGCCTGTAATCGGCCGTTATAGACCTGCCTTGCGTGAGCGCAATCTAGGATCTCGCGGCATCACACCTTAGCGAGCACGATTACTCCTACGGGAGCAGGGCGTGACATAATGGCATCAGAGCACGGCTTTACGTCCTTGAACTTTTGATTGAATTCTTTAACTCCGATGTTCTCCAAACTCTGATGTTCTTCCGCAAATCAGTATCGTTTGGTGTGCTCTCTTTCAAATGCCCCACGGGATGTCCATACAATAAGTCTAAATATTTTGAAAAGTATCACGAAAGAGAAAAATGGGTTGAATAAGTTAACTTTAAACATGCATGGTTGGCTAAGTCGGGCTGGGCATATACACCAAGAATCGTGTCAACCTTAGCAAAGACGAGTACGAGATTCAAATTATGTCGGACGACAATGAGTTGGACTCGATTGAGTTTGTGGGATGTCTATCGATAGGGGTGCCATCAGACGATGTTATCGTCGATGTGATATAGATGAGCGTACTTGGGCTCGAACAAAAATTCGAAGTATGATTCGAAACTTGTTTCGAGGAATTGTTGAATGACTTCATCCCTGAGTGGTGTATAGGATAGTCTTGGAGATGTTATTCGATTGAGGATGCGGGATCCCAATGAGTCTATCAGCAAGCATCACATGTATACAAAGCCTTAGATCGAGTATCATTGAGTAAGTTATAATCTTGAGGATTTCGACGAGTTGATTCGAACTAAATTGTAATCGACGCACATGGGATTGGAATTACTTGAGCACGAAATGAAAGTGGTAAGAAAAAAGATATATTGAATCGAGGAAAAATTAAGGTGTACGAATGGTTAACTTGAACGAGAAAATCGATATGAATCGTATACAAAAAGTTAGCCTGATTGGACGATAGCGTGCATGGAAGTGATTCAAATATTTAAGAATGACTCTAAGGATTGGAATTGATGTCGCTCGATGGTTTGAGTTAGCAAGGATTGAGGCAAATTGATGAAATTCGTTGTTCGATGACTTAAGATAGTCGGATGAATGTACGGGATTTTAGATTTGAACGAATTGAACATGTAGCTAGTTCGAGGGATAATGATCAAAATTGATCTTGAATATTGAAAAGATTATCCAGTTCGGACAATAGCATTAGTCATATGACTCAAAATTTGTCGCAAATGAAGATCGTCAGGTTATGCATATCATCGATGGTATTGAGGTATATTAAAGATTGATCTGCGGTAACTCGGGGGTACTCTGAGTTGGGAAATAACGATTGTACAAGATGTTATTGTTCCAATAGATGCTATGCTTGGGATTTTGATGAAATAAATGCTTGGATAAAAAATGATTGTGTCTTGATTGCTTCGACGATAACCATAATGTTGACGTTCTTGTCTGTACAAGCACAACTCTAGCCTCGCCCATGCGTCACATCAAATTTGGGGAAAATCATTTCATGTGAGCGTGAACATGGTGATTTACGTCACGGAAACGATCGAACTCGAGAAATCAAGATGTGGCAATTTGGTTTGCTTCGACTTGTAGTTTGAGGCAAAGGTGGATTCGAGGATTGATCGGACTTATGATTAATGATTGAGTAAACTCGAGGATTGAGGACATCCAATCTGCATATCGAGAATAAATTAGTTTAGACTCAAAACAAGAGTTACGCTCCGATGATAACGATTATTCTGCATGAGCATTGCATGGTGATTTCATGCCGACTGTGGATAATCGGACTCGTATGAGATTGGGGTGTGATATATTATTAAAGTCAGACGACCTTGTGATCGATTACGTGAATTGGGATAAATGACTTAAGGAATTTGAAATGAAAATTATGGTCTTGCGACAGATCGTGTCATAGTGTACTTGACTTAGAAGGAATGGATAGGTAGATATTGTTGAATTTGTTCGAAGAGATTGACTATACAAGTTGCTTGTTGGATGAACAATATTGATATGTCAAGAAAATGGTTGAATATGAATCATTGTAGGATGGCTTTGCTGAATGACTCAAACCCCTTGGACTAAGTGTTGCAAGTGCGAATAGAAGATATATATGCTCGATGTTTAGAAATCTGAGTAATGCGAGCTTGGATAGAAAACCCCGTACTATCAAGTTGGTTTGATCCTATGATTGGGGTCAGTGTTGGCATTATCGTTGGGGAACTATGATTCCAATCCTGACATTAACTTTAGCCTTGAGAAATGGCCTAGCGGGTTAGACGAGACGTCTATGTTGCAAGAGTTAGCATTGGAATGATTGATCCTTGAGGATTCGTATGGATGGATACAACGATTCTAGAACATGAAAGTACCCCTCATGAGACTCGGCTGACATGCATGTATTTTAGGGATGCCTGAATATGTGAACAATACGACTCGAGTGAGAATAACGAATTCTCAATCACGCGGCTTGGCTGAAATGCATGTACTTTGGGGATGCCTGGGATATATGCACGATCCAACGAAGTGATACGTTGAATTCAAGTAAGAATTAAGGAATAAAAAAGTCTCGAGGATTTGTGATTGTATGTCCAAAGAAAACATTGATGGTAGTGCGAGCGTGGCTCGGATTAAAGAAACACATAGGCGTAGTGTGCGAGAGTTATAGAATGTTGAGTAAAGTGATAAGTCGATAAGTAAGTACTCAGTTAGTTTTGATGACAAAACTTTTTCTGAGTGGTATATGATGTAGTGTCCCGTCCCGCTCAGTCAATCGAAGGAATCGAAACACCAACGACGTTCAAACTTAGCCACACAACGGCTTGCTCGAAGACTCACTCAGGTGGGTGGCTTCGGTGAACTTGTCCCAGCTTGGCCTTCTCACTAATAAAACAAAAGTTTTAAATGCAAAAGTAGGCTTGATAATAAAAGAGGTGTATCCATATAGCTAAAAGAATAATCCTAAGTCGGGTCAGAATATGTCAGAAAATGGAAAAAGGTCCTACAGTCGGCTTAGAAGTTTGTTCAGCGTGCTTTTAAAATGACACTCGATCCTTCATTCCGTAGCTTGGAAGAAGGAAAGCTGATTTAAGTTGCCACGAAGTTAAGAACTTAGCCTAAGTCATAGGCATCGCCCGCATGAATGCTTGATAAAGCATGTACGGTCCCATTATCCAGGGCTTGGCGTTGCCTTGCACGTCCAATGGGTTAAGTTATAATACATTTTGCAGAGCATGGCTTGTGGCATAAGTCTAGGCACCCTAAAGAACTTGGTTATTTAAGTCGAACGCGTGCATGGCACGTTCCCTCGAGGCAAAGCTTGATGCAGCCTTTACTTCTCTAGTTATTGCACAAGTAAGTTAGGCAAAGTTATGTTGGTCTATCAAAGGCATTCTAAGCACTGCCCTGCTCTTTTTGCGGTTGTCAAGTCACATGGCCCCACGATCTCAAGGCTTTTTATATAAAGTATGAGACTTGAGTGATAGTGTTGCCTAGAGAACAAGGTCTGTCTAAGGCACGAGCCACGGTTGGTTTACAGAAAAGCATGCCATGGTCAAAGGAACATGTTCTGTTCAAGTTAAGATGGAAGACTACTTAGTAATCATTCCCTAGATTTCAAACGATAGAAGTTCAAGCGGCTGGTTGTCGCCGAGATCGGTCCCGCTACTTGGGAGTCTCGATAAGAAAGTTCACGACATTGGTTCCGCTACTTGGGAGTCTCGATAAGAAAGTTCACGAGATTGGTCCCGCTACTTGGGAGTCTCGATAAGGAAGTCGTGACTGGTTGTCGTCGAGATTGGTCCCGCTACTTGGGAGTCTCGATAGAAAGTTGGAAAGCATGGTCATGATTAAGGAAGGACTTGGTAGATCGAGTAGAATCTTGCATGGTCATTGTACAACTTAAGCACAAGGGGAATTCCTCAAACGATCACCGGGGCACCAGGTTCGTGTCAGCCTAGGAGGAATTGCAGATATTGTACGGCCTTCATCGACGGTATGACTCGATTGAAGTGAATCATTATAATATAGGCTGCAGGTCATTCGGTGGGAGCTCATACCTCGTATGTGAATGGTCATCGTATACAAAGATCCAGTATAGCTTAACATTGCTAGTGATCACTCATATAGATGTGTCAGCATGATAGTGGCTAACCGCATGTATGCCTTTGGATTGCGTCGAGTACTAACAAGTTACGAGTTGGGTTAACAAGGTCTAACTATAGCAAGTACTAACCTTGAATCGGTGCGGGTCAGGTGTGCACGGTTGCAACACCATTCTGGAGCCTAAGATTTGGCTATAGCAAGGACACGTGCTTCGACATAAATGTGGCATCATCATCGAGTCATCTCGAGTTAAGTCCGGAAGGGCCGTAAGGCAAGTTGGTTAAGTTTGGTTGATCCTTGGGAGGCATGGCCTCGATCTTAAGGCACGATCAAAGTCTATTGGCACCACTAGCACGAGTCATCCCCTTGACATCGGTGGCACGAAAATGGTCTAGAGGCACATAAAACAAGTAAAAGTCTTGGCACGGCTGGGTTTGCATAAGTCTCTACTTGGCAAGACACTGCCTCGAATATGTATTGAAGTCACGAATAGAGTATAACATAACCTTATCGTTGCGTTGCCTAGTATAGGCCAAGGCGTCTTTGTCCTAAAAATTATCCTAAGGCAAGACTAGAAAGACAATCAAAAGGGATTATGTTGCACAAAGTAAATAAACGTATCGGTTTTGTATGGGTGGGCGGGGATCTCACTCCACCAGTACAGTTGAGTACTGACACCCATACAGTTTTCATGTACAGGCACAGGTAGAAGCCCGATGGCGCAGAGCTCGCTTAGATGCGTTGAGTCACGAAGTTCCTTGGCATTTCGAGGCGTGCGGCCGCATGGAGTCAGAACTTATACGGGACATAATGTATGGACATCACTATTCTGAAAAATCTGCCACTCGTCGCCTTGAAGCTTGTATTAAAAAATGAGAGAGCAGAGTGACTTGTAATATGAGAGGAAAGTGAGCTTGAAAGACTTGTAATCTGGCCTTGCGTCCTTTGTAATCTTATATTCAATATCAATAAGGGTGCATTTTGAATTGCTTTCAAATTTTTGCTGATGACTATTAAATGTTTCTGCTTAGGACTTCTGTGCGACGACCCCCGTCGCTTAGCCTATAATCGGCCGTTATGGACCTGCCTTGCGTGAGCGCAATCTAGGCTCATGCAACATCACACCTTAGCGAGGATGATCGCTCCTACGGGAGCGGGGTGTGATAGGTAGCAACCGTACTCAGCTCGATAAGCTCCTTCCACTGATCCTCTCTGCCACTCATGTCATTGCTACCATATACAACGCCAAATATGTTTCTAAAGCCTCCCTTGTTGGTTAATTCTACAGCGATCACTTGTTTCGAGCGATGGATAACGACCCCGTCGCTATTGCGCTGATCCTATCGCACCTATATAAGAGCCATATTGCATAGGCTTAGATGATGAATATGCTCCCACCTCCACCATCATTATCTTTATCTCCATCTCCATCATCACCACCACCACCACCATCATCAAACCCTAACCCCCTTCTTCAAAAAGAAGAAGAAGAAGAAAATATAAAGAAGAAGCTTGGAGGACGATAAGAATTTGTTGGAGGAAGAAGAAGGAGAAATTGGAGAAGGAGCAAGCCCTAATCTCCAATTCCAAACCCAAATCATTTTTTCCAAGGCAAGCCCTCCCTTCCTCTTCTAAAAATTTTGTTTCAAATTTTGATCTAGAATTTTGTATATATATCTAGATATGTTTGTATAGAATTAGAGTTTTAATTTTCGAATTTATGGAATGGTAATATTGCTACTCATATATCCATAATATGTGTGGTTTTATGACACGAGGACTAGGACACAATATGATGTCTAAATATAATTGGATTTGTGAATTGAAAAAATGGTTGATGTTGTTCGTATGATTTGCTAAGAGTTGATTTTATATTGGTTAATTTCTTATGGAAAAAAAAAATTATATATATATATATATATATATATATATATATATATATATATATATATATATATATATATATATATTTATATATATTTATATATTTTGGATTTGTGAATTGAAAAATGGTTGATGTTGTTCTCTTCTCCAGAATCGATGCTCCCTTAATTTTTGTTTCAAGAAGAGAATGAATGGTGGCCTTCTCTTTCTGCAACACCTCAGCAATCTCCTTCCATCTTCCTATGGAGCATGCTCACCGCACGTATCAGAAAATGACAGACATTAATTTTTTAGAGATCCCCCTTGTATAGCTCCCGAACCAGCATTGGAGGTAGAGCCTGGTTCGTTTTGTAATTAACTGGGGTCACCAGAGTGTACATCCTCAGTCCCCCGCACCCACGCACGCCAAGCTGGGTTATCAACGTAAACAACTAACTCATGTGTTCCCCCACCATTGAGATCCCGAGCATCCATCAATCCTTCTGTAGCTTAGCATTTTCTACTGCTCTCCATACATGTAACCTCTGTTAACCAATTTCTTGATTTTTTGAAATTTTGTATTTTTTTCAAAACTCTGAATTTTCTGAATCTTGAAAAGCGTGCAGTTCTAATATTGAGAAAACATTTCCGACCGTAATTGCTATCAGTCTTTGTTGGTCTTTGGTTTACTATTTTATGAGATTTTATCCTATTGAAATTTTTTTGTCCATTTCCTTAAAATCAATAAGTTATAAATATTGTTCTATATGAAGAAAATGTTTATTGAATTATGAATTTCAAAATATATTTATTTACTAAATAAATGGTTGTTAATATATATATATATATATATATATATATATATATATATATATATATATATATATATATATATATATATATATATATATATAACTAAAGTATTTTGGCTAAATTATAATTAGCCCATTTGTTAATTAGTAGTAACTAGTAATTAATCAATTAAATTATTGCTAATATTTATTTAGTGCTAATTAATCAACAAATGGTGATAATGTTAGGATTAGCAGTTAGTGTTAGCAAGTTAGCATTTTCACTATTTTTCCTATATTCTATTACATATACATTTTTCGGGCGTTCTCACCACACCCCTATATAAGAGCACACTTTCCAATGTGTAACAACCTAAAATCCTTCCCCAAAAATAATTCCCTAAATTTTGTCTTCGCCAACACCACCCATCTCCTGTAAAGAGCCGACCATTTCCCTTCTCAGCCATTGTCAGAATTTCGACCACCATCACAGACAAGCACCACTGGGCCACCCTCACCGATAACATCTCAGTCATCACTTTGACAACATCTCTCCAGCATCCCTCCCTGCCGTCCACCACCCTATAGCCCAGCCACCATTGGTCGAGCCACCACCCACACCACCAACACCCCACTACCAGCATCACCGGCATAACTACCATCGATATCAAACACCCCGCACCACCGCCAAAACAACCAGCTCCACCCCTGGCACCACCAGCGCCATCAACACCATTGCCACCCTCGTCACACACTAGCGAAGAGAGAAGAAGTGAGAGAACCACTCACCTTGACTGGTTTCCCACCACCACAGCCACCACCAAACTTCTGGACCGCCGCGAGCACCCACCAACTACGGCAAACTCGCACTCGGCTCCACCCTCTCCATCCTGCCACCTGATCTGGCACACGAATAGATCTGTAACACCGTGCCGACCTCGCCGGGACCCCACACTCCTTCCGTCTGCCGCCCAGAGCTAGCCTCCGCCCCGACGAACTGCCCGTCCAGATTGTCCTGCTAGCCACCGCTGCCACCTCAGAATCCCGGTGCTGCACAAAGCACCCCAGGGCGGACGCTCCTCCGTCGACGCAAGCCACGACACCGCTTTCTTGGGTGAGCACCCCTCCGACTCATCCCTCTCTCTCTCCCTTACTCAACATTTGGTTGACTTGATCAATGAACCCCCCCTTTATTTCGATTATATATATATAGATATATATATATATATATATATATATATATATATATATATATATATATATATATATATTATATAATGGTTATAAAAAAGATGGAGAGCTCTGCTAGGGTTTCCCCTATGGCGGCTACTACGCCTCCCTCCCGTCCCCCCGATCCTCTTGCGGGAGGGGGTTCGGCGGCTTGGAGGGAAGGGCGGCGGCTACAAAGGGACCCCCTCCGGCGAGGGGGGGTCGGGCGGCGGTAGCGGGACCCCCCAGGCGGGAGGGGGTCGGGCGGCAACAGGGTGACCCCCCTCCCCCCAATCGGGGGGGGGAGGGTCGGGCGACGGCAGCAACAGGGGGACCCCCCCGATCGGGGGGGTCGGGCGGCTGCGGCGGGACCCCTCCAGGCGGGGAGGGGTTGAGGGGCGGGCGGCTACAGGGGGACCCCCCCTGGCGGGGGGGTCGGGCGGCACGGCAGGCTTCTCCTCCGGTGGAGCGGCTGTAGTGTTCAAGTTCGGGTCCGGAGGGCGACGTGGGGCCCAGACCCAAGTATCGGGGCGGACGGGGCCAAGAAATTATGGGAATCGATCTTCGATAGCCACAGTGGATCCCCGTCGTCGTGGGGGAGGTACGGTGCGTACTGTATCGGGATGGAGGCCAAAGGCGACGACGGCAGAGAAGGCTAAGGGAATTGCTACTGATGCCGGCAGGAAAGGCCCGGGTCCTGCGAACCCCCCGACCAGGACGCATACTGAGGAGCAAAGATCTCGGTCAAGGAAGGAGGTTTGCACGCCCTTGGTTACGAAAAGCCCGATGTCGATGGAATTTGTCTCACCGATGTCAGTTGGAGGAGGGCTTCGGGCGTATTTCCCCTCAGAGCAAATAGCGGTGGTTTCAGAATTCTGGAAGAACACTCTGATGTTGTATGTGTTAGACAATAAGCCGTTCTACGGCCAAATCCGGGATTATACGGAGCGAGTCTGGAGACCGGCCTAAAGATAGCATGGAATTCTTCTCAAAAGAGAATAGGTTTTATTATGTCAAATTTGGACTAGCGAAGGATGTGTCCCGGATCCTACAGGGAGGGCATTGGTCATTTGATGGGAGACTCATTATATTAAAGGAGTGGACACCCGAGTTAAGATGTGAAAAGGAGGTGCTGAACGATATTCCTATCTGGATTCGATTCCCAGAGTTCTCAGTGAAGTATTGGAGCATCCCGCTTCTCATGAGACATGCCAGCCTCGTAGGGAAGCCGATCAAAGCAGACGAGGCCACTGCTTTCCGCACCAGACTGATGTATGCCAGGGTCTTCGTGGAGATCAAGGCGGGCTCGGAGCTATCGAGTATGCTTGAGTATCAGATACCGTCTGGGGAAGTTCTGACACGATCGGTAGAGTATGACTGGGTCCCACCCATGTGTTCTTACTGCTAGTGCTTTGCGCATACTACCAGTACGTATAAATACAAGAGGAAGGAGGCCGCCAGGCCACAGGCGGTTCAGACGGAGGCACCTGGAAAGGAGACGGCTCCCAGTCACTTGCCTGGGGAGACGGAGCCAGACAGACATATTGAGGAGGACACAGTGATAGAGGTCGATAGGAGGCTGGAGTCAGGATCTCCGCAGAGATAGAAGAGCACGCAGGGTGCACTGGTCCCGTTCAGGCCACCGAAGACTATGGTGACTAGGGGTATGAATGCGGCTGATAGTGGTTAGATGGTGGTGGAGGCCTTCCTGACGATCATGGTATACAGTAGCAGGAAAAGACACGCTACGGCCACACGGAAGGATATCCCTCAAGCGAGGGATATGGATGACCAGACTAAAGACAATCCTGACTGGGCTCTTACTCTTAGCATAATTCAGGCCCATCTTGCTCCTTCCTCCATAGTAGATGCAGTCATTAATCAGACGGATGAGACATTTCCCTCGAGTGTCGATCCAAACGAGTTCCAGGGGGGACCCCTCATCTATTAGTTAAATGTCGGTCCTAGCATGAAACATTAGGGAGGTGTTCCATTGGACGATGGAGGGAGATTGGAGGTATTCTGAGGAGAGAGTCGTGTGACATTGCTATCCTGCTGGAGACGAAGATTAGAGGGGCCGCTATGCTCTCGCGTAGGACTTCGGCAAACTGGGATCACATTCACAACTTAGATCTTTACGGTATGACAAGGATCCAAGTTAGGTGGAACCGAGGTAGCTGAAAGGGGGTACAGATTCATAAATCAGAATAACTCATTGGCATTACTTTCGAGAACAAAGGTGGGTTCCGATTCATCCTGGGTGCTGTATATGGGCACAATGAACGGAGACTCCGGGAGGCTTTGTGGGAGGATATTGTGCATCTGGGTCTTACGATGGACAGCATGCATCTCCCTCTGCTCATCATGGGGGACTTCAATGCTATGCTGCTTCGTCAAGAGAAGGTGGGAGCTCGTCCTGTTCCGGACTCGATATTATATGACTTCCAGAGGTGTCTACTTATGTCAGGGATGCGGGGGCTGGAGCGAGCTGGACATATCTAGACCTGGCACAACAAGGCTATACATAATCGGATTGCTTGTCAGTTAGATCGGGCCTTGGGCAATAGCGAATGGTTCAGTTACTTCCCGAACTCGGTAGCGAAAGGTCTTACGGCGGGTACTAGTGACCATTCTCCTATCCGGGTTGGCCTCTGTGAGAGACCAACTGTGCGGGCGAGGCCGTTTTGGTATAACAACAGCTGGTATCTGTCGGCTGGATATGAGGTGGTGGTTACGGGAGAGATGCAGCACTTCCGGGAAGGCACGGCTCAGTTCCGCATGGTTCACAAACTCAAGCAGATCAAGCGGGCTCTCAGGGGTTAGGTGAAGACGAGACCGCGGTCTTCTCTGGCATATATATATATATATATATATATATATATATATATATATATATATATATATATATATATATATATATATATATATCTTCAAATACTTATTTCAAATAATTAGACTAATAAGTTTAGTTTCCAAAATATATGCATGTATAAACAATAAATAATAACCATACTTCTAAAAGTCTCTTATGTAGTTTTAGCCTAGGAACCTGTTTTACTAATTAGGGATTTTTAGTCCTGAAGATTTTTTCCTATGCTTTAGATATATATGTCTAAAGGCAATATAAATGGTTTCAAAAATTTATATATATATATATATATATATATATATATATATATATATATATATATATATATATATATATATATATATATATATATATATTGTTATATTGCCTTTAAAATCATAAGTCGCGTCTTTTATAGCCATTCTTGTCTTCTTGATTTGATTATCGCACCAAACCCTGATTTTTGACTCAACTATATTAAACTAGGCTATTTGGACTGTTCCGGACCAGATGGAACTGTTTGCGTCGTCGTTTGGGACCATCTTGTGGGGCTTAGCATCATATATATTCTGTGTTAACACGTTCGTGTCGTGCACATCGATTTCCAACTAAATTGAGGCGAGTACATTCTCTGATAGTTTTTATTGCTTTGATATCTACTATATCTGATTCAGTTGTAATATTTTACTTGATTCTCGATACGAGGATACACGGACTAGTATAAGTTGGATCCCGTTATGAGATGTTACTCCTGGTTTATCTGGTATACTGGTACATGTCTCATTCTTGACTATTGTCCTTGTACTTGTATAGATACCGATTCCTAACGAGATTTGCTACCCTCTTAGAGAATTTCATGTCGTAACGTGCTATGGTTGGATCCATTATACTACTCGAGGATGGTGAGTTATTAGAGGTTATGTGATCAATACCCCCTCTTGTTACTACTTGTGCATAGTTCCACCCTCACCACACGTACGGTGTAGCCTGACCTGATACTACTTGTGCATAGCTTTCCATTTTGGCCGGCCTGATCCTATATACTACTTGTGCATAGCCGATCAAATGGAATAGCCTGATCTAGACCCAAGCCGATCACATAACGATCTAATATCTCAAGACACCGTTTATATTTACATTGCACATCAGATTTATCTGTACTGCTTTACATTCCAATTTTACCTTATATCTCACACTATGACATGATATTCAGTCTACTTTGTACTGTTTTACTTCCAGTCTTGATATTCTGTCTTGTATTTCATTATAAATGTTTCTTATAATATTTGTCAATTTATTGGAAATGCTGTTAGTTTATGTACTTCGCTCTAATCCTGACTGGATACGTTGACAAATTTTAGAAATTGTTATGCCCCACATTATTGGACTACAAGATGATGATAGCACCTCGATATTCTTTTACCGTGAGTTGTCTCTCGGGAGTCCTAGGCCATTTTAGTTTGATTTTTGTTTCTTTATTGTATTTTACCTCAAATATATTCTGGTCTTGTATACTCATTGTAGACTTTGGTTGTTTCAGTTTTATTTGATATTCTTTCTGTTTCATATCTTCCTTAGTCGTTTGTAGTGTGATTTGAGTACATTTATTATCATGGATCATCTAGATGTTGTCGATAATTATTGGGTACTTGTGTAACCCTACTTCCTCAAGTTTAGGGATTTTAAAAGTTTCCTCCTAATTTGATTTTTGAAACTTGTTTCCTATTTTGAATTTTGTTTCCATTCGAGATTTTGTTCAAGACTTTATTTCCTATTCAAGATTTCATTAGACTTTGTTCCAATACGAGATTTTGCTTCTTATTTCGAGACTTGGTTTTCTATTTGATACTTGCCTTCTATTCACCATTCAAGGTTTTGCTACCTATTCGGGATAATGTTCTCTATACGAATTTTTGTTTGCCATTCGAGAGTTACTTTCAAGATTCCTTCACCTTGTTTCCTGTTCGATTAAATCTCCTTGTTTCTTTCATTAGTACTAATACCCATTGTTGGACCTTTTGTTGTTTCTTGGTATGTAGTAAAACTCATTGTTTTCTAAAGACAGATAACATCATTTTATACATGATTTAGAACTCATTTTGAATTCTTTGAAACCTTTTATAATTCCTATAGATAAGGTTGAGATACTAGGGCGTTGCAGTTGTGCGCTATAGCCATTGTCTGGATTACGGAGACTGAGGGTTCACTGCAGCCAGCAGCGCACTGGCGAGGCATGAATTCTAAGTTGAAATAATTTCAGACATTCATAGGTTTCGGGTACTATTGAGACTTTCCTAAATTCTTTATATTTTGATCTATTGGGTTGCTTCATTGGAAAATGGATAAAGTTGATAAAATATTCAGTAACATATCGTTATTTGAGTTACGGAACCGAAAGTCACTACAGCCAGATATATACTGGCGGAGCAGAGATTCGAAGTAAAGTGACCTTAAATATCTATATGTTCCCAGATACCATAGAGACTATATCCTCTTTTCATATGATTATTGTTTTTTGAGAATCACAAATCCTTGCATATTCACCTTGATTTGACACTAATATCCCTCGGTAGATTCCATACGCCTTCTCAATCAAATCATTGCAGTCTCCGTCTTCTTGCACTTTTCCGTTGAGTCATTTGATTTCTCAATAAATACATATTGATAGACTTTGACTCTGTTATATATATATATATATATATATATATATATATATATAATATATATATATATATATCGTATTTTGATCATGTTTTGTCTAAACCTTGATCTTAATCATACCTATCAACCATGATTTTCCTATCTTGTTCTAGTCCACTTGTGCTAAATTCTCGATTTGATCGTGCTTAGCAGATCGTGCCTTCATGGTTTTTCCCTTCTAAGTCATAATTAAACTTTATTCCATCTCGTGCCTGTTTAATTCTTGATCATTGTTAGATCATATTGTTTCAACCCTTGTATGAAATTATCGTACATGTTTTTAGTTAAAGCTTGTCTCGCTTGGTGTCTGACCAATTTTGATCATTATCGATCGTGCTATTTTACCATTTATTTTTTCATGATAAATCGTTTCAAATCTTGATGTTTTTTACTCCTGGGCATTGAACGTACTCACCCTCATGCCTAAATGATGAACTTCGTATCGTTTCTGTATCGTACTGTGCTCTTCCAAATTTCAAGGACGAAATTTTGTAAGGGGATAGATTTGTAATCCCACTTCCTCAAGTTTAGGGATTTTAAAAGTTTCCTCCTAATTTGAGTTAGTCTGAGTAAATAAGGTTCTTAATTAAATTCCTATGATTAGTTAAATTGGGGAGGAATTTTATATAGTTTACCTTGAGTGATTAACTCAGGAATTAGTTACAACTAACTTGAGTGGTCCCCACTCTCTAACAACTCCTTAACCACCTAACTAATTTCTAACAGAGTTTAGGTCAGATTGTGTAAATAATAGAGAGTGGAGGGATCTTCTGTATATTTCTATTTTCCTCTTAGCTGGCTATATAAAGGGGAGAAGGAGAGAGAAAATCATTCTCTCCTCACTTTCTTTCAGAGCTCAGCCAAAGTTTTTGAGAGAACCCCCAAATCTCCTTTCTTTTTTCCCTAAACCCACCCGATCGAAACTCTAACCCTTGTTTCTTGGAGCTACAACCATGGCGACCACCGTCGGTGTCGACGTCCAGTCCCTTCTCCACAGCAGTGGCGATGGCGAGGACCCTCTCCTCAGCAGCGACAGCGATTAAGACCCTGTTCTCATCTCTGGCGATGGCGAGGTAATCCTTCTCCGGCACCGCTACATCATTTCTTTCTCGGCGGCGATCAACGACAGTAGGTTTTCTCGGTGACTAGGTGCTCACCTCTCTCGGCGATGCTCGACTGCAGAGCGACTACTTCTCCTACGTATCCTCGGAGAGGATACTCTTCCAGATCTGTTCGTGAGCGGAGGATTTCTCAGCGGACGCTCATTAAAGGACGACGAGTGGTTCTTGAAAGTTGCGGTAAGCCGGTCTGGATCCTTCGAACACTCTATGAGTTGCTTCGATTTGATTCTTCTCGTTTGTTTTGTATCTGCTTGGTATTTTGTCGTAGAAGAATTCCAGGCTGTAATCGGATACGAGGAGACGTGTCTGCTTCCTAGGATCGTGTCTGGTACAACTTGGATCCTTCTCAGGTATTTTTCGATCCTCTCAATTGTTTTTGAGATTTGTTGCATCGAATCTTGATTTGAATTTAGCTTTGGATAGATCTGTAGGTTAGTACATGACCAGCCTTATGCGTGTTCAGCTGTTCGTATTCTGCTGTTCGTGCGCGTTCTGTGTGAGTGCGTGTGCTACTGGGTTCGTGTCCAATCCTTGGGTGTGTACCAGTGTTAGGTTCGAGTCCAGATTGTTTCCATATTGGTGTCGGGTACCTTGGATCGGCTGAAATGGAATTTAGCATGAGCAGGATTTTTTCCAATTTGAATTAATTATCATTTTTGTATAAATCCTTACTTTGAACTTATTACTATTTGGATTTGTATAATTCCCTACCAAGTCTATTATCCTTCTGTTGTATAATTTTTCCCCTTTGATTGTTGGGCTAGGATTTAGTATATACCTTGCTAAAGATGCATATATACCGATCGCTTCGGAGGATACCCGATGTGGTTCAGTTGGACCTTATTTTGGTAATGGTTTGGTTAGGGTTACAGAAGCTTGTAGGTTTTGATCTGTATATTCTGGTAGGCTTTGGGTTTGCTCTTATTTCGTTTGTATTTTTCCAGGTTTAGTTTTGTGTGGGCTAAGCTTTAATTTGGGACTGAGTAGGGAAAATCCTAAATCTGTATGCTTGGCGGGACGTTTTTTAATACTGGACAGTGGATTTGGATATTATACCAAACATTCAATTTCGAAAGAACGTTGGGTGCTTTGGACTTCTGGACCCTTAGGTGTTGTTGAATTTAAGCTTTGCATATACTTTTGTTGGTTAGGTTATATAAGTTTTACTGAATGTATTTAATTCGGTTTACCGAGTTTGTTTTATATATGGTTTTGCTGAATTCAGTCTGTATATGATTTAGTTGGATTTTGGGGTTGTGATTTAGGCTAAGAATGCGTGAGAAGTTTATTTGAGGAGAGGTTTTGAAGTAGCAATAGTATTGGTGATGATTTGAACTCAACGATAGTTATTAGTTGTGGGTTACAATAAAACTTAAGTTATCCTATTGAATATGGGTATTGTTCTGGTCCAATGGACTTTTGACTGGACTCAATATGTGTATAATGTAGAACTAATAAGGATTAGAGTTAGCTGATTGTTTAGGGCTAGGTTCCGTTGAAAGGTTTCATTGTTGTGGCCGAGCCTATTTTAACTAAATTCGATAATTGGTTTTGGAAATAATTTAGTTTCTTTCAAATTGTGGACATACATGTACCCTGGATTGGACTAGTGATGCTAATAAAATTTTAGAATAATTGTTAAATATTGTTTATATTCATAAATTAAAACTATATTTTGTGAGTATTTTTCTAAATAAAGTGTTTACGGATAACCTATATATAATATAAAGTTCATATTCTCTTATAACTTACATTGATTTGCTAGATATAATAATTTGAGGATTAATAATTTCCTGGATGACATTATGTTGTCCTCTTGGTAGACTATTAAAGAATACCGAGTAGTAGGGGAATTAGTTAAGAGATAGTAATTATTTGTTTAGTTGGTAATATTAAATTACCATTGTTTAGAGCTTACCCAACTTGTACTCATTCTAGGTGGACCTAGAGATCACTACCTCCATATTTTTGATCTTCCAAAGCAAGGCAAATGCAAGTACATTCTATGGTTTATGTTCATTTATATTCATATCCTGTGCTTTTCTTGTGACATGTCATGACACGAAATTATATTCTCCTATACTTTCATGTTCTTGTACTTACTTGTGGTCGGAGAGGGAAAATACACTAGCTATGTGACCAAACCCATGGATCAAAAATTTAGGTTGATAGCTTAGGCCTCGCACCGTGCACGCGGGCCTTAAGCCGTACCCATTTCATGTGCTTATTCCTGTGCTTACCCCGGCCGGTCACATATGCTAGCTGTATTTTAAATATTGTGCACATGTCATATCTTGTACTTTAGGTTCAGGATTTACTTCTTGTACTTTATTTTCTATACTTCATGTACTTTACATTCCTGTACTTTATATTTTATGTTCACCTATACTCATTTCCATATCATGATGTTCTTGTTCATTACCTAGAATTGTACTTTGCTTTGCTTCTGACTGGATATGTTGCAGGTGTACTTGAGGATAGTGTTCCACCTTATGGGCTAGAGCCTGAGCATGATGGAGGCATGACTTAGCTAGAGGTTACAGGTTTAGGTTCGTTTAGCTTTACTTCGAGATGTTGTATATTGAGAGTTCATAGTTGTATTTAATTCCTGTCACCGGATTTGTCTCTAGTACTTTTATATATAAATTGTATTATGACTTGTGGATTATGGTGATCATTCTGGGACGGTTAGATGCTGTGATATTTACTTTCATGTTTATACTTGGAGTTTTTCTTAGATGTTTACAGCTTACTACGTTGAGTCTTCCAACGTAGGCTGGGCGTGTCCGACTCGTGTCCGATTATTCGGGAGCAGGTTGTGACAACTTGACAGCGTTTTACCGCTTATAATACGGCGTAGGCTGGGCGTGGCACTTGTACTCGTACCTGTACCATCCTTATGCTAGCCTCCTCCACCTCCATTTGATTGATGTTTATTTCCTTTCGTTGCCACTCTTCTCCTCATCACCATCCCCTCTTTATTGTTCTCCCCTGACTGGAACACGATCAACTCCATATGTGTTGGTAGGATAGCCCTTTCATCTCCCCTCGCCCCTTCTTCCCTTTCCTCGGATTGAGCCTCGTCATTAGGAGTAGCCTCATCATCCTCCATAAGGCAGCAGGGATCAGACATAATTTTTCCCTTATTTAATTATCGGCTTTGGGTATCACCCCTAGCCTCAATGTATTTACCATTTGTTGAGCAGCTGTATTTTTATCCATGCTACCTGATCCTTCTCCGTTAATGTGTGCTCCGAACTTTGCACCAGTATTCATCGTCTACCCCTAGCAAGGAAGGTCTACGGTGTCCACGCCACACCGCTGTTCCAAGTGCCAAAAGCGTTTGCATTGAGTGCATGACGGAGGTAGCCATTCATACTCAACTCTTTAGTAAAATACCTCCCAGGTAGGGATTTCATAAGCTACCTGACGAGGGAGAGATTGCCCTGCTTTTATGTCAATAAAGACCCTGGCATATAGCAGCCGAGAGCGTGACAAAGTAGCATCATAAGCTTTAATGGGAGCCTCGATCAAACTCGAGAGTTTGGTCAGCATAGATGGATTCCAGTATTGAATAGGAAAGTGAGGGATCCTGATCCAAACTAGGACGTTATGCAACACCTCACATTCACATTGAACTTCTAGCGACCATTCTTTCACGTAGAAAAACTATCCTCTCGAGCAAAGAACACCATGCAGCCTTTTGGTCACCATACTTGGTTAGGAAATGCTCTAATCTGTCCGTAGAACGTTCGGTCACCCAATACGTACAAAACTATCGTATTAGTCCAAAACGTCGAAGCTTCCGTTATTTCTTCCCCCGTAAATAAGGCACGAGATTTCCAACTAATTTCTTATGAGGGATAAACGACATGGATCCCTCGTTTCGATTCTTCTCTGGTAAGCATACCTCTACCTAGGACCGACTCAGTGGTTGCCCCATCTCTATGGCCTTCCCTTTGTTCGTCCAGGACAGACTGAGCGGTTGTCCACCAGTACTGGCTGCTCCTACAACCCCTTTCTTTGATGGCTTCACCTCTGGCCCTATTCGTATAGGCCTCACACCACCTCGTCGTCGATCAGGTATTGCACGCTGCTTCGCTCCACCTTTGTTTCCAATCGTCCCACCTCCTCGCATCAGCACCGGGCGCTTCCGTCGCTGCACCGTTGTCCAGCCCTCTCTATCTTCACGTAGGCTCCATTCCTCATCCCCTTCCACCGTCGCCACCCTATCTCTCACTTTATTAGAAGCGCCGGGGTCCCAAGTGTCGTCGAACCCAAGCCCAAGGTCAGCAGAAGCGGCCCCAAGGTCGGGCGTTGCATCTCTCAGGTCGGCAGACGTAAACCCTAACATGGAGATGCTTTATATATATATATATATATATATATATATATATATATATATATATATATATATATATAGGGTCCGGATGGGGAGCCCAGTTTTCAGAGCCTCGTCGAAGCCCCGCGATCCTTGGCCGTTGGATCGCGCGGCATCGCGTGGGCCCCTCGCGGGCCCCTCGCGGGCCCCGCTCGATCCGATGGTGCAGGGGGGGGCGGGGCTTCGGCGGGGCTCTATATATATATATATATATATATATATATATATATATATATATATATATATATATGTATGTATGTATATATATACGTGTGTGTGTGTGTGTGTGTGTGTGTGTGTGTGTGTGAGGTATCCGCATCCCCTCATTTTTTGTATTTCCAAGCACCCCATGTTAACAACAGTTGGATATTATTTAAGTCATCTAATCTTAGCCGTTGATTTGAGCCATACAAATCAATGGTTAAGATGACTTTAAATCCGATGGTGGATAGCATGAAGATGTTTGGGGATACAAAAATCAGAGATGTGGATGCCTCCATATATATATATATATATATATATATATATATATATATATATATATATATATATATATATATATATATATATATATATATATATATATATATATATTATCATCTTAAGTCAATTTTTTCGTATAATTTGGGTCCCTAAATAAATGATATACTACTGAACCACTACAAGAACTATGTAACTAGGTCCATAAATATACCACGAACATAGATTTACATACAATTCCACTACAAAAACTCAAATAGGAACTCACAATAATAACTTGCAATATGATTATTATGAAATAGGAACTCACAGTAAGACTTTGCAATATGATTATGCATGACACATGGGCTTTTTTTTATTTAAGCCCTAGAGTTTTATTTGTTTATGTTCCTAAAAGTAATTAAGGAATGGGATACACGTAATTTAACGATTTGTAATAGATGAACTTAAAGAATGAGTAATTCATGAGTTACTCTAAGATTTTTATTTACGTATATTATTAAGCAAACTGTTGGCCCATTCAGCCATGGACAAATCGATTTTGATAATTGACTTAAAACTCCGAGCTTGATATGAAAAGAAACAGAAGATCATAGATTTTGTCTCTATAAATTTTTTATACTTTACTCTGTATTTTTCTTTTATTGAGTCTAGAAAAATTGTGCGTCGGGATCACTGGCATTTAGAAGTTCTATCATGAACCAAAAACAAACCAATCCAACCCTAGTCCCCAAAACCAAACCATTATCCAAAAGCCAAATTAAATGACCCAGAATCCCTACCAACCGAACTCGGCCAGAGTTCTGTTCGAACTCGGACGAAACTCGGTTCCCTAGGATTTCTTCTGATCAACATCATTTCCTAGTCTTTTGGATCTCAAACTTTCAAAATTATGAACGTTGTCCTAATCGAGTTCTGCCCGAACTCTGTCTCAAAAATTCCTATAAATAAAGAAGAATTTGTCATTCAATCTTTATCTTCTTGATCTATTCCTAAGCTTTCTATTTGCTTTACAAAACTTGAATCTTCAAATCTCCAAGACAGCTCCTATTCTTCTAGTGCCGGTGGTTTCCAATTAGGAGTATTCGAGTTGTACAAGTTTGGCTTATAAAAGATTTTCTCAGAAAGGTATTGTTGAAGTTTGATCATGTGCTTCGGATAAAAATACGAAGGTGTTGAAGTTGGTGTATTCTTTGGAGTAAAGCACGCGGTGTAATCACTATTCAAAATAATGGATTATAGCAAGCAAGAGTTCTCGCGAACTGGACTAGTCCTCTCAGAGGGAAAGCAGTATAAATCTTGGTATTTGCTTATTGCTTTCTTGCATCTACTTACTTATTGCTTTACTTCATTGCATTTAAGTTTATTTATATATATTTGCTTCACCTGCTTAGTTTTTGAATTAGTAAATATTTTTTGTTGCACTCTGTTCACCCTCCTCTAGAGGTGCCATCGATCCTACATAAACTAGAAATATAAACTTGTGAAAACTTGCAACTTATTATCATTGAATATTATTAGCACAATTATGTACATAGATGATGTTATAATTATGCAAAAGATGAAAGTATCCTCCCGGTAAAGCAATTTGATACTGTATGGGATCAACGTTACAAATTTGTGTCATAATGCTCGTGGAGGTGGTTCTTGTAGGATAAAAGAAAAATATTCATTTTTGTAGCACGAATTAGAATATGTCATAAATAAATAATTAAAAATTAATTCCAATCACGATAGATAGAGGTATTTCTGAGCATGTGTGAATTGTGTAATCACACATGTTCCAAAAATTTAAAAAACCTATTTTTTAACCTCCATATAAAATTTTAATTTTAGATTGGACTTCCTTATTTCATAGAAACTGCAGTAATATATGATGCACAGTTTTTTAAAGTGAATAAAAAGGTTCTCTCTTAGTATTTGGACATGGTCATTAAAATGTCATAAACTGTTATACAATACATGATATTTTGTCTTAATAACAAGATTTTATATTTTGTCTAATTCTTTTAAGAAATCAGAATTTCGATATCGTTTGACACACAACTCTGTAATCTTATATAATGAGCTAGCAAATTTATTTATTAAACGAAAAATGTGCTTTTTCTGTTTCATAGTTATGATACATAATGTCAGAATTCAAATCATATATTTCAAACATTTTCTAATATTTTTGACACAAGGTTGTACCAAAGTTTGGGACATTACTTGATTATACTGTAAATTCTACAATAGTACTAATATAATACTAGAGAATGCATAAGATGGCTAATTCCAATTTTGAGATTCAAGATTCAGAATGTACGAGCTCATTTCGTATAATAGTAAGGCTGAACTGAAGCCCCCCGATGAACGCATCTATTACGTCCCGCTCCTAGAATATTGAAAAAATACCGGGACAAACATGACCAGCTACACCGTATAAGATATTAAAAAAATTGTACGATGATCACGACTGTTTAAAAGATAAGTGGATGGACTCTAGCATGCTATAGATGTCTCTTAAGGTCAGACAAATCATATCTTAATCCAATCAACACAAGAAACAATAAGATTAAATCATATATGTTATGGGTAAGGCACCCCAAACACAAATACATACATAATCGTGAAAGTTAACATGTCAAAAAATACATCAGCTGAATATACAAACAAGTATATAAATGTACAACTACTTGCAGTTCTATAATATATACCCACGTCGTCCAAAGATAGAGGAAAGAAAATCCAGAAACAAGGACCATCACGTCCT